>OU343133.1:20000000-20600000 GCA_910594945.2 Amphipyra berbera
GAGTTGGACTGGAAGCGGAAGGCGAAGGACCGAAGGCTGTGGCACAACTTGAGAGATAGGCTTTGAGTTAGGAAATTTCTCTAAAAATTTATTTAGAAGCAGAATAATTTAATCCCCCGCGTAGAGCTTGTACCACAAGTTAGGCAAGGGGTCTATAGATCCTAAATGCGGCCCTGATTTGGAATAGTTTAGCACTTTTGACCTCTCCTTTGACAACGCACGCAAACAAGCGCAAGTCCCCACAGCTTCCCCTGCTCTGCACTAAAGTTTTTAAGATATATCCAAAATGAATACTATGTAAATAAAATAATAATATTCAAAACACGCATTGAATTGATCTCTTAATTTTAATTTTATAATTTGGTTCCCCTTTGAAAAGTACAACTGGTGCACACAGCTGAACTCAGGCGACGTTTGAAGCTCTAGTAGGTTTAGTATTATTAACCTTTTGACGGCTCCAATCGGATTTACACGACAAATGTTTTCGTGCCCGTGTCGCCTGTCGTATAAATATGACTGAGGAGACGCGGGCACTAAAACATTTTTATTTGTCGTATAACACCGACTGGCGCGGTCAAAAGGTTAAACGGTGACTGTGAACTAAACTTAACCCCTTACGGAGCCGCGTTACTTTCATCGTTTTAGGGTATTACTAGCTGTTCTCACGCGGCTGTGCTCGCGTAAATAACTTTACTCCAGCACTACCTATCGGATTTTAGCGTGGCTATGAACCATCATCTCGGTTCTTTAGTGTTACCCACTCGAAATCGATTATTCTTTATTAGGATCGATACGAGTCAAAAGCTGCTCAAACAAGTGTTCAAATGTTTACACACATTGGTGTCGATTCTGTTGCACATTTTGACATTACTAAACTAGACTAAACGCAACTGTCACTTTCTTTTCATATTGAAACAGAAAGAGACAAACGCCCTTGGTTTAGTTCTGTCAAAGTGCGTAACAGAATCAAACTGCTGTTACTTTGAACCACACTTTTCTTTTCCGATTCGGAAGGAACAGTGCTTATCCTGTACGAATACAGTAGACACTAAAGGTCTATATTGAAATTATTTTGCGATAGGATTTGCAAAGTTGAATGGGTATAAAAATCAAACAACAATCATAATTGAAATTAAAATGTCTAAAAACCGCATAAAAAATAAATCGTAAGTGACTTAGCTTAATATTAAAATAATTTGTATTCTATTGATAGAACGATTTTTACACTAAGTAACTAAAAGCTTATAGTCTCTGTCACTCGAGTGCGCACGCGACGGTTACGTCACTGGAGCAATCAGACTGCGTGTCGTTGTTATTAGGGGCATTATTTATTAACGATTCGGCATTTTTATTTAAGCATTCTGCATTTTTTGTCAATGTTGCGGCATTTTTTGTCAACGATTCTGCATTTTTTGTCAATATTTCGGCCTTTTTAGTTAAACTTTCTTCTGTATTGTTAGACAAACTTTCTACAGATTTTTTAGTTAATATTTCTACGGAATTATTTGTCAATGTTTCTTCAGTATTTTCAGTCAATGTTTGTTCGATGTTGTTCACCACTGGCTTCTCGTCAACAAGCTGTGACTTCGGCAGGATTGTAATTTCCTCGTCATCATCATCATCCGTATCTATTCCATTCTCGTTATCTACCTCCATGGTCTCAGCTATTTTAGCTGCCGTGTCCTTACAGTTGGGCATCGAGTAAGGTTTCAACAACTCTGTAAACCAGTTTTGCATCACCGATATGAAGAACTTGCCGAATTCTCTGAAGGCGTCCAAGTCCCCGGCCCCTAACCTGATAGAGACCACAGCACTCTTCGGGTCATGACAGTACGTCAGAGTCAACTGGAACTGTATGCTGATGTCTTGCTTTTCAGCATTTATTATTTCCTGTGTGATCTTACCCTGCCTCTCTTCAAACGTCATGTCCAAGATGCTATATAGCTTGGAGAAGGATTTCCTCTTCCATATAGATTTCGTCACTTCTCCGCTGTACTTTTCTTTCTCTTTCCTCGTATCAGGATTCACCTTTTCTTCGACCTTGCCAAGCTTTATCTTTAACATATTTTCGAATATCTCCATCACCAAATTTCTCACTACAGACTTCCAGTCGAAGCTAATGATGGTATTTACTATTCTAGGGAACAAATTGACTCTATACTCGGGATGCGATTTTCCTCGAACCAGTTTGGGTCTCTGAAGCAGTATAGTTTTAAGAAACTCCTGGCACGCATTTAATTTTTCCTTTTCGTATGCGTTGGCAGCAAACTTGAAGTAAGTTTTGATGTCGAGAGCTAATTTACTAGTTATAGTGGAAGCGACGTTATGACATTGTTCGAAGGGGTCTTGCACGCAGAACGACGTCTGATACCTAATCGGCATGACGTAATTATTGCTGACGTTCTGCTTGTAGGTTTCGAACTCGTCGGGTAAATCGGCGGTCTCTTTGAATATGTCCTTTTTGATGGGAACGCCAAGGTACGTACAAATAACCATCTCGTCGAAGTTGAACATGGAGTAGTACTCAAAGAATCCTCCTAGTAGCTCGGAGATAGAAGACGTGTTGGAAGAGGGCGGGAGGTAGGCGGCGTTGCTCATGAAGCCAGTGTTCCAGTGGTCCACCATGTAGGCGTTGGCCGGGTCCCGCTGCAGCCACTCCACGGACGGCAGGATCGACATCGGCGGCTGCTGCAGGTAGAAGATGATCATGAGAGTGAGCGCGTAGTTGGTGAGCTTGCCGGTGCCCGACAGGTCGTGCACCTTGGCCCAGTACTTGGCCAGCACGGCCATGGCCAGCAGGCGCGCGTCGGCGTGCAGCAGGAAGGCGACGAGGCGGCTGTTCTGTGCGCCCAGCGGGGTCTTGAACGTCACGTCGCAGTTGGTGGCCGTCGGGATGTGGAAGAACTTCACGATGGGCGTGTTGGCGCGGGGGATGGCGAGGATCTCCGCGAACGTGTTGGGGAACTGCGTCAGGATACGCTTCGCTTTGTTCACGTAGTTGCCGTTAGGTTGCCGGTACTGGCCCGGAATGTTGATGAAACAGTCCGCGTCGCTCGTCTTGATGCCCAGCCCTGTCGTTATTGAACCGAAGGGCACT
Source organism: Amphipyra berbera (assembly GCA_910594945.2). Classification (NCBI taxonomy): domain Eukaryota; kingdom Metazoa; phylum Arthropoda; class Insecta; order Lepidoptera; family Noctuidae; genus Amphipyra; species Amphipyra berbera. The sequence continues at coordinate 20,003,098 of OU343133.1, forward strand.
GCTTTACAACCTGCAGGCAAAAGGAACATTATTATATTATGTGTGATCTTGATTACAATTTCGAGTGGGTAGGACATAGGCCATGTAAGGTAGTGAGTTCGGAGAGACAGAACAAACGCACTTAACGATCAGAATATGATTTATTAGTGACTAATGATTACGGGATCCCTTTTTTTCTCATAATGGTTTTTGTTCTAATTTAAATTGTCATAATAAGTTAGGCATAATTTTCTTTGTCATAATAATAGTGTGCCATAATTGCTTTTAGCATATTGTGTTATTAAGTATAAATATTGTATATCCTATTGTTTATATTCATAACTTTGATATGCATAAAGTTGTAAAGCATATTGTTTATTTGTCTAATAGTTATTTGTGATAATGATCAAAAAGCATAAAGGAAACGTACTTTACGAATATTTATGTATTTATATTAGGTTAGGTTAGGTTTATGTTATTTTATGCTTATAATAGTTATGGTTATGCGTCGTTATGCTTAAGTAAACTTATGCTTTTGGATAGTATGCTTATTAAATATTATGCTTATAGTAAATAGGATTAAAAAATTATGATTAAAAAGTTATGGCAAATGAGTATTATGCGTAACTAATGTTAGGACAAGTAACATTATGCAATGTTAAATTATGACATAAAATCGTAGGAATTAAAATAGAGAACCTAGAACATAGATCGCTTAAGCTGAGTACTGACCGGCGTTACGAGGCGTAATGTAACGTGTTACACAGCGAGCGTTCGTGCAGTCAGTACGTCAAAAGCGCCTTGTTTCCCCGTAGTGACTGCACGAACGCTTGCTGTGTAACACGTTACATTACGCCCGGTAACGCCGTCAGTACCTACCCAACTTTATTCTACACCCCACTACAGTGCCGACATACCTGCACAGAAAGCTATACTCCAATTTAAATTGAACAGACTTCTTCGTTCTTCTCTTCGTCACGTAATCAATATCCTCTAGGGAAATCTCGAGTTTTTCGAGCTATATTCAAATATGGCGCGCAGAGTGTAGCGCTTTTTGAACTCACAGGTGGCGACACTCGCACATATGAGTCAAATATTTTTTTTTAGCTTTCTGTTTGCAAAAAATAATTTAAAACCATATTTATATATTACTACGTGAAAACTAGTGGGGGAGGGGGGGTATTGGCATATACTACGGGTGGTCACCGAGGGGGGTAAAAAATAGTAAAAAAAGGGTCACGTAGTGTGGGTACGTTCCCTTATCATCCTTTTCGAAATTGCAATTATTATAATCTGATAAATTATGTATTTGCGGTCTAAAGTAGCTGAGGTTTACTTGTGAATCACGCGTATTTAATATTTGTATACTGATTTGGCCATTAATAGGAGTACAGAGGCTACAAAAATATTACTAATATTGTAAAGCTGAAGAGTTTGTTTGTTTGAACGCGCTAATCTCAGGAACTCCTGGTTGGGATTGATAAAATATTTTTGTGTTGGATAGTCCATTTATCGAGGAAGGTTATAGGCTATATAACATCACGTTACGACCAATAGGAGCGGCGCATAAATGAAAAATGTTGCAATAACGGGAAAAATGTCCACCCGTGCGAAGCCGGGACAGGCGGCTATATAATATATAATTCTTCCGGTAGAATCACACATTCATTTTTTTTACACTACTGTCTAAAGGCGGGTACACTGCTGTAACGTAACATGAAAGGTACGTAGTACGCACGCGTAGTGAGCACGGTTCGTGCGCGCAAGGCGTCCACACTGTGGGAATACTGTTACATTGCATGATACATTGCGACAGTATGGACGGCAAATTCTTTCATTGCGTGTTACATTGCATGTTACATTTCGTTAGTCTGTACCCGGCTTATCATAAATATTTTTTCGTATTTCGAAGGTATACTGAGAAAACTACCTTCACCTAATAAGCCACTAATCATGGACAAAGTTACAATATTACCGTAGTTATCTAATGATAATGTATTATTTTCAAAGTTTAAAATAGCTTTGTATTTATGTAAGAAATCTCTCCTGATTATTCCATATTGTAAACAAAGTAGGGATCTGGTAACGTGAAATTTGTGTACAAATTCCTGTCCATTTATGTAGATGCATTCTGTGTGTATCGGAATGTTCCAGTGTGTTACAGTTTCATATTTCAATGCCGAGATCGATGCTCCGGAATCTACCAACAACCCATATTTGGAACCATGTATTAAAAAATCTAGACTAATGCAAAATTATTATCCAAAAAACTCTGTTTCGAGTTCATTATTAGGCTGGACATCCACCAGAGCTGTGCGAGGAAAATGTGCGCTGCGAAAATGTGTAGCGAGGATGTGTAACGGTGTGACCCTTTCCACCAGAGCTGTGCGAGGAATGTGTAATGCGTAATGCGTTAATGTGTACAAATGAGCCGTGCGAGGATAGGTAGCGGACTCTTTTCGAATAGGGTGGTGTGGCGGGAGCGGTACACATTCCTCGTAACACATTCCTCGCAACACATTTCTCGCTTGTTTTGTATGAACAAAAACCTCGCACTGCTAGACCCATATCCACCAGAGCTACGCAGAGCGAAGCTAGGTAAACGAAGTGATTCTATTGGTGCTTACAAAACACATTCCTCGTTACGCAGCTTAGCACAGCTCTGGTGGATGCTCAGCCATACGCAGGCCCGATAGTGGCATTCATCTGTACAACGACGACGACCTTCTTTCTTTAATAAAGCTGGTGACATCCAATAATGTCACCAGTGCGAGAGGGTTACATCACTAACCTGTTTGTACGAATTGACTATGGCAGGGGTCGGTAACCTTTTGAGATGCAAGAGCCAAGTTGCAATTTACCAAATTTCATTTTTTAAAGAGCCAGAAAAATAATTAATTTCAGTATTATAGTATTTGCTTATACAAGGTGTCCTGTAATTAATGGATAACCTTGAAATGGCTTTTAACAGAACTAACTACATTTAAAAAAAACACAAAAAAATAGCTAGATACTATTTATCGCTCAGTCGTAGACAGTATATCTCAGTCATACTATATTATATTGCTCAATCATGGATAGATTGCACGATTCTAGGGGTTTTCATAGTAACGTAATAATTCTTTGCGTTTGGAACTGGAGAGCCGCCACTTTGAAAGAGCCGCATATGGCTCGCGAGCCGCAGGTTGCCGACCCCTGGACTATGGGTATTCTTCCTCTCTTCAAAAGATGCTATGGTATGTTAAATATGGAAAGTGTAATAACCTGGCCACTGCGACTGCAACGAGGCCTCGAGGTCGGTGTACAGCTGACTGAGCGACTTGACGTCTTCCTGAGTTAGTCTGACGGCCGCTAGTATGTTGTCCAGCTGTGTGTGGAAGTCACCCGCCAAGTCGATCTTCTTCGGCTCTATTATAACACCTGTGGAAATATAAAGGTAATTCTAATTAGAGATGTAATGGTAATAAGATCGTTTTATTTTGTTATAATATATGTATACAGGATGTATCCGAATTCATGTAAGGGAACGTACCCATGCTACGTGACCCATTTTTTACTCCCCTCCCCCCCTCGGTGACCACCCGTAGTATATGCCAATACCCCCCTCCCCCTCTAGTTTTCACGTAGTAATATATAAATATGGTTTTAAATCATTATATGCAAAAAGAAAGTAAAAAAAATATTACTCATAAATGTGCGACAGTGTTGCCACCTGTGGGTTCAAAAAGCGCTAATCTCTGCGCGCCATATTTGAATATAGCTCGAAAAAACTCAAATTTCCCTAGAGGATATTGAATACGTGACGAAAACCTAAGACCCCCCCCCCCCCACGCCCCTGTGACCAAGCGTGGTATTTTGAAGACCCCCTCCCCCCCTGAACGGGTCACGTAGTATGGGTACGTTACCTAATTCCAAACCTCGTGATCTACTGGTGACACAGATTGACCATGCATGGGATACTAACAGATTCAACAAAAAAAACTTCAAATAAAAAACGTGGTGTTCTTAACGTGAGTCATAAGTCATAACTGAATGCGCGGAGCGATATCGCGATTTAGGACAATGAACATTCTTCAATACACTCTTATTTAAACCATTTAATGATTGCTTTTGTGTCATGAGGGTGATTTTCTTTGTTGCACCTTTGTTGTTTCTTTGTTACCTTTCTGTTTACTCATCGGGAACTCTCGCTTCGGCGTCGTGGGTTGCGTGGCCGGCCGGCCATCATCAGCACCTTTCGCAGTAAACGGCTTTACAGAGAGGAAGTGGCCATAGATATGTAGACGTTTGTTTGCGCTGATCGCCGTTTTAACTTCCCCCTCGCTCGCGAACGTGAGAGTAGCTGACCAACTGTTGCATTTATCTATTCTCACTTGGCCGAATTTTGTGAAAACTTCTAGTAGGTCTTGCGGTTGAGTGTAGGCTGGGTAGCCTGGAATAGGAAAATAACTAATTAAGTGTTGAAATTTTTTAATAAAGATGGATTTATCATGCTTCGGAAATATGATGAACGTGAAATTTTATTTTAGAACCTATAAAAATAGTAATTTTTAGCAAACAAAAATAATTGAAAAATAAGTAATTATCAAGGTTTTTTAAGTGTATTTATTATAAAGATAATCTTTATTGGATGAATAAACTTACATATGTGGCTCCACACTAGGATTAGAGTATAAGGATTCTCAAAAAAAAAAGAATGAATTAAGTCAAGAGTTGATGCTAGCATTTCTATAGGTCTCATGGTATCCTGCCATTTGTCAATCGTCAAAACCAACGGCAAGGCGTGCCGTGTGATCGTGATATTGATGTTTGAGGTAGCTGATTGCTGTGCGTTTCACCCTAATACTTCGAACTTACGGTGGACGATGAAATGAACATTAGATACACATCATGTATGCACTGCATCGTATCAGCATTGTTTTGGTTAGCGCCGTATGGATTTTTTTGAATGAAATTTGATGTACAGGGTGTAAACAAAATCACCTAATTCCTTCAAATCACGTGATGTATTGCTGACGTAGATGAACCCAGATAGGGAATATTCTGGATACAATAAAAAAAAAACAAGAAGTAAACATGTGTTCTTAACGTGAGGCATTTTAGCGCCCCGAGCGAATTCCGCAGCTATCGCTCGCCGCGCAGTCATTTAACTCGGGGCGCTAAAATGCCTCACTTTAAGAACACATGTTTACTTCTTGTAATTTGTTTTTTGTTGAATCCAAAAGTATCCCGTTCGGGATTAATCTATGTTAGCAGTACATCACGTGATTTGAAGGAATTACACGATTTCGTTTACACCCTGTATAGAACAATTTGGGCCAGCGCAGACAACAAATGGTCCTAATGGACTTTTTAGTCTACACTAAAATAAAATGTAGGTATGAAAATAGACAGAAATTTCGGCGAAATTTTAAACCTACGAGTGCGTTAATGCTTATGATTCAATATTGTCTATTTTTGCCGAGGACCTTCCCCCGTCTAAGCTGGGCTTAAAGTGAATGCGATCAGTCGGTCAGCTTAAACATTGCGTCGCATAGCAACAAGTTTGTGAACATCAAGAGGCGAGGCGATGCTGATACTGTGCAGTGCTTTATATACCTATATCTTACCAGTGACCAGCACCCTGCGCTGCGGCGGGGTGGCGGGGTACGCGTCGGGCACGTCGCGCACGTCACGCACGTCGCGCACGTCACGCACGTCACGCACGTCGCGATGGTGGCGGCGGCGCGGTGCGTGGCGCGGGGTGGACGGGGACGGGGTCTTGTCCATGGCTCATGGGTACAGGCGCTCACCTAAAGCAAAACGAAAGTTACGCTGTTCAGCAGACAATCGACTGATCACCAATACAATCGTTTAGTCGTCATTAATAACTTTGGAATGTTTATGAGAATGCGCACACGACACCAACTCAATTTTCAATCGGGTAACAATACGATAACGAACGCCTAACTTATAGTAGTACGCACATGGCCAACCATTTGATCGGTTATCGACTTTTTGGTTAAGAATCATCTGCACTGACCACTGTACCACCCAAGTTACAAGGCAACAAAGACGAAATAATCGTACGTGTGCGCGTCTCACTAACTAAACGCATGGGTTGGAGGACAGCTGACGCTAAAGATATTTCCGAGTCATAATTAATCCTCTCCATATTTTCAAAAGTTATATTAATGAATTAATTTTACGGAAAAATCTATATTAATACTAATCTATACTAATATTATAAAGAGGAAAGATTTGTATTTTTGTATGTAACGAATAAACTTAAAAACTAGTGGACCGATTTCAAATATTCTTTTGCCGTTAGAAAGCTACATTATCACTGAGTAACATAGGCTATACCTATTTATTACTGGAATAAAACTACCTACGCGGGCGGAGCCATGAGGACACAGCTAGTATTAAATAAAGAAAACTTGTGATTCGGTCATGCCCTTAAAAACGTATGAATCTGTAAAACGTTCTTTCAAAAAATTATGTTGTTCATTTAAAATGCTCTAATATTAAAATTTGCGACGCGGTCTATCACTGCAAATTACGTACTCTGCAATGCCAACGACTTTGCATGAAAGCCTTTTTTTTTTACGTGGGGAAATCCTCATGGACTATCCCCCGTCTGGGGAGGACAGGGGGGTGTGCCGGACTTTTACCGGCTAAAACCCCACGATGTCCCTCCTTCTGACCTAAGGCCGGGGTCACGGGATTCGCTGTTGCATGCACCGCGACCCCGGCAGGTCTCGGTCCACCAGCTTCTTCTGGTGGACCTCTCCTGTGGTGGGGCAGTTGCTCCCCTGCCCCACATCCATCCGAGAGGCGCGCGCGGAACACGGCGCGCCATCCACCCTGGGCCCGTTACTGGTCGGGCGACGGGCTCCCAACCCGCCGCCCGCAGGCCACTCACTAGGGTGGCCGGAAATCGTCGCGCGCCCTCCGGCGCCCGGTGCGTCTAGCGCGAGAAGGGAGAGAAGATGCGGCCTCCCTCTCCCTCTCCGCTACCTCCTTGGTCGCCATCACCTCCTCGCAGAGGCGATGGCTTCCCACGCAGTCTCGCTCCCTCGCATGGACAGAACCACGGCCGGAAGCGAGAGGTCACCGCCGACCGCCGCGACTAGTTCGCGGCGCTGCGACCCCCAAGCTGGACACGCCTGCAGCGTGTGCAGCGCCGTGTCCTCGGGGCAGTCGCAGTGGTGACAACCGGGCGTCTGCTCCCGGCCTATGCGACACAGGTACTTCCCGAAACAGCCATGTTCCGAGAGTACCTGCGACAGCCGGAAGCTGAGGGCGCCGTGCCGCCTCTCCAGCCACTCCTCCATCACGGGTCTTACCGCCGCTATCGCGGCGTGTCCCGCGCTGGGTTGCGCAAGTCGCTCCCTCCACTCAGCCACCAGGATCTGGCGGAGCTCGCTCCGCTCAGGCGCCTCCTCGCGCTATGTTGCATGAAAGCATGAATCTCAGAACACGATAGCATGTAAGGATTGCAAGATTGTTCAATTAACAAAAGCAAAACCTTTTCACGCCATTCTTATATTGAAATATTCAAACTGCTGAAACATGTGTCTTTAGTATAAGGTTGCTTTATTTGATCCAATGTTTTCTTTTATTGAAATCCATCTAGTATGTCTCACATTTTTTTTAGACTTGCTTATTTTTTCGATGTGTGACGTGCAGTACTAATCGTTTCTAATTATATGGCTACCACTGTATATCATTTGATAGCATAAGTAGATCAATAAGTTACAGAATAACGTTAAATTTAATTCTAACATTTATTTTGATGATAATGATGAATAAAACATGTTATGAAAATCAGTATTTTTTCAAGGTGACTATGGTATTTTCGTGAAATTTAATCTCGTCGCACTGTTCCGAATTCGATCTTACTTGTGCAAGGGTGGCGGTAACGTCCTGACTGGGTCGGTACCATAACCATATCTTCTTTGATGATCGGACAAAGGCTAAGGTATGATACGTTGCTAGGGCAGAATAATCATTGGAACTTTCACTTTTATCAATTTCTCTATTATCATTTAAGAGTTTGCTAGTAGAAAACGCATTTTAGAGTTAAGCTCGCCTTTAACATGACATCTCCAAATTGATAAAAAATAGGTATTATAATTACATAACACTAGCTGTGTCCTCACGGCTCCGCCCGTTGCCTATGTTACTCACTGATAATGTAGCTTTCTAACGGAAAAACAAAATTGTTCTTGTATTCCCCGAAGGGTTCGGCGGAGGTGTTTTTAGTACACCCTCGTTTCGCCAGTTATGTTTAAGTCCCATATAATAGGGAGCGAGCCTATTGCCAAAACCGGGCACTAATCCAGACTCCGGGCTGCTACTGAGAAATTCCTAATGGAAAAACCCAATAACAGTTTACCCGACCTGGGGATCGAACCTAGGACCCCATGCTCAGCAGTCGCGCTCGCGACCACAAGGTAAGTCAAGGCAGTCCAAGGTAAGTCTAAGGTATTTATAATTATACAAGGTTAGTCAGAAAGGGGGTACTAAGCCGAAAGGGTGTTAAAGTACCCATAATAAGGGATAAGTTTTGTCCTACAACTTTCCCCAAAACTCGATAGTTTAAGAGAAATAGCTTTTCAAAGATTTCGTAAAAAAATATGCTATAATCTATGTCCATAGCCATGATCAGCTGTGTTTAGAATTTAGGTCATATTTAGGGTCACAGATTAGAAACTTAATTTTCTGAATTCATAACTAAAGCAGGTATGTTTTTTAAAAAAAAAACTAAAATAAAAATATTTTTGCATGAAAATAAAAATTACCAAATTTTGAAATTTTAACACTTGGTTTAAAATAGTCATCAGTGATACTTTAAGTGGCCCGCGGCTTAGTACCCCCTTTTCGACTAACCTTGTATATTATAAATGAAAATTAAATCTTCATTCCTATTGGTTCCGTGTGATTTCCGGCAAAGAATATGCCAGTCACCCGTGAGCTGGGATTGAGCTCCCAATACCCACGAGGGTGAGGAGCAGCGTCCTTCTCTTTGCTAACAACACCAGGTTTCGATCACCAAGCCGTCTGACAAACCGTGGTGATTACGTCAATTTCCCATTTGACCGCACCGTCCATTGAGAGGTCCAAGTCATGCTCAGCAGTGGACGTTTATGGACTTTCAATCATCGGTATGCGTAAGAAATATATTAAATTTTCTTGTAAATCTTACGCTGTTGTGTTCAGATATTTAATTCAGTTAAAAATTCTTATCTCGCAATTAATATCCAAATAAACTTAACGATACATAACGTCTTCTACATAACGATCTTTGATCGCGAAACTTAAACGACCGAAAGTCACAATACTTACCCGATCAATAGCGAAACACAATAACAAAGGACAACACAAAGTAACAAAGGAATTGAATAACCTTTAAGCTAGGTACAACACGTCTGCTATTCGACGCTCATTTATAAATGACTTAAATAAATACAGCCAGAATACTGTTAGGGAATTCCCCGCAACGCAGTGTGCAACACACAACACAAGTAGGTACAGAAGGTCTACACCAAAATAACCACGATAACGCACACACTCGCAGCAGTCTCATAAACGGCAAACGACACATAAACATTTAATTGCTCAACCCTGTTTTGTGCCCTTGAAAACATACCGTCTATGGTCACTAAGGTATAAATAGTTTATTTTGTAGTGATGATTAATAAGAGTAATTTTCCAAAACAAACTAACATGAAAAACAAAATTTACATGAAACAGTGGTGTCGATTTTGTAGCACATTTTGACAGTAGTAAATTAGCACTGCAACTGTCACTTTCTTTTTCTATTGAAACAAAAAGAGACAAGCACCCTTAGTTTAGTTTAGTCCGGTCAAAGTGCGCAACAGAACCGATACCATTATGCATTATATCTAGGGTTGCCACCTTTTTTTGTAGTTAAAGTACATCGGTTTAGGTAAGAAAAAAAAAGTACATAGTATCAAAATAAAATACAATTTATTTTTCTTTATTATTATGTTTAAAAACATATTTTTTATTGATTTTTACAGTATGTATCAAATTAGTAGTGATGTGGCGCTGGCGAGTGGCGACATCGATTTAGCACCTATCGATAAATTTCATTTAACGAAAAAATACTTAAGACTAAACTTTTCAAAATCCCAAAGAAATCAATTCATGCGAAATAAAGTATTTTCATGTACTTTATTGTTCTCATAAAGTACACGAAACGTACAATTACCTGAAATAACGTACAATACTTTATTATAAAGTACGGGTGGCAACCCTAATTATATCTCTGGAGTATTTAATTAGAACTGTCAAACATGAATTGGACCTTCTGAACGTCTTTGTTGGGGTAGCAAGCAGATAGCCACTGATCGAAGGAAATAAAATATTATCAGTGCTCGTTATAAACCTTATCTTTTATACTCTTTAAGGGGGCACAAAAGATGCACACAACAACCAGAAAATTATGTCATTCTGGAAGATCGGTGAATCAATATAACTGCAACACGGTTTTACGCGATAGTTTCAAGAATGGGATTGAAGATGGCGTATTTACTAATTGCCTCTCGGTCACAGAAAATGTGTGCGAGTAGAGTTGCCAGGCCCAAAAATAGAAAAGCCGGACACAGATTCAATATAGAAGGTATTTAAAAAAAAATTGATGGTTTTATTTGTGTATTTATTACTGTTATTCATTTGAGACTTAGGTACTCTACTCTTAATTATATGTTATTATGAATCATTGGCATCTTTTGCCGGGGCGGGATAGACCAAAAGCCGACCATAAGCATAACAAATGCCGGACTGACTGGCACGACTGCCCTATTTGCGACCGAGATGAAAATAACGACAATAATAGAGCGTCGCCATTTTCAATCCCATTATTTATGTATTTAAGCTGTATTTGTTGATAAAATTATACATGTAATGTAAAACAGAGACATTATTCCCTCACGATCTGAGAGTTTAGGCGCTGATAATGATGATGAACTGTATAAATATTCCCAAGAAAACAAAACTCATATTTAAATCAAGTTACCTATGACCTTGCCGTTGCAGCGGTGGCGCGATGCGACCATTAAAGTCAGAAACCCCTGGAAAGCCATTGTGGCGATACCACAATGCCAGTGCCAATATGATCTGCCATGGCGTCGCGTTGATATGTTTGATTACAACACGGTTACTTCAAGAATGGGATTGAAAATGGCGGATTTACTATCTGCCTTTCGTTCAATGAGAACGTGCGTGAGTGAGGTGCAAATAACGACAACAATAGAAGCACCGCCATTTTCAATCCCATTCTTTATGTAATTGGGTTGTACCTAGTATTTTCGATCAGTAACAAACTATCATTGACAGTTGTCACCCGGCCATAGGATGCGGTAGCAAAGTTACCAGATCACCAATATTTAAACCATAAGATGTCTATGGTACGGGCTGTATCCCTCTATCCACCGGCAGCAGTATTGCCAAGTCAAAGTTATAATAGCTAGATTTAGCTATCAATCGACTTCATCAGCTACAAAGAATTCAATCTAGCCATTAAGCTATTATTATCTACAATTTAAGTTTTATACTTACACTTTGTCTCATGAAGCCTTCACATTATTATAAAAATATCCACAGACAACAAATGAAACAGACACAGTGTCTGTTTCATTTATCGTCTATGGTTGGACTATTGCATGGCATAGACTTTTATTCAATCTGTGATGCCAAAAGCTATTGTTTTTGGCTGGTTATTCCCCGAATATGAATACGCTCATTTTACGTCTATGGTCGCTGGTTGGTCTATTATTATCTATTAATCTGGAGAATTAAATGTTTTGTGGTCGACCCTAGCGTGTGTGTGTTTTGTCTGCCCGTAAGTTTTGTTTTTTACTGAGATGGCGCAAAGTAAGCCCTACACACAAAAGTTAAGACAAGAATGGCTTTCTGAACCTAGGAAAAACATTAGCTATTTTATTTTAAAAAATCTAGCTATTGTTACCTATTTTTTACTGCTCATTTAGCTTTCTTTAATAAAAAAATGTTAGTAACACTGACCGGCAGTCCGTGCATACGACGTCCAGCGAATAGGTCAGTTTTCTGTATTAGTAAAATTTAGACTTTCCCAAATAAATTGTAACAATGGTGTCGATTCTGTTGCGCACTTTGACAGAACTAATCCAAGGGTGTTTTTCTCTTTCTGTTTCAATAGAAAAAAAAGTGACAGTTACGTTTAGTCTAGTTTAGTGTTGTCAAAATATGCAACAAAATCGACACCAATGTTTACTATGCGTGCCAAATTCATTACCAAAGCGTAAGGTGTGCAAAAAAATTAATAAAACTCAGTTTAATTATTTTTAGTTCACTTTTTGGTATTTCTAATCAATTTACGCCAAATTAATTACACAGTAATTATATTATTATTATGGCGACATATTAGGGTGACCAGTATCATTTCGTGAAGTTAACCATATATATTGGTTCATTTCTTTAATGAATACTGTTTTCAAATACTATTAATTTATCCAAAATTGTCTATTTATGGAACTCAAGAAATAACATTTTATAATAATGAATATAAATAATAATGAAACCTATGAATAAAAAAATATAAATCTTTTTTTTTTCATAGTTTGTTTTTTGCTGGCTGTACTAATTTGACAGCTATCGTGAGAAGTTGTAGCAAGCGCGATCCTATTCTTAGTTGGCACGCATAGTACTATTAAGTGTTGATAATATAAGTATAATTTATTATAGAATACGTCTTTTACTTATTGGAACGACTCGCCCTCTGCGGGTCGTCTCCAAACCATTATATAACTTACCGGTACGAATATTAAACGCTTTTGCAAAATATTTCGGCTCCAAATATCCTTTATCGTTTCCGCTGGTTAGTATAACACCATTTTCTGACTCATAGAATTTGATAGAATCAGCCAAAGCTCTAGCAAGGTCTATGTATATGTGGACCTCGGCGTCCCGTCGCAGTCCACTGATCACCAGAGCATCATCTAAACTTCCTTTTGCTAAATGCACGTGCTTCCTCTTCATACGACTTATGCCTTCATGTTGTATTTGTGGCCAGCATTTCAAATATGTGCCATGGATAACTGTATTGTATTTGGGCTGGAACAAAATAATTAATTAAAGTTTGTTTTTTAAGATGACTCACTAATAATTTAATGATAGAACACACAATCAAATATTGAATGAGTAGAAAATATATTGTTATAAAATATGTCTGTTCAGAATACTCAATGACCAGCTTGTTAGGCGCATGCTACACGCTCAATGGTTATGACGATATTTGGATCGTGATATTTAATTAGCGTTTAGATCAATGTTTTGATGGATCGCACTATTTATCGCAGGACTGCTAGAAATGCAGAAATCGGCTCGTGATCCTAGTATCACATATGTAGTGTTGCTATCAATATTTGTCACGTCAGTAGTCAGTACGCTTCTGTCAGTGATGGAGTACGACCTGCTGGAGGCCGATAACGAGCGTGGCGCTACTGCCCTAATTACGTCGGATCAGATGAATTAAACGAATTCATTCTTAATTTAGCATTTTAGCCTGAAATTTCTAGAAGGTATTTAAAACTTTCAACTGACGTTTGAAAATAATATTCATGATCATCTGTCTTGATCCCTTTCAATTAGGTTTAACAAATTAAGATTGTCAAATGGAATTCTACATTATGGTAGCTGCCCTCTTGGGAGATCTCTCAAATGAGAGCTGTTTATTAATAGGGACCTAGGAGACCTATATTCAATAGTGCGCACTGGTGATGAAGCCTATGTCCAGCAATATTAGACGTCTCCACCCTGTATGGTATCAGCATAATTATACAGGCTGTAAAAAAATAACGCCACCCGGAGGAAAAGTACCTCAAATATTAAAGATAGCAAATTTTACTTAAAGGAAACTTTATTCTAAGGTTAAAAGGCATTTTTAAGACTTTTGAATAGTCATTAGTGTGTTCATTATTTACATCCTGTATATATTATAATGATGAAAATCAGAGAGTATGGGATTCAGTTGGTATAGTAAAAGGAAAATTATAGAACCTCGGTGATTGGTATAAGGTCTGCGTCGGAAACTTCACTGATTGTGTGTCCTTGATTGGCTTTGATCTCCAGAAAGTTGGTGTGAGGGTTCTGCCTCAATTTAAACCTCTGCTTATCATTATTATGTACAACTCGTTCAATGTCCAAAGTGCTATATTTGCCTCTGAATATTTTGTGCTGTAATATTCCGTTTACTTCTAAATATCCTTCTGGGCTGAAAAATTTACAAACTTAAATTTTTATTGTGTTATGCCTGCAGTTACAGTCATTTTCACTTATTTTTTTATCTAATACTCCTTAGGAACTTATGTCCTTATAGTTTTTAGTTTATTTATACAGACAACAAGAGATAGAGCTGATTAGTGACTTTAAAAAACATTGTTTAGTTAAGTATTTATAATACATATTATACATTTCAGCAATAAGCAAACAACTTTGTGGAATATATTGCATTCCTTTTCTTTATTATACATAATTATATACGAGTACCTATGTGCAGAATCCATATGTCCACGAGCATTTCGTCCCCGTAGAGCGAAAAGTCATTAAGTCGAAAAATCTTGTTTTGAGATAATGAGAGTTAAAGTTTATTAAAATATAAATTGTTATAACTTTGCCTTGCCTTTACATAACTTCTCACTAAATCATTTTAGTGATTTATAGGCTACTTAAAGACGCATGTATGCCATTGATAATTCAAGAGAAAAAGTAATTAAGTCGTTTTAATTTCGGGTGATGTAAATTTTCGATAAATGTATAATAATGAACTAAAATAGTTATTTATCCCGTTACGCTGTGGGGATCAAAGGGTAGACTTACTTACTTTTCACATTTCGTAAAACAAAAGCCTGGGCAGCTACAAAAATGACGGTTAAACAGATATTTAGAGAAAAAAATGTTGATTTTAGTGGCATTAATAACTAATTTTGGCCATTTTTCGACTTAGTGACTTTTCGCTCTACGGGGACGATATTTTCTATTCACATACTATGCGTGCCAACTAAGAATAGTACTGTTTAGACGCCATTTTGTTCCGCAATACTCGTGAACTTCATTACCAAAGCGATCGATCGATCAATTATATTATTATTATGGCGATATATTAGGGTGACCAGTACCATTTCGTGAAGTTAACTATATATATTGGTTCATTTTTTTTAATGCATACTGCTTCCAAATATTATTAATTTTTCCAAAATTATCTATTTATGGAATTCAAGAAATAAAATTTTATAAATAATAATGAAATCTATGAATAAAAAATATAACATTTTTTTTTCAGTTTTTTTTTGCTATCAGTACTAATTTGACAGCTATCGTGTGAAGTTGTAGCAAGCGCGATCCTATTCTTATTTGGCACGCATAGTACAAGATATTGCAACATAATAATTATATAAATTCAAATAGAGTTTATATAGATACATATTATAGTGGTTTAATTAACTAGGACTCTATGGGGAAATTATAAACCAAAGGAGCTACAGGAAAACTTTCTTTGGAGACATTTGCTTATTTTTTATGAAAACAATATTGGCATATTTTTGTGAACATTCCATAAAAATAATAAGGTTGCCAATTTATTTTATTACACTTATAGACTCAGTTTCATGGAAGGTTAAATTACTTGTATTGATGAAAAAAGCCACAGGAGTTGGTCAAATATAATGATAACTTTTATGACTTAACAACGATGAAATTAATAAGCGTGCCAACTAAGAATAGTACTGTCTAGACGCCATTTTGTTCCGCAATACTCGTGAACTTCATTACCAAAGCGTAATGTGTGCAAAAAAGTAAATAACAAAATTATACTCAGTTTAATTATTTTTTGTTCACTTTTTTGGTATTTCTAATAAATTTTACGCCAAATTAATTACACAGTAATTATATTAATATTATGGCGATATATTAGGGTGACCAGTAGCATTTCGTGAAGTTAACTATATAATTATTGGTTCATTTTTTTAATGAATACAGCTTCCAAATATTATTAATTTATCCAAAATTATCTATTTATAGAATTCAAGAAGTAACATTTTATAAAAATTAATATAAATAATTATTAAATCTATTAATAAAAAAATATAACATATTTCTTTTCACAGTTTTTTTTTTTGCTATCAGTACTAATTTGACAGCTATTGTGTGAAGTTGTAGCAAGCGCGATCCTATTCTTATTTGGCACGCATTGTAGATTATAATATTTATGTTGCAACTTCTTGTATGTGCATATCGACGGTCCCTACGTACAATCCCATATGTGGTAGATATGTGATTTGCATGTTTTGTTCTCGTGACCTTCAGGCTACCCTAGACTATCGTTTAGTTTAACAAAAATAAGTCTAACTTGGCAAATTGACCTTTAAATCCACACACGACATTTCCCATAACTACAAAATTTTCTAAAATTTCCGACGTAGAACCACAGCAGTGGCAGTCCAGTAATTTTACTTTGGATTTTACTTTTTATACTTTTTAATACTAATTACCTACACTGCTGCGCCGTTTTATATGAGACAACCAGATTGTTTTGACATTTCCAGATCCGTGCTCTTGTGGGGAAGTTCCTCAATTTTATGAATGCGTCAATCACTTACACTAATGTTGTAAGCAGTATTTAAGTGGTGGGTGCATGGTATACATAATACTCCACGTACAATTTCATAAATGGCAATTACGACTTTGATTCATTTAAAGACTACCACGTAAAAGTCAATAAGTACCACTTGCAATAGGGAAGATTCCGAATAATTCCGATGTATAAGTAACATAAAAGTTAGTAAGTAGCACTTAAGGTATTTGCAATACGGATGATTCCGATGTATAAGTAAGTGACGAATAATACACTAAAAGTGATTTAAATGATCTATCTTTTTATTTTTTATAATACAAATCACATATTAAACCTCTGTACCAAATGTCATGACATTACGTTAAGTAGAACATGATGTACACGTGTTTGAAACTTTGAAGCGCTCTCCTGTAAAATTTGTGTTTTGTAGTTATGGGATTATTTGTAGGGACCGTCGATATGTGCTTGTGCACATATGTTTTACTGCATGTTAGGATGCTTTACATTTAAGTGTACAAAATAAAGAAAAGCAGCACAATATAATCTGTAAAGTTTGCATCAAAAGAGTACCTACATATCATGTTAAAAACTTTAAATACAGAATTATCATACATTGAACTTTCTTATCTATTTTATGCAGGACCTATACACATTGAAGATGTGCAAAATTATAAAACAATCAATGCCTTAAGGTATACATTAGTTTTCAGTATCAGATAAAAAGATTTTTTATATCCTTTAAGAAGTAGAAGTGTAAAATTTGATGTTGATTTTTTGCATTCTGTAAGAGTCAGTTCTGACCAAAAGGAAAGATCCTTGTACACTTTCTCGATGTCATTTAATAAACAACTGTATTAGTTTTGCCATCAAGTATAAAATCCGATGCAGACATCAATTATTGTTTCCTTGCGCATACCCGAGCATGAGTGCTGGATGTCTGCGTCGTATTTCATACTTAAAGACAATGTTGATACAATTCTTTCTTCAGTGACATCAGGAGGATTTTTCTGTTTGTAACCTAACAGTTTTATATTGAATCAGAAAATTGCATTAATTTTACAAATTCAGAGCTGTATAATCATGTTTGTGAAAAGTTGCACTTATCAAAGTTAATAATAGATAAATTCTATCTTTTTTTAATACCCTAAGCTGCCTAAGCTCTATCTCACCAGATATTATGACACAATGACTATCCTTCATGAAAAATTTAACAAAATACTTTTATATGGTGCACCTTCTTACTCTGTGTAAACTTTAAAGTAAACAACAATAAAGTTAAGAGTTTCTTGTCCTTAATTTTATTGTTATTATCTACATTGGATTAACCAATATTAGTGAAGTGCTTTACTTCAAATAAATATTAAATTTTTATGTACCTGCTCAACTAAAAAAATATTAGTTTGTTGTAGATGTTATAAAAATTCTTTCTCTATTAATTTGCGTGGCTGTGTTTTTATAGATCTCATTTTTTTACCATCCTTAGTATTTTACCCCTTATGGATACTATATCACAGTGGAACTGTTTGTTTTAATTTCACTATCTGTATTATTTCAATAAAGTACCTGTGACAAACAATAAAAACTATTCTATTCTAAAATGAATAAGTACATTAAAGTGCATACACTGCATAATTGAAAACGCGCCCCGTTTCGATTGCGTCTCACCTCACAGCTATACAAATTGACATTTGTAAATATACTGTGCAGCTGTGTAGAATGCTTAAAGAGAAATTAGGTACTTGGTAACATACCTTAGTTTGAAACCTTCTCGGACTGCTCCGTGTCGCAGCAGCCACGATAACGATTTACTCAACTGTATGTCTTTATTATTCCTGCAAAAAAATATTTATGAAATATAAATAATACTCGACTCCACACAGCGCGTCATTCAGACAACGTACATCTAATTTGTCAACAAATGTTTAGTTTACGACGCGTACGATGCTACTGGAATATACTCGTGATTAACACTAATTCTTCAATATGTTTTATTTTGTTAATCAAGTCTTACACGACTTGAAAATTTGCGAAATATGGTTTTTAACAGAAAACTAGAAAACAAAGGATGCGGTTGTCTTCGCAAAAAACGCATGCGTTATTCTCCCGTCGATTTGATTGACAACTTTGACAAGTGTCAAATTCAATTGGTTCAATATTGCACAAATACCGACCCCATGGTACAAGAAAACAGGGTATTCTCTTCTGAAAACGTTAATACGTCACAGTTTGTTCTTCAAGTAATTTATCGATAGCCATATTGAAAATATCCAGTATGTTACTAACTTCGATCAATAATTACCAAGCAAAATAGACTTTTTTTATATAGTTATGACGTAATTTATTTAGAGAGGCTTTGATTAATCATTGATCTTCGCTGCGCTCGCACAACGGATAGTCTCTGGGGGAGACCAATAATTAATCTAAGGTCCGTATTTACAGAATGAAACTCAAGCATTGATCTCTGTTTAAAACTAGTATTGAGGCGAGGTTTGATTTTAGAACGTTCCTTTACCCATAATATTCATTGACCATAGTTCAGCTGAGGTTGGTTTTATTCTAGATCGTTACTCAGTTCGTAGATTCGAACTCAAGCAGTGGTTTGATCTGTAATCACCAAGTATTATCGACACCGCGCTTGAGCATAGAAATTCATAGAATGTCTTGCACAAACTATAATATAGAGTATAGGGATATACTATCTTGTCAATTGAAGTTATATTTTAGGCTTTCTTTATTGCCATTGTTGATTTTGTTCTTTTAAACATTGACAAAGGCCATCAAATTACTAAATTCATATATTTATTGATTGTTGAGATATTTTCGAGCATTATTGTAAAGTCACAAATTCCTTATTAAATACCTATTTAGTACCTACTTAAATCCATGGAAGGATTTTGGTCATCCTGGCAACTGAATTAAACTTCCCGGCTACGTCACGACCAGTGTTGCCATTTGATTAACATTTTCAAAATTCTAATTCAATATATTTATTTGCTTTTAGATATGGTTACAATTCAATACAATTAAGGAGATTTTTAATTCATAATGAATATATTATTAAATTGCTAACTATATCTGGACCAAGTTATCTGTAAATTCAAGAGCGTCACTCTTTTCGCTCATATGTTGCCATTCTATGAATAATGATTAATGATCAATAATGATCCATTATGAGAGATATCTAATCTGACATGACACACATGTTTTATATTATGTCCCATTTTCTGTTACTTTACAAATGACTTGGTAGCTCTGACTAAGCTCGATAGCTCTTTCCGTAACCTGCACCCGCAAGTCGTAACAAAATCATACTTTGTTGCCAGGTACGGGACGATGGATGTCCCTCCCCCTGTGAAGGCGAGGGGGTCTGCCGGACTCTTACCGGCTAAAAACCAACGGTGCTCCTTCTCCTGACCGTTCGGCCAGGGTCGCGGGATTCGCAAAGCATGCACCGCAACCCCGGCAGGTCCCGGTCCGCCAACCCTCGGCGGACCTCTCCTCCTGAGAAGCGCGCACGGAACACAGCGCGCCGCCTTCTCGGGCCTGTTACTGGTCGGGCGGCGGGTCCCCTAACCCACCGCCCGCAGGCCACACACTAGGGTGGCTGGAGATCGTCGCGTTCGCGCGCCCTCCGGCGCCCGGTGCGTCTGGCGCGGGAAGGGAGGAGAGCACACCGCTCCCTCTCCCTCTCCGCTTCCTCCTTAGTCGCCATCACCCCCTCGCAAAAGGAGGCGATGGCTTCCCACGCACTCTCGCTTCCGACCATGGACACAACCACGGCCGGAAGCGAGAGGTCACCGTCGACCACCGCGACTAGTTCGCGGCGCTGCGATCCCCAAGCTGGACACGCCTGCAGCGTGTGCAGTGCCGTGTCCTCGGGGCAGTCACAGTGGTGACATCCGGGCGTCTGCTCCCGGCCTATACGACACAGGTACTTCCCGAAACAACCGTGTCCCGAGAGTACCTGCGTCAGCCGGAAGCTGAGGGCGCCATGCCGCCTCTCCAGCCACTCTTCCATGACGGGTCTTACCGCCGCTATTGTGGCGTGCCCTGCGCTGGGTTGCGCAAGTCGTTCCCCCCACTTAGTCGACATGCATGTTATACATGCTATGACCTGACTATAAAGTATCGCGACCTTTGATGGGATATGGTTTAATTGGTTCACTTATTTATAATAATCCATGCTTTAAAGAAAATATTTTTCTAAGAAGCGGAAGAAAATATTTATTTGTTCTTAGGGAGGTTGGAATTTGACAAGTCGGAAACTAGACAACCACAACTACAATCATGCTAATCATTGTTAGTTACGTGTTCTGTGTCACCCACAGTCTCACTTCTGTGCGAAAATAATAAACATTGACAGTTTTTCTTGATGAAAAGAATTATTTCAGACTTAGTGTTTGGCCATACGTATTCAATGTACTGCGCGGGAGAAGCTTTGATAGCTACCGGGATGACAATATGTCATACGTTTCGTTCCATCTATTGGAAGCATTAAATTTATTTGATAATTTGGGCCAGTAATTGATCTAATTGTTATTAACCATTAAATAACAATATTGTAAGAATAAAAACGACACAATCAACATAATCTATAATGTTTAAAAAAAACTGGTATTTTAAAAATCGTTAACGCTTGAATGCTGGTGCTAAAACTAAACGTGTACCCAGTACACGATGAAACGTAATAAGGTGCGTTCAAAATTAATAAAAATGTCGTAAAAAAGTAAGGTTTTTTTAAAAATATCAATATTTTATTCCGGCTTTTAATAAATAATTGAATAGTTGTAAATTAATGCTCCTTTAATTGACTATTTTTTGACGTATAACTCGTTACGGGTCTTATGCAAATTTGGTCAGGTCAATTATGGCCGTTGTTCTTTCGTCCCGACTGTTGAGATAATATTATTTTCAAACATTATTTAAAAGAAATTCCCTATTATTTATTAAATACATGAAAAAAAAATAATGTCCTGGCAACTGTATTAAACTGTCAATGTCACAAGGTTGAAGGTTCAAGGATTTAAGGGTTCAACAAACAAATTGGTTATTAGTCCAACTAAAAAGTTTATAAGGTCGAACTATAGCCTAAATGATAACAGAACTATTTGCTTTTACTACACATCATAGTGGCAACTGGCAGCCAGTAGCACCTCCCTATAGCAATGACGTAGTTTTGGGCCAATCATGTGACCTAGCTGTCGCGGGAAGACGGGATAGAAACAAGCTTGTTCCTAGCGGGAAGAGAGAGAATACCTGGCGTAGCATATTATTATTACACCGTAGGTCAGCTGACTTCACTTTTATCATTGGTCTTGTAATAAATTGTGATCCTCCGCCATTCTCGGCCCGTCTTTTTCTTTTCCATATTTCTGGTCCCGTGAGTTGAATTTTAAAATAATTTAATACGTTCATTGTTTAGTTTGTTATTGTCGGTGTATGTGTTATTTACTGTTGATATTCTTCTTTACTTCTTAAATTGCGGTGAGATTGTTCCTGATTGTCATAGTAAAATTTTCATGAAAACCATGTAATGTCACGCATTTAGGATTTTTCGTTATATCTGCGGTGTAGTTTGGTTTTAAAGTGTTTTAAGTACATTTTCAAACACTTAACGAATTATTGATGTATAATGCAGATACTTCATTATAAAAATAATCATTTAATTATTCTTCGACCCATTTATCATAAGACTGGTGTAATGAGATTTGTATTTTTTTCTGAAACTCAATAACATAAACACCTAGTTAATTACTGTAGTTATATATTCTTTCTTGGAGCGTAAAATGTGAAAAATAAATAGGATTTCTTTCAGGGGCAGTTTCCTTAGTTCATTAGGTTGCTATCGGTTCCTATTTCATAGCTGTTGTACTTATGAGGCTACAATTAAGTTAACGAGGAATAAGTAGTGTTGTAATATTTGTTGTGTATGCAGCCCTTATAATATTCTATAAACTTAATGTTATTGTGTCCTAGCAAGTCTACCCATAAGTATATGATATTTTCTAATGAGTAGCAAATTGTCGACCCATTCAGAGTGAAGCACACCCAAATATTGATAAAGGTGGAAGGATATTAAACTTCCTCATATGATATTAACTTCTTACACAAATATTTCTATTGTGAATGATAATAAAAACCTTTATTTCTTTAAAACTAGAGCAAAAGTCTTATTAAAACTAACTTTGAATGAACAGTATTTAGTCATGTTTTTAGTTATTATACAAATAAATGCAGTAAGCCTATTTATTATGAAATAAAAAAGAAATTGGTGATTTTGCATAATTGCTGTCTAGCAATGCCGTTGCGACTCTGCCTGCTTAATGTTTGTCTCCATATAAACTTTACTCCCTCCATAAGAGTTACTTTCGAAAAATCCTTAAACTCTTGTTTTATTATTTGCTTTAGAGTTTAATTATTGCCAATTTAACAGTTAACCGAGCCATGCAATAAGATTCTCCCATACAAACAAACAGGCTATTTTAGCCTATTTTTAGTTAGGGATAGTTTATATCAAGTTTATAAACCCAGAAATGTGATTTCTCGTATAAACTACTTTTCAACCCCTTTTCAACAATTTAGGGGTTAACTTAAAAAAAAGTTCCTATTTTGCATTTTCGCTAATAAACCAAGTTTCTATCTTTAGGGCTTTAAGATGAGTAAGTCTTAAATTAGGACACGCTCTTTTATTAAATAGGCACCTAAGTACATTAATTAATATAGTTTTTTTTGCACAAAACGTTATCAACTACTACATAGATACAGAGACTGCCACGCGATCTGTGTCGTCTTTCATACATTGTTATAGTCATTCGCACGCCAAGAGCACGCGATCAACACGCGACGTGAATATCACGCCCAGCCACGCTCTCTGTCTGAATAGGCCTTTACGGTAAAATAGTCGTTCGCAATATTAAAACCCATTGCTTAGCAACGTCTGTTATTTTTCAAAGCCGTTCTCAATATTAAAATCAGTTGCTTATGCCCATCATTCACAGTCCAGCATGCAGGACGGTAGTATGCCCAGCACGTCCTACAGGCCCCGCCCGCCGCGTGCCGGCCGCCACGCTGCGTCGGACGATCAGTGACGCTGGCGTCCAGCTAGGCGGCCGGCAACCGTCGATAATACATTAAGGCCTCTTTTCCATTACACGGTTTCTCGCCGTGAAAATCTACGGTTAATTCGCCGCGTGTAGGCACGGTCGTCAGTGTGGTATGGATCACTATATGAGCTTGTCGACATGCACGGTGGCGCCAAGGCACGGCGCCGCGGCCGCGTGCGCCGTGACTGCCCCTCGGCGCGCCGCGTCTACGCACGGCGTGATTTTCACCAGTGTTGTATGGCAGTCTATCGGGGTGTGTCGACGGTGCCGGACGTACGCACGGATTCGTGACCGCTTATATACGCTGTTTCGCGATTTTATTATAAAATGAACATAAATCAAGAATTATTAATTACGTTGATTCAAGAAAGGCCTGTAATATGGGATAAGACCATCGACGATTATAAAAATAAGCGGCTTAAATATGATTCCTGGAAAGAAATATTTATTCATTTCCAGCCCACATTTGAAGATTTAAGTGGTGATGAGAAAAACAAGTTTGGTAAGTTACAGATATTTAATTATTAACTTTTTACTTATGCATAGTTGTTTTGATAGGAGAGGCGACCTTCGTTAGATACAAAATATTGTGCAAATCTGTTGCGAACTTCATTAGCCGCCAAACTTCCGCGAACTGCATTCGTGATAGGTAACTGGATTAGTTCCGATTCTGAATCAAGGGTGGACTCATTTTCACTCGCATTGTGAAACTGAAAGTTTTCCTGCTTATGTATAAAATTTTGCAAAACACAACATGTTTTCACAATATCAACTGCCAAATCGATGGACACATTCATTGGCCGGTGAAAAATTCGCCATTTATTGGATAAAATGCCAAACGCACATTCAACAAATCTTCGCGCTCTGGTGAGTCTGTAGTTAAATGTACGTTTTAATTGATCAAGCTGATGACCACCAAATGGACGAAGCAAGTGATAATGCAAAGCAAAGGCTTCGTCCGCAACGAACACATATGGCAAATCGTAGTCAATTCCAGGCAAACGTGTTGCATCGGGTAGATTTAATCCGTTGTTTGTTAAATTTTTCCAAAATGGGGTCTCTTTAAACACACTGGAATCACACTCCTTTCCGTAGGCGCCAACGTCAACAAATATAAAGTTGTAATCGCTATCTACTACTGCCATCAAAACTATAGAAAAAAAATGTTTGTAATTTAAAAACATCGAGCCACTATCAATTGGCTTAATAAGTCTGATGTGTTTTCCATCGACCGCTCCTAAGCACAGCGGGAAGTTGGAAGATTCTTGAAATTTGCTTGCAATGTGTAGCCAGTCTTCTTTAGATGGCATTTTCATATATTCTTTATACAGTTCTAACCAAATGTAGTGGCATACTTCACGTACGATGCAACTTATGGTTTTTATTCCAATTCTATAGCTGTAGTATAGGTCAGTAAAGGTATCTCCTGTTGCTAGATACCTGAAATATAAAACAAAACGGTTCAGGTTCAAATACTAAAACCCCATTTTAGGTCGGGGTCGATTCAGTTTAGGTCGGGGGTTTTTATAAATTTTGAATTTAATAATTATTATTTATTTATTTTCAGGGCAAATGGTGATGAAGAAGTGGACCAATATGAAAGATAGCTGGATAAAATATGACAAAAAAATTAATGAATGTAAGTCTGGTTCTTCAGCAAAAAAAATAAGAAAATATATGTTCTATGATGAAATGATGTTCCTAAAAAAAAATGTTGAGCATCGCAAGACCGATTCTAACATGACTGAACATGTTCATGATTCTAGCCTCAGTAATGAAAATTTTGATAGTGCAGTCCCGAATCAATCAAGCTCGGGATACACTGAACGGAGTGAGACGCAAAGGGCTAAAAAAAAAAGAAAAAATGAACTAAGTGAAGTTGACATTAGGTTTATGAAGTTTATGGATTCAGCAGAACGAGATGAGAAAAAGAAAAGCCGTAGTATGAACTTTTTTATGGGAATCGCTGATACAGTTGACAAGTTCAGTGATGAAAATATGATAGACTTTCAGTTTCAAGTAATTTCAATAATTAAAAATATTCAACAAAGACAGTGTACTCAGTATATACCTACATCAAGAAACCAATGGGATCAAGGCCATCAAGGATATTTAAGTGGTACAGCATCCTCAAATGCGCAATCGTCAACATATGGATATTCTACAGCTGCTAGATCGGGCTATGGAATAAGTCGTCCACAGACGTCTTCTCATGATTTTGGACACGGTTCTGGTTTAGAGCCAATCCACTACCGACCCGAATCACAATTATCTGTACATAGTGTAAATGCGGAAAGTATCTCGGCAGATTCTCAAGTTTCTATTGAAGACGAATTCGATTTTAGTACCGCACTTGAGTAGCATTTTCAGCGTAGTGTATTTTTTGATTTACTTGTTCTTAAATTAATAATTATTAAAATTCAATTACATGTAATAATTTTGTTTGTGTGCAATAAACAATTTTAAACTAAAATATGTCATTTAATTTTGTACCTACTTACCTCAGAGTTACAGCCAATCTTTCTGCGGGCGATATACTCTCTCGCATAAAAGTATCTTGATGTTTTAGTTCCTGGGATAATTTTTGGAGCAAGTTGTCGAATGTAGTTTTCTGCATTCTAAAATAATTGTAAAACTTGTCTTCATCTTCTCTCAATTGATTCTTGACAAGTGTATGAAACGCGCCATATTCCTCCCTTTTTTCTAAAATCGGATGTATCCAAAACCTTACTTCCCTTTTTTTTTCTATTTTCTTTTTCCTATATATGTAATAAGCAACTATAATCTTTTTTTTCGTAAGAAAATTCATGACGCAGCACGTCCTACACAGCCCGAGTAAAAAGCGCTACTAGCCAGTACTTACCAATGTCTCGCGCGGTGATTTTGCCGTATCATGTACAAGCTAGCACGTTTTTTCAACCGTACGGCTTACACACCGTACGTTTGAACAACCGTGTAATGGAAAAGAGGCCTAAGCCTTTGAGGTTTATGTCAAAAACTAACTTCATGGTGTCATATAGAAAAGAGGTTTATGTTTAAAAATAAATAAGAATAAAGGTTTAAAAGTACCTACCTATAAACCTTTTTCGTGACACACCTTTTTCGTCTTTGACTCTGGTGCACGGCGCGGTGCGGCGTTCTGCATCCAGGATCGTGTGTGAGCAACGAATTCCAGCGCGGCAGCCAACGCGGCATCCTGCATGCAGGGCTATGAATGAAGGGCATTAGCAACATCAGTTTTTTTTCCATTATTTTGCTTTCCATACGATCCATCATGACAACTGCTTTGTATGGGACTGCATACAATAGAGAGCTCAAACTGTATTGCAGAACCTACTCTACCAATTGATGTATAATAAAACTTTTTAACAAAAATATAACCGACTTCAAATTGTCTATCTCCGAAGTTCTTCATCAGATCTTCACCAAATTTTAATGGGACCACTTCGAAAGAATACTCTTTCAAACAAAAAAAAGAATCATTAAAATCGGTTCACAATTAGCAAAGATATCGCGGTACAAACACATGTACAAAAAAAAACATTCGAATTGAGAACCTCCTCCTTTTTTTGGAAGTCCGTTAAAAAGGTAGGTACCTCAGTTCTTAAGTTAGGCTATTAGCTATACAACAGTAAAAGCTTCATTGGATCCGTCCAGCCGTTCTGGCTTGATGGGCTAACAGACAGACAGACATTAATTTTTAAAATGTTATATTCTGGTTCTATTGCTCTTTTCTAGTACCCCTAGTCAGTTTTCGTGAATACATATATCTCTCAATGTACAGACTTTGCCTTCTACTGTTTTATTATATGTAGTATAGATAGATAGATAGGTCGAAGACAAAAGTCTTTATTGACTGAACAGAAAGAGGCTAAATTTACCTGAAGTGCGGTCGCGGTGCAGGACGAATTTCGTACAATGACACGTCACTACTTATCTCTGTCGCTCGCGCAGAAATACCTTGCCGTCGCGTTCGCACAGATGCGATGACCGCCGTCAACACAGATTGCAATTGGTTGTAGGCACAAAGGTCATTGTACGAAATTCTTCCTGCTCCGCGACTGGACTTTGGTAGGGTAATCCTTCACAGAGTTAAGGGTGGAACAATTCTTCCAAGCACCCATAACTTTTTTCTCAGTTATATCTCTATAGTCTTTGTTCTTTTCGTGTGGTTAATGACTAACCTGGTGTCGAGTTTATGCCGCCCATCACTTCACAGTAGCGGAGAAATATCACTCAGGCATGCCAGTTTCCTTACGATGTTTTCCTTCACCATTTTTAAGCAAGTGATAATAATTATACAATACGCACATGAATTCGAAAATTCAGAGGTGTGCGCCTTGTGTTTGAACTCTAGACCTTTGACTTAGTAGACCGATGCGACGGTCACACCACTAGGCTACTATCACTGCTGTATATCTCTATTAGTAAAGGGGTACAAATTAAACGCTTACCAAAATATTTTTTAGGCCCCAATACCAAATCCCAAGCAAAATGAATTCACTCTAAATCAATTTAATTGATACCAAAACAAGGTTCCGATAAAATAACGCATTCACACAATAAATAATAATATGCGTAGATCAGTATAATTGTGCGATTCAGACATGAATTCATTTTGCTACACAAAATGGATAAATGCTCAAATTTTGTTTTACTAAAATAGGAACAATATCATCAGAAGCCAGCTTGAATAAAAATAAATTACAAGAAGTAATTGTGTTCTTAATGTGAGGCGTTTTAGCGATAACGGCGCAATTCGCTCGGGGCGCTAACATGCGTCATGCTAAGAACACATGTTTACTTGTATTTTTTTTATTGAATCCAAAAGTATCCCATTCAGGGTTAATCAATGTCCGCAGTACATCACGAGGTTTGAAGTAATTGCATGATTTCGTTTACATCCAAAATATATGAATGACTAGCAAAAATTACATTCGTTTCCCTTTACCCCGCACTCACACCCGCTGCCCTTTACCCCGCACTCATACCCACAGAACATATAACGCTCATACCCGCTGCCCGCTGCATTCGGTGCACCCTCAGATTAATAACAAGCATAGATACCTACCTCGCTAAAATAGCAACTGAAGTCATATATTTGCATCATTTTGACCTATGGAGCCGCTATGATGTTAGAGAAGGACACGTATACAGAAACGTTTCGAAATTTCGTAGCTAGTCACTAATTTTATTCTGACTAGTGATGTGACCCACTAAATTTCAACGTCGATAGAATTTAAAATGACATGCATTATCATATCTTATACCGCTAAAAATAATAACCGTACCTAAAATATATAAATTATTAAGCATACTTAAGAGAGAATACATACACATACATATATGTTTCGTTTATCGTTTTTTTGAAGTTTGTTCAAAATGAAACGATACTTTAATGAGTACGAACTAAATAATTCGTCATCATCATCATCATTCCCTACAGTTCTTTATGTATTAAACCTGACCCAGCTAACGCCGAATGTATTTAATTGACATAGTAACTTTTGAGTTTACTGAAAACATAGTGGAAGATATTCTGTTTTGCGTATGTTTTTTTTATGTTTTTTTTTTTAATATATATCGTGTCGATATTTTTAAGCAGTATCGATAATTATCGAGTGAAAAATATCGATATATCGTCAGTTTTCACATGATAATTCATACACATTCCCAAAACATTCAAAATTCGTAAAAGAAGATAATCACTTTTTAACAAAAATAAAACCGACTTCAAATTGTCTATCTCCGAAGTTCTTCATCAGATCTTCACCAAATTTTAATGGGACCACTTCGAAAGAATACTCTTTCAAACAAGAAAAATAATCATTAAAATCGGTTCACAATTAGCAAAGATATCGAGGAACAAACATACAAAAAAAAACATACAATCGAATTGAGAACCTCCTCCTTTTTTGAAAGTCGGTTAAAAATAGTATCCATTTGATGAAGATTGTGGTGGGATTTTTCAAGATAAACTATACGCGAGGAACATGCAAGGAGTAATATGAATTACGAAACCAGAGTTGCGTTAAAAATATATCTAAAATGATAATTATGAATTCGATACTCTATAATAATAATATTCTTTATTTCACCAAAAAAACACATTAACAATAACATATTATCCAGAAATAATAGGCTTAGTATTCAAGTTTCAACATGGAATGCGCTCCACCAATTATATTCAATGGAAACTGATTCAACTAAGCTACGTTTTTTATATGGAAGGATGCGTGCTATGGAGGGTCGCGAGTGGTGTAGCTATGTGCAGCTGCTCATCTTCCTCGCACGTAGGGTTGCCAGGCCCAAAAATAGAAAAGCCGGACACAGATTCATATTTAGTCAGACATTTTGCCCTGAAAGCCTGACACATTGGTTTTTAAGAGAAAAAAATTCGCTCGCTCGCTTTCGTTCGGCATCTTCTGGCGGGGCGGGTTGACCAAAAAGCCTAACAAAAGCCGGACAGGCCGGACTTGTATATATTTGGCCGGACACGACTGTAAAAAGCCGGACACCTGGCAACCCTACTCGCACAGCTACCTTGCGGCGGCGCATTTTCATAGCACATCTTACTCGCTCCTCCGCTGCATAGCTTAGCATCAGCGGAAACAGTCATATAGTTTCGTAGCTTAGCTTTTACATTCTCGCAGCATAGCTGCATAGCACATCTCTGGTGGAAAAGCACCCTAATTCTATTGTACGATATTAGATGAAGCTTAATGGTCAAAGCACACATATCAACTCGGAAAGGGATCGTAACCGTATCGCCTTTCGCCTCGTCATCAAACAGGCGTCAACCTAACGTAAGCACGTAACCAAACCGGATCAGCAGCTCCGATACGTCGACTCCGCTACGGCTAGGCGACGCCGCGCTCACGGCTCGCAGTAACAGTAGTGTACTGCAGGCAGCCGCGGGTGGGGTGAGAGGGGCAAGTGTGGACGAATAGACGTAAGCTCGGGTACGGAGAGACGTAAGCGCGGGGACGACTAGCCGTAAGCGCGGGAACCACGTTGACCACACACCGCACCGCGGTTCGTGAGCTTGTCCCGAGGCGAGACGATTACGTTACGATTCCGTTTAGTGTGCGTTGCAGTAGGGAGTTTCATATAAAGAATACTGAACGGCTTGAGTTGATACTGAAGTATACCCATGAGGATGAATGTTAATTAGTAATAAAACATGTTGGTTTGGAGTCTAGTTTATTACTGAACTTAAAAACACACCGAAATTACAATGAACATCAAATTACTTACTTACTAGAATAATAATGCTTAGCTTGCAAACCATGACGTTATTGCACCGACGACAATCATAATAGGGATCAGCAAAGGCATGTCCTTACACCTCCCCCGAAAAGTATCGACTACTACCTTCCCCCGATAAGGAGAGAAAAAAAAAGTGTAGGTACAATAAGTCACAGTACTTTTTTTTTCCAAATAACAACAAATGTATTATTATAATTCGTTAATATTAATTTTATTATAAAATAAGAAATTATCTACGTATACAATGCAATTTTATCTGTATACAAAATCAGTTAAACATTAAATAATTTAGTAACATTTTTGTGAATAATGTATGCTTTACCATTATTTTTTATTTTTACATTAGGCGGAATGTCCACTATTACTTCGTATGGACCTTTAGGTATAAATATTATCTAATTTTGTTCCAGTTTGATTTTTTATCAAAATTAAATCACCTGGTTTGTAATTAATGCTTTTAACATTTTGGTCAAATACACTCTTCCTTTTTAATTTGCTTGTTATTAAATTTTCTTTAGCATCTGCATGAGCTTTTTGTAGTCTGTATTTTAATTCTTTGGGATAGTTGTCGAAATTATACAATGGATCTAAATTTATAAGTAAATTACTAGGTAGATTACACAATTTTCCAAACACTAATTCATATGGAGTGTATTTGGTCTCGGTGTGTACAGTGGTGTTGAACGAAAAACACCAATAGGGAACCCAATCGCTCCAATTGGTTCTATTATTACTACACTGAGTTCTGAGATAAGCCCCTAAATGTTTGTGTGAATTTTGTATTGAACCTATTGTTTCATGGTGGTACGGGGTGGAATTCAATTTTTTAATACCTAATAACTCGCATGTTTTATTTTAATATGGATGACATGAATTCCGTTCCGTTATCGGTTATTATCTCTTGTGGAATTCCATACCTTAATACAAAATTATCGATGAAACTTTGTAACTGTAACCGTATCTTTTTGTTGTATGGGGTAAGCTTGTACAAATTTTGATAATTCGCATTGTATCGTTAAAATGTACTTATTATTATAGTTATCTGATTCTAAAGGGCCCATTAAGTCTAAACTTATTCTATCAAAGGCTGCACTAGGTGTTGACGTTATTACCATCGGTTCCTTAACGTTCTTATTAGTATATTTTTGTAACTGGCAGCTCTTACATTTTTTTAACATACTTTGCTATGTCCACAGACATGTCTGGCCAAAAATAATGTCTTTTAATGTTATTTGTCATACGATTCACCCCCGCATGGCCACTGCTGGGTAATAGGTGGAAATCGTTGAGTAAAACTTTTTTATCATCGTCATCATAAATTCTCTTAATGCCTCTAATTATAATAAAACGTGGCAAGTTAAGTTTTAACCTTTTATTTTCACTTAATAAAAGTTTTATAATACTAAAATTCGAGACGACAAATTTCCATTGCCCAATATAACTGAGATATTAGATTCTTTGTCAGGTAGTATTTATTTTTCCAAATTAGATCTGTCTCAAAGTTACTATCAACTCTCTTTAAATAAAAACTCCAGAAAATATACGTCTTTTAGCATAAATAAAATGTATCAGCTTTCTTTAAATCAAGACTCTCGTAAATGTACAGCATTTACGGCCGGAAAACAATATCAAATGAAGCGCTGTCCTATGGGTCTCAAAACCAGCCCCAGCGTATTACAATGCATGTCCATGGCATGTCCTTACAATACGGTGACGATCCCTTTCCGATTTGATGTGTGTGCTTTGACCTTTAGCCGGTCCGAGTAATGTCGAAGCTCCTCTCTACTTTATTCCGATTCTGATTTGGAGTAAGAAAGTAACCGTTATAATATTATCATATTGTGATATTAGAAATATAGTTAAATTTCACGTTTAAACTACATTTATTTCGTTTTATTTACCAACTAGCGACCCGCCCCGGCTTCGCACGGGTGCAGTGTAGTTACTAATGTGGGGCATATAAACCTTCCTCTTGAATCACTTGAAAACTGTATTAAAATCCGTCACGAAGACGTAAAGAAGAAGATGAGTATCTACCTACATCCTGAATACTTAATAAGTACTAAAACATAATACCTAATTACAATTTGAACTGGTACTGTAGTAATATATAAATAATACTGTACTTAGTAGGTAATTAACGAAGAAATAATATTTATTCTACTCTAATTATTTTTAGGCATTGATAGCCTATAGCCTAGCGTTTCAACACAATTGCCTTCCAGGCAGGAGGGTCTGAGTTCGATTCCGGCCCGTACCTCGTGACTTTTCGAATTCATGTGCGAATCAGATTTTGAATCACTGCGTTAACCGTGAAGGAAAAACATCGTGAGGAAACCTGCACACCTGAGAGGGTTCCATAAACTTCTCGATGGTGTGTGTAGTCTGTCAACCCGCACCAGGCCAGCGTGCCCAGCAGTGGGACAGTAATGGGCTATGTTATTTTAAATTATTTTTAATGTAGGTAATCATGTAGCAATACATAGGTAACATGTGTTTGAAAAATAAATAATATATTTGGTATAAATAAAATTATAAGGTCGATAATATATGGTTATAGATGCAGATGTATCTGAGTGTAAAGTAAAGATAGGAGATGAAAGTATTGAACAGGTGAATGAGTTTGTTTATTTGGGAAGTATGTTTACAAGAGATGGTAAGATTGACGAAGATGTGGAAAGGAGACAATTCCGGGAAATAAAGTAAATGGTGCTATGCATGCGGTTGTGGCTAGCCAGTCGATGTCCAAAAAGGCACGGCTGGCTGTCCATAATGGTGTGCTGGTATCTACGCTTATGTATGGAAGTGAATGTTGGTCGTGGCAGAAGAGGCATGAAAGTAGAATAAATGCCGTGGAAATGCGTTCCTTGCGAAGTATGTGCGGTGTAACTTTGAATGATAGACTGAGAAATGAAGAGATTAGACAAAGTTGCGGTTTAAAAGATGATGTAGTGACAAAAATTGAAAGGAGTATGCTTAGGTGGTTTGGTCATGTTGAGAGAATGAGTGAACGGTGATTAACAAAAGGAATTTATAAGGCGGATGTCAATGGAAACGCCGGTAGAGGACGTCCTAGAAGGACATACATCGATGTTATTGGTAATGTTCTTCACAAAGGTCAGGTGCGTAGTACTCTCAACCGGCGTGCGTGTATGACAAGATGTATGAATGTGGATGAAGCGAAAGGGGTATGTAAGGGTCGTAGCATGTGGCGTTCTATAGTTTCTGCCTACCCCCATGGGAAAAAGGCGTGAGTTTATGTATGTATGTATAATTATCTATTTTGCTTCAGATAGGATTACTAAATTGAAAGTCATTAAATAACATATTACTTAGCAATTATATAAAATATTTGTTTTGAAATCTAATGATTTTCATAGCACAAAATAAAAAAGTCACAGTTTTTAGATATTTTGTCAACGCAATTTGATGAGCATTTATCCGTTTTGGCAGCCATTTGAATTTTTTTGGCAGTAGAATTGATACCTACGTTTCTGGTATGTGTTACATTTTTGGTACCTTAGCGTTTAAATACAAGCCATAGTAGATAAAGTGTGTTACGTACCGTAAAAAGTGATGAATAGGGATGCAGGGGTGAATCGGAACGGAACTTTATAATAAAACTTTTTAACAAAAAAAAAACCGACTTCAAATTGTCTATCTCCGAAGTTCTTCGTCGGATCTTCACCAAATTTAAATGGGACTACTTCGAAAGAATACTCTTTCAAACAAAAAAAGAATCATTAAAATCGGTTCACAATTAGCAAAGATATCGCGGAACAAACATACAAAAAAAAAAACATACAGTCGAATTGAGAACCTCCTCCTTTTTTGGAAGTCGGTTAAAAAGGGATTTTAACATTGAAATAATATAGTTTGTTGCCATTAAGTACTGTATTATAATTAATGATAAAGTGTGTTTAAATCCCATGTAATAGGGGGTGAGCCTATTGCCATTAACCGGGCACAAATCCAGACTCCGGACTGCTACTGAGAAATTCCTTATCATCGATTATCGTGCACATATCATACCTGAATTTAAGATGTGTAAGAGTCTATGTATGCCAGACCTTCCACCGAAAGCAATTCTTTACTAAATTTAAATGTTGTTTTTTTCTGTATAAATATCATTATCTTTATCATCTTCTTTACCAGTTACTCGGGGTCAGCACAATATGTTTTTCCCTTCCATTCTGTCAGCCGTCCCTCTCTGCATAGATATCATTAAGCAACTTTTTATTTAAACAGATTAATTCATAATGGCGGCCAAAGGTACAGGTGTTGAAAAGATGACCGTTACTAAAGAGAACGAGGAGAATTTCGGCTTCGTATTTGCTGTATCTGGTCCCGGTAAGTACAAGTCATATTATTCACATTATCAGGAGGATTTATTATTATGTATCTTACTAAGATAATCTTAGGCTGAGTTGCACCAACTAGCTATAGGTACCTAACTGTAACTAAGTATACTAAAATGTCTGTCAAATCAGTATAATTTTGACATAAATATGGCAAGTTAACAAGTATAGTTAGTTGGTGTAACTGAGCCTTAGACATGAGAGCCGACAGCTTTAGAAGGAGAGTCCTGTTGTAGTTGATGCGAAAAAGAAACCTAATATTACAATAGGCAAATTAAAATATAACGAGGCTCCTCAAGACTCCACGATAAAGTGGCAGTAAAATAAAAATATAGATTTATGGGCGACTCCTATAACTTACCGAGCGGTAGCGGTTAAAAATGAAGACTTGAAATTTTACCAATATGAAGCAAAGACCCCCATAGCTTTGCATAGCACGTAAATAGCTATCACAGATCAATATTAGCTTTTGAGTCCATTTCTGTGCCAAGTTTGGCAATAGAAAATGCTACCATTGGTAAGCAAAACGATTCGTTTTTGGCCATAGGAACCGAGCATTAAACATTACGCGCATATTATTACGTCATATATCTCAATGCATTTATAAGCGTTATTTGGCAGCAGATTCTATTCATTATGACATGACAATTTACAACTGCAAGTACACACTGAAAAAAAATCAGCAAGGTCTTGTTCAGTTTTTTATCGTCCTCTGACTATACGCTTAGTCTTAACATAACATCACGCCCTGTATTCCCCGAAGGGTTGGGCAGAGGTGTACAGTAACACCCTCGTTTGGCCAGTTATGTTTTAAGTCAAACGTTGGTAAATCTAAATAAATAAAAAAAAAAAAAAAAAAGTCCCATGTAATAGGGGGCGATCCTATTGCCATTAAACGGGCACAAATCTAGACTGCGGGCTGTTACTGAGAAATTCCTAGTAGAAAAACCTAATAACACTTTGCCCGACCTGGGGATCGAACCCAGTACTCCATGCTCAGTAGTCGCGCTTGCGACCACTAGACCAACAAGGCAGTCAATTAATCCTTCCTTTCCGTTCCTTAATCTTATTTGCGCGAATTATAAATCTGTGCAAATAAGCATGTACCTACGTTCAGCCGGACAATTATGTTACAAACATTCTCTGGAAGTACCTATATTATTTTATATGCACTCCTCAGCATGTGTATGTAGGGGTCTTATTGTTTTTTGATCTTACTTTATACAGGTAGATTTTTTAATCACCATCCAGATTTTTTCTTGGCATTAAGTATTACCTATACAAGGACTCTATTTTTGAATAATAAATAGGATGTAGAGGTTATTCAAATATTCTCTTTGAAATAATTTTCCCGATTCGCTCCTGTTCGCCATATGGTAGGGCTGTCGGGCGAACGTGAAGTGAGTGCCAAACTTATTATTTGACGTGACAACGTCTAATAAAACGACGAACGCCGGCAGCATGCACGAAAAAGCGTGACTCATTGTCACGTTCCGTCTGAGGCGAGCGTGCGAGCGAGAGCGCGGAACAAGCGATACGTTGTCATGTTAAACTATCGTCCGTAAACCGACTTTACAGACAACCAATTTTTTTCAAAAATGGAATCTCTAAGTACCTAATGCCTAACACATAGAAAAAAATTGGATGGTGATTAAAAGGTCACCCTGTATAGTAAGGTCAAATAACAATCCTTAGGCAATACCTGTCATTCTGGCGGAGGCCTATTAAACTAAACCGGTTTAGGCAAAACAGTCCGTTGCTACGTACTTTTCAGTTGATAATTATGTTCTCCTGTAAATGAAAATGATGATACTCAACACAGTGGTGCAGTGGCCCATGTTGATATAATATGCAAATGAACTAGAAATTACATAATTTTCTTGTGACAGTCGTAACGGCGGAGAAAATGTCCGGATCGGCTATGTACGAGCTGGTGCGCGTCGGCTACAATGAGCTGGTCGGTGAGATCATCCGTCTTGAGGGTGACATGGCCACCATCCAGGTGAGCATTAATAAATGAAGAGTAGATCTATAAATAAACAATAGGTAACAATATTATAAATTATAACTGGGTTACTTTTAATCCTTAGCGTAACCTGATGACAATTGGGAAATAAAAATAACATCTCTGTTCTATCTAGGTATACGAAGAAACATCAGGTGTAACAGTGGGTGACCCCGTACTGCGTACCGGCAAGCCCCTGTCTGTGGAGCTGGGCCCCGGTATCCTGGGCTCCATCTTTGACGGCATCCAGCGTCCCCTGAAGGACATTGGCCTGCTAACCAAGTCTATCTACATCCCTAAGGGTGTCAACGTGCCCAGTCTTACTAGGGATGTCAGCTGGGAATTCAATCCTTTGACTGTTAAGGTGGGTGATACCTACAGCTAGTTTCTTTTTGTTTTATAAAAACATGATTTTACATACATAATATATACCTAGGTACATATACTTAAGCCTGAAATCCCCGAAGCGGTAAGCAGAGGTATTTTCCTATGACGAGTTTGTACACCCACGTTTCACCTCTAGTATTAAGTTCCATGTAATAGGCGACCCTATTGCTATATTTCGGGCACAACTATGGTGCCGCCCAGGTTCATCGCCTCAACACGACACGCTTGCTCGGTGTCGGAGGAGAATTGTATTATCAAGGCCTTTGACAGACGACGTTTCTTTTGCGCGAATGTGAACGAAGCGTTTACTTGACATTCTTTTTTACTGTAATCTGTGCGTCGTTTTTTTTACGCGCCATAAGCGATGCTTCATACAATTTAGTGTTGTCCATGTTCACGTGCAAAAAGAATGTCGTAAAATAAATACATAAAAATTGCGCGTCGTCTATTCAGCGCCTATTCCACCCTCCCACGGATTAATGAATGTATCTAAATACATGGACAAACATACTGAGATACGCCCTGAGGCTTACACCACTTTGTTTGAACACTATTCATCGTGATCATGACTCTAAAGCAGTGATACCCAAAATGAGTGGTCTATATCGACCCCCAGGGGCCGACGGCGATGTACAAGGGGTCCATGTGGGTGAAAAAGAAATTGGGGGTCCGTGAGATGTAAACGGTGGTCCACGATAGTGGATTTCATTTAAGCAGGTTGTGACTTTAATTTTGACTTTCCATTAATGGAACAACCCACATTATACAGATGATTGCTTGCTTAATTATTACCTGAAAACGTAACAAACAGACCGACGACGATAGTACAATTGTAGGTAGTGTCGTAGGTTTAATAAATGTATAAAACATAGAGTTTGTTTTTTATTGTTTTTTCGCTTTACACGTCACTACAGTTAGAAATCAGTCAAAAACACATTTGAAGTCGATGAATTTGCAAAAATACAATATTAGATAAGCAGGGGGGTCTACCCAAAACTGAAAAACGTGACAAGTGGACTACGAGACAAAAAAAGTTTGGGGACCTCTGCCCTAAAGTAATAATACAGAGTGTCTTACTCGAACATCCAACTTTTGGCATTAACTTATCAAGAATAAAATTCTGAATTATTTGGAAGAGGACAGGAGTAGGATAGTATATTATTAATTAAGAAAGTACGTTTATCAATGCCTATAAGTATTGAAATTTTGACCGAAATTGGACATTTGTCTAGTTTCCAAATTAGATCAATAGGTATAATATAATTTTGTCAAACTAAAACATATTCTCTCCTACCAGGTCGGCCACCACATCACAGGTGGTGATCTGTACGGTATCGTGCACGAGAACACGCTGGTCAAGCACAAGATGCTGATGCCGCCCAAGGCCAAAGGTACCGTCACATACATCGCAGCCTCTGGCAACTACAAAGTCACTGTGAGTAAATTCTTGCGTTAAAATGTTATTCTTAGGTAAACCGTAAAACTAACAATTTTCTCCCTTAAAATTATTATCGGTAGATGTTTTTTTTTAGCATAAGCAGGCATTCCTTTCCTACAGTGTTGCAAAGCATAAAATTGCGCCTATACTGTTTCAACTGCTATATTATCATCATAATTTTAAATTTAAGTGTAATTTTAATGTAAAACCCCATTAAGGCGACGCAGTGATAAACAAATAATTTCAAATCAGCCCCCGCGCCCCGCAATCCTCGCACACACCGATAATCTTTACGTAGTGCGATGGACCGGCGCAAGGCAGCCCGCGCAGTCTAAGGGCGGTCGCTCACGGCGACTTTTTGCAGCAATACAGACGCGCGTTTTGTGAGCGCGCCTCTGCATCGCTACTTTTGGCCGTTGGTTGCATTTGCAACACGCGATTGTATCGATTAAGCATCACGTCTGCATCGATGCATACGCGCGACATTATCAATGCAAACGCGCAACGGTGTCGATTAAGCGTCACTTCTGTATTATGTTGTCCACGGTTACGTTCTGATTGCTTCCGTAAAAGCAGCAACAAAGACAATGCGACCAATGTTGTGTCGACTGATATGAGTCCATCTAACAACTGTAGCGTCCACAGGCATTCACAGGCCGTCACTACAGCGTGTCGAATCGCGACTGTGGCAATGCTGTATCGCGTCTGTATCGCTGCTCTATTGCGTTAGTCGCGATGGAGAATCATAATTACGTGAGTGATTGTATAATTGTGTTGCTAAATGTCGCCGTGGGCGACCGCCCTAACTCGCGCGCTTGTCAGCCACGTTCGGGAACATAGACGTCATAGAGTCTCCTTTCGTTTTTTTTGTAGAAATATTATTTTAAATATTTTTTAAGAAGTGTATTCAGATTTTAGGATATTTAATATGGGGAAAATGTCACAATATATACATAAGTACATTCATAATGTCACGGATTTTTCCCATGGGGGTAGGCAGAAACGAGGCAGAACTTGACCTTGACACAAGTAATTCTAAGAAAAAATGTATGTATTTCATGAAATTGTAAATCTCGCGACAAACTTTTGTATCATAATAAATTGATTGTATAATGTAACAAATTGATGGGTTTGGTTTAATTTAAAGGTTTTCTTGTTAATAGAGAATTTGAATAAAAGCTTGTTTATAAAAAAAATTGTTTGACTATTAATTTTTTTTGCAGATATTTTTACTTTATAGTGTACTAGCTGTGTCCTCACGGCTCCGCCCGAGTAAGAAGTTTTATTCCAGTAATAAATACAGCCTACGCTACTCAGTAATAATGTAGCTTTCTAACTGCAAAAGAATTTTTAAAATCGATCCAGAAGTTTTTAAGTTTATTTGTTACATACAAAAATACAAATCTTTCCTCTTTATAATATTAGTATAGATAAAATCATTATTGTTGCCTATCCCAATGCGATAAAAAAACACATAAATATCACCTAAAACAGCAATGAAAATCAAACTTAAAAAGTGCTCCCGATCAGCTATTTTGCTAAAGTTCACGAGCCGAGGATACCGCATTACAGTAGGCACTAGTCACTGAACTAGCGCTACTACTTTGTCTACTATCTCGCTCACTCAAAGTAGCCGACATACCGCTGCGCCGCTGGAAAATTTCGACAAAGCTATAGCGGCCAGTGCCTATGTATATAACAGATGCGTTATTTAGACTAGCACTAGATTCATACCATGTACACATAAATACCCTTCCAAAGAATCGACTGACATTGCTTTATTTTTACCTAAGTCCAAAGACGACTCCATGGATTGTCTCTGTTCTGACGACTATTTTCTAAAATATTATTTACATTGTATGTTTTTATTTTTATTTTGTAGCTATACACACATACGTAGCCATAATTTTAATAGTTTTTTTTCCCCATTTTTAATAACTAAATATCACTCAGATCAAGATACAATTACTGTCGATAGCGCGCGGGAAATCCAATGACACAGACCCGTCGCTGACACTAGTCAGCAGCGGACTGAGGGGGAATTGATTGCATACAAAAATGCACGCGAACTAGCTTATGCCGTAAGGTCGTAACCGCCAAAACAGTATTTTTCGTTTAAAACAAAGACTATAGCTAATTTTATAAAACCGAATTATTATTTTGAAGTGTATGCTTAGACTAAACTATATACAAAATATTGAGGTTGAAATCTGTCTCGTTTCCCTGTAAAATGAAAATTTATGTCTTTGAAGAGCAGTTTTTGATATTTTTTTCTGTGCTGTAAAAGTTATCCAATCATGTAAAGCAATTATAAAATTGATCTTAAAGACATGATAAATGAAGTGTATAAATATAAGTTCAGAATGTTTTGTAATTGCTGAGAAATATTAAAATCCCTGCCGCCAATATTTTCAATTCGTCGTCTTAAAGCGACATTTAGTCAACCTTGACTGTGATGCTGTTAATCTAGCTTATAGATTGCCACATAGAGTAAATGTTTTTTATTTCCGGTTTCGGATAACACTTAACAATACTTCACTTGTCTCACAGGACATAGTGCTCGAAACAGAATTCGACGGCGAGAAGTCGAAATTCAGCATGTTGCAAGTGTGGCCGGTGCGCCAGCCGCGCCCCGTCACCGAGAAGCTGCCCGCCAACCATCCGCTGCTCACCGGCCAGCGAGTGCTCGACTCGCTCTTCCCGTAAGTTAACATACACTTAACACTGCTAACTGAAGCGTTATAAATCAACACTAGCAGTGATCGCGGCTCGTACCTACACAAATTAGGCCATTCCACCCGACTCCTACTTTTCGAGATGTGTCTATACCGATAACTGACCATCTCGAGCTCTTGGGCGTTACTCTGACGTCAACCCTCAACTTTGGCTCCTATATTGAGTCCAAAGCTCAATTGGCTGCTAAAAAGCTAGGTGTCCTCTCGAAGGTGCGGCGGTACTTCACGTCGGAACAGTTGCTTCAACTATACAAAGCCCAGGTTCATTCGTGCATGGAGTACTGCTCGCACCTTTGGGATGGCTCAGCCAAATACCAGCTTGAGGCGTTGGAGTCCATTGAGAAGCGTCCCAAGAAGCTCATCAGCAACGACTCCCTTGTTCAGACCAAGCTCCAAAGTCTTGAGCATCGGCGCAAAGTTGCTAGTCTATCGGTTTTTTATCGGACACATTTCGGAGAGTGTGCTTCAGATCTGCATGATCTAATACCCCCCTGCCCTTTTTTCTATCGGACGGCCAGAAACACGAAAAAGCGCCATCGGTTCATTGTTGATATACCAAAAACCCGAACGAAGCGTTTTGATTCCACTTTCATTGTGAAAACCGCCAAACAGTGGAATGCGCTGCCCGAGTGGGTGTTCCCCGACAGTTACAATCTGGGTGTCTTCAAGTCACGAGTGAATCGGTTTCTTCTGGGCAAGCGTGCTCCATCGTAGACCACATCATCGCTTAACATCAGGCGAGATGGCGGCCAAACGCAGGCCTAGTAATAAATAAAAAAAAAAAAAATGAAAAGTATGTCTTTCTCCAAATACTAAGTTATTGTTCTGCCTAAAATGTTCAGGCACGGTTTGGAAGTTTATACAAGGTTAGTCGGAAAGGGGGTACTAACCCGAAAGCCACTTATAGTATCACTGATGACTGTTTTATTGCAGGTGTTAAAATTTCTAAATACGCATATTTTTATTTCCATACAAAAGTAAATAAATATTATTTATTTCAAAAACTCCACAACCCTGACTTTTTTATCTATTCAAAAATGGCCGCGCACGTGGTCGTCGGTGCCTAGCCGCTCGGCGGTAAAACACAAAGCACCGGTAGGTGCCTACGAACGCCGCGCCGCCGCGCCGCCGCGCCGGCGACGAAATCGTAGGTTACTATGGTACTGTGTATGAGCGTGTGTGCATGTGTGTGTCGTGTGTCGGAACATATCATTATCATCTAGGAACTTACCATTTCTGATGTTGACGCTGTTCTCGGCCAACGAAAACGTCACACACGTGTCGTCTTAATATCAAATAGGTACTTAAAAACACAAGAAGCACTTTTGTTTATTAACTACTACTGTATGTACGTAGGTAACCTACCTACGAATGAAACAATCACCAGTTTTATGTACTTATGTTAACACTTAATTAATCTATCACCACGGACACTACAAGAAAGGTTAATTTCGAATTGAAACACAAGAAGCACTTGATATCACTGTTTCAAGGCATAGCCACCACAAATGGATCTCCACCGCTACAAAAAAGGTTCAATCTGCCACACTTATCGCTCGATTTACAAGGTCGCGCGCCGATGTAGGTACC
Source organism: Amphipyra berbera (assembly GCA_910594945.2). Lineage (NCBI taxonomy): Eukaryota > Metazoa > Arthropoda > Insecta > Lepidoptera > Noctuidae > Amphipyra > Amphipyra berbera. Next base: position 20,046,580 of record OU343133.1, read on the forward strand.
TACGAATGCGATCGCGTTATCTACCATAACATCTACGGATTGCTCATGATGCTCTCAAACGGAGATGCTACTCTTAGCCGCATCTAGTCTTCATTGTTCGTCAGCGTAAACCATAATAATTATCCTTAACGTGACTCCACAAGCAAAAGTCCAGCGGAGTCAAGTCCGGTGAGCGAGGTCTGGCTACAGGATCGCCACGACCGATCCACATGGGGAATCGCTCATCCCAGTACGCTCTGCAGCTGCTGCTGCGAGCATAATGAACCGGAGCGCCACGCGGCCCGTCGTACTGGAACACAGTCCTCGAACTCGATCAAAGGGAGGACGGTTACAATCATCACGGTACAAATCACGGCCCGCCAAGAGCACACCATCACAACAACCAATAAACATCACCATGTCGTAATACTTCGTACCTATCCCTATACGTACTCAATCGATATTTTAGAAACAACAAGAAATAATACCACGACTCGCGTAAACAATCAAAACATCGACTGTTTCCCGGGAAGCGTTGCAAGCGACTAAAAAATCTTAGAATAATAAATAACGGAAATAAAATGTTTAGGCTAACATTGCATTTTAGAGATGCGCAATGTTAATCCCCTAAATTAAATCCCAGAGAATTTAACAACTGATTTGAATTTAGTAACTTTTTGGGATCTACCCCTACGTCATACGGGATTCGAACACACATAAGCGTTGGGTCTTGAAAAAACAATGTACTGAATCCACCTCTAAAGCGGCAAACAGCCGAAATACAAAAGAGTCTAGGCAAAAGCGCGCCACGTGCCGCGCTGTCTCGGCGGCATCTCTTTGATAATGTTTTCACTACATTTCGGCGAATTGTGACGTCATATGATGATTTATTGCAGAAGCGACATCGTGCTGTAAGTTTATTTTTGACGGTTTGTTTTATTCGAATTGTTTGTGATAATAACTTACTTATTGTACTGCAAGGCTGCTAATTTATCGGGATAGTTTTCAGTGTAGAATATATCATATGGAATTACGTGCTTTTGTGATCAACACCTTTGATATCCAAGTTGAAGGTTCTTCATTGCCTGTTATTACGGATATTCTAGGTAGGTAGGTAGGTACAGGGAACTAAAATATCAGGTCAATCAGTTTTTAACAAAAATAACCCGATAAAATTGGTCTAACAGAGAAATGGAAAATACTCTGAGGTGCAAAACATTATTAGGTATAGTACGCGATTGCGAATCGTCGTGTCTGCGCTTTATTTAGTCACGATTACCTATAATTCTGAGAAATGCTTCGAAAATGCGAGGGGAAAATCGGCCTTTTTGTATTTAAAATTTGACCTCAAATGTAAACACAGCTGATGATAGGGTTGGCGTAGCGTATTTTTAATGAAATCTTTGAACAGCTATATCTCTAAATTTATTGACTTTTGGGGAAAGTTGTAGAACAAAAGTTATCCCTTATTATGGGTACTTTAACACCCTTTCGGCTTAGTACCCCCTTTCCGACTAACCTTGTATGTGGAAAACCTAACCAACAGACAGATACCTTACATAATTTATCATTTAAACTTTTTAATGCACACTAAATACTGGTATTCAGCCGCATCTGGTTAGACTGGAAGCTGGTCCCGACATAGTTGGGAAGAGGCTAGGCGGAACAATCCACACTAATATTTAGTGTTAATAAAGCAGACAATGCGCAAACATCCTGCACAATTTCGTAATGCCTGTTAAAATAAATAAATAGACGGCCATTTGTTGCAGTGGCTGAGCGATTGCCTTCTGCTTTACGGGTCGCGAGTTGGTCCCCGCACGGAAAAAAATATTTGTATAGCCTTCAGATAGGTAATCCGGGTTTGGGGGTTTGTGCATGTGAGATTTGTGTATGTAAACGCAACGACGACACAGAAGAAATCCAAAAGGGGCAATAACTAAAAAAAAGCCGCTCTTTACCTTCATACATTTGCGTGTCTTTTACTCATGCTTGACAACCTACAGGCTGTAAACGAAATCATGTAATTCCTGCAAACCTCGTGATGCACTGCTGACATAGATTAACCCTGAAAGGGATACTCTAGGTACTCGTACTAGATACTCTTGGTTCTGTTTACACCCTGCAGGGCCGGACTGGGACCTGAAATCGACCCGGGCATTTGAGAGACGGTCGGCCCAGTGCTGGCAAAAAGAAAATCATTCCCAACCGATTAGACGGATGACGTTTTATTTTTTTAGACACTCCCCTCACTCTTTCTCCTGTATCTTGGGTGCATTTACAAACACAAACAATTTGCGGCTTCTTTTTCAAGCGATAGGCGATTCTTGGACGACCTTTTGTTTTGACGTTCCCCTCTCTCTTTCGATTTCTTCGACTGTGTGACCGGCCGATCGGCCCATCGGGCATTTGCCCGATTTGCCCGTATGGCCAGTCCAGGCCTGACGCCCTGTATAATTATGAAATATTTTGTACTCCATTTTTGAACAAGATGTGTTCTTGGTGCATTTTTTATGAAATGGCTCTAAAGGTCTAACTATTAACTGAAAATCCGTGTTTGTTCGTACAGTTGCGTGCAGGGCGGTACTACGGCCATCCCGGGCGCGTTCGGTTGTGGCAAGACTGTAGTCTCACAAGCGCTGTCCAAGTACTCCAACTCTGACGTCATCGTTTACGTCGGTTGCGGAGAGCGTGGTATGTAGCATTACGTCATTATTTTAATTGAACCTAGACGTTTCTTGAAAGGTAAAGCTTTCAAGAAATGGAAATATTCCTTAGTAATTAACAAGCGATTAAAAAAATGTTATCTAAAATGTGTATTATGCGTAAAACCGACAGGAAATGTGTTTTTTTATACACTTGACGTTATTGTCTACAGCAGCGTTAAAACGTCAAGTGTGAAAGATGACGTCACAGAATCCTGCATCGCACTACCAAAATGTGACACGCATATAAAAGCTGTTTTTTTAGACGTATACAAATTTAAAATGAAATATAACACGTAAAAATAAATTTAATCGTCATGGTAGTGGCTTTGTTTAAAAGATATTCTTATGCCACTAGTGCTTATCATGATTTCGAACATATCGACGCCGCGGCTGGCTCGAATGAATTGTAATCGAGAAGTCCAATTTTCGACCACTTTATCGAGCAACTGGGGCCGTATATGGGCATTATAATAATGTTGACTTCCAAGTGGTCCAACGTTTGTGGTTTGTCTGCGTGGACGAGTGATTTCACATATCCCCAAAGAAAGTAATGCATAGGTATGAGATCACACGATCGTGGAGACCAGTTCACAGATCCATTACGCGAAATTATCCGCTCATCAAATGCTTCCCGCAATAAATTGATGGAATCACCATCTTGTTGAAACCAAAGCTCTGCCACATCAATACCATTCAACTGCGGAACAAAGAAGTCGGCAATCATGACTCTATAGCGCTCTCCATTGACGGTAATATTTTGGCCGGCATCATCTTTAAAAAAGTATGGGCCAATGATTCCACCTGACCATACCAGCGCACCAAACAGTGACTTTTAATGGATGTAAGGGCGTCTCAACAAAGGCTTCTGGGTTTTCTCCACTCCAAATTCGGCAATTCTGCTTATTGATGTAGCCGTTCAACCTAAAATTAATTAAATCGCTGAACAAAATTTTGCATTGAAAAAGAAGATCAAGCTGAATATTATTTTCGGCCCATTCACCGTTATTTACAAGCGTTGTTCTGAAGTTAGTCTATTCATTGTGAAATGGCAAAACGTACTGATCACAAATTAACTGTCAACTGTCAAATTGACAGTCACTAGAAAGTGTTGGCAATTTAAAAACCAAACCTCTAAAAAAACACCCTTTAGTTGTATGTATATAGGTATACAACTTCCAAACATTAATCGTTTGGCATTAACCCGCCAGGCATAAGACCCGCCTGGTTGGAGGATCCTCCTTTTACGCTGGAGAAACACCATACCTCGTTCCTCCAGAAGTAATTCTATTATTAGCTGCTCCTGCGCATAATTACGGTATATTTTAACAGACATTCGTTGCCAATACTAACTGGGTTCTGTACAAACTAGTTTGGTTTAGGCTAAAACTAAGTTTTAATTAAGAATAACACTTAGGGTATAGCCTTTGTAAATACTTCAGTAACTGTTTTTTCCATGGTGCGATTTTCATGGGCTTTAACAAATACGATTCTAATTAGTACTGAATACTTTATATAACGTATCATCTTCTATGCATCTTCCGACGCCACTTGGACCAAGGCCAATACAAAAATACCCGATCACCTTTTAGTGCGTTTTTTAATGTATTAGGCATCTTTCTCGTAAATGAAAAAGCGATTTATTTGGGTACAAAAAAAAAACTGTCAGACTTATAGAAGATTAACATAAGCCACAATGGTCGACACCATTGTGGCTTATGTTAATCCTCTGGACTAGACTAAACTAGACTAAACGCAACTGTCATTTCTTTTTCTATTGAAACAGAAAGAGACAAACACCCTTAGTTTAGTTTAGTCCGGTCAAAGTGCGCAACAGAATCGACACCAATATCTTATTATTTTCAGGTTAAAATATGCAGTGTATTTAGCTATACTGGTACCTATCCAGACCCCATGTTTGGTCATTTTCAGTGATTACTGCGATGGTAAAAACTTATTTATGTAAACATTTTATATGGAGCTGTACAATTTTTATGCGATACCTATCTATACAGGGTGTAAACGAATTCATGTAATTCCTTCAAACCTTGTGATGTGCTGCTGACATAGATTAACCCTGCACGGGATACTTTTAGATTCAATAAAAAAAAAATTAAAAAAAGTAAACATGTGTTTTTAACGTGAGGCATTTTAGCGCCCCGAGCGAATGCGCGGTTATCGGTTGCCACGCAATCATTTAACTCGGGGCGCTAAAATGCCTCATGTTAAGAACACAATGTTTACTTATTGTTTTTTTTTATTGAATCCAAAGGTGTCCCGTGCAGGGTTAATCTATGTCAGCAGTACATCACGAGGTTTGAAGGAATTACATGATTTCGTTTGCCCCTGTATTATTTAATACTATGACATCCTCACAGTTATTATTCCTGATTAATTTAATGTTAATCAGAAAAACATTGATATTTGTCGAAAAATGTATCAGCGTCCTTAACATAAGTATGTAACGTTAGGTAACGAGATGTCTGAGGTACTGCGTGACTTCCCCGAGCTGACAGTAGAGATCGGGGGCATGACGGAGTCCATCATGAAGCGTACTACGCTCGTGGCCAACACTTCCAACATGCCGGTCGCTGCCCGAGAGGCGTCCATCTACACCGGTAAGTATATTGTAACTAAACTATGTATTTAAAAAAAAACATGAGCACCGTCTTGGATTTTGGTTATGACCTCAGTTTCGTAATTTGGTGACAAAAGGAGAATGGGTAAGAGCGTCCTCAGATTCAAAGTTAATTGTAGTGTAATAAATTTGTTGTAGTGCTCATCGAGTGTAGGTATCAATTTATTCCAAGATGTGCGACGCATATCTGGCATGTGCGACGCTCGAAACCGCAAAGCTAGGGATTTGAGAGAGAAAAACAGAATTCAACAAGGCTCGAATTGACCACATTTGCCGAATATAAAATGAACATGCAAGAAAAAAACACCAATATTATTTACGTCACACAAACAATCTAATGAGATATTCTTCCCGGAAATATTCTCCTGCGAACACTTTGTACCTGTTACTCTTATCTATTCAAGGCTTTTTTATTAACGGACATTGATCGAACCTTCTACTGGATATTTAGTTTGTTAACTGACTTTGCTCAGTGATTTGGTTTAGTGCTTAAGATAACGAATAGTCCTCGTCAGACGTGTATTACTGGTGCCCGTTCAGTTTTACGGGACAGAACATACACTCAATGACATAACACAACACGTAACTCAACACGACACAATACCTAACGTAGCATAGCACACCGTAGCGCAACGCAACAGAACATACATAACCTGTGTTTAAACGTGAATATAATTCTTCTCCAAGTGAATTCAGCCATGCTGTCTCGATTAGAATTGATACACTCGATGAACACTACAACAATCACCATTGTTCAAAATGCTACGATTAATTTTCCATTTTTGGACGGGCTCCAATTAGCCAATTACCAATTATATCCTTTCAACCAGAAAAAAGTAATAATGAAAACCTTACATTCTTTGTTAGATAATTGGCACCTTCTATGCATGTCCGAGTCCCGCATCGACATAGCTATGACGTACAGATATTTATCATCTTAAACGTCATCGTGTATCTTTTCTGCCGGCCAGGTATCACTCTGTCCGAATACTTCCGTGACATGGGTTATAACGTATCCATGATGGCTGACTCCACCTCCCGTTGGGCCGAGGCTCTGCGTGAGATTTCCGGACGACTTGCCGAGATGCCGGCAGACTCTGGCTATCCTGCCTACCTGGGAGCCCGACTGGCCTCCTTCTACGAGCGAGCTGGACGCGTCATGTGTCTGGGTAACCCCGAGAGAGAAGGTAAGGATCGCCCGAAAATATTAAGACTTTTTTGTGTGTGTCGCTTGATTCACAGAGCTCAGGCGAAGGATCTAACTTTAATGAGACTTTTTAATATACTTACTATGGTGTCACAAACATCAGGATGTACCTAAACTAATTCGTGTAATTCTTTAAAACCACATAAAACTCGGCTAGACGCATGAGCGCGACTAGTTTCTACGACTGTCACCGCTGGAACTAATACTTATTAGGACAGCTTTGTTAATAGAATTATAAAAAGATTGTTAAAAAATTGTGTGACTATTGGGTCCAATTAAAGTCTCAACTGAATTATGTTTAATAAATTAATTTCCTGATTAAAGGACGCGTTGGTGTGGTTTTCACAACGTTAAGTTCATCTATCTAGCAAAATAAATGAAAATTTAAAATAAAAACATTTATTATAACTGTTTATTGTACACCAAAAAAGAAATGCAAGTACAGTAGCAGTTTTAAAAATAGGTGTAATGGGCGGCCTTATCGCACCCGGCGATTTCTTCCAGACAACCTTAGGATGGAATAGAGTGAACTGCAAAAGATATAGGGCAGTAAATGGCGTACAAAAATACACATAACATTTTATACTAACGTTTTGAACAGAGGCAATATTTGAGCACGCCTTATTGCAACTGGTAATACATTCCATAAACGAGCGGCCTGAACCGTAAAGGATTTGTCAATATTTGTGGAATGCAGTGGCATTTTGAGTCTTAGATCCTCTGATGATCTTATGGATCACGCATGAGTCGCCAAGAAACTCGAAACGTTCTTTGAAGTAAGATGGAGTAGAAGGAAGGAATAGCATACTGTAGAGCAGCGAAAAATATGAGTATTTCAGCGAAGGCGAATCGGTAATGATCCTATTTGCATAAACCAAAAATATACATTTTATGCAAACATTTTGAAGTCGCTCAAGTTTTTCTAGTTGGTCAATTATGAGATCAAGATAAAGCTATCTAATGGATATAAGCTATAAGATTATGCTGATGTAAGCAAATTAGCATAGTCGAGGATGGGTAGGAGGAAAGAGGGATTGTACGAGTGCAATTTTAGTGTCAGTTGGATGAAAATTGCGAAATCTTTTCAAAGACCCCGCTGAAGCAAACTTCTTACGACTTACTTCTTGCAAGTCCAGGAAAGATTTCTATCAATGAATATCCCCAATTTTTTTGTCGCTAATAGAAATAGACGTGCCATCAAAAGAAACTTGAGGAAGTACCTTTTAGTCGATTTTAGATATCAACTTGGAGCTGCCTACTATAATGACTTGCGTCTTCGCAGGGTTGATTTTTAGACCGTACCTCTTGCTCGAGTCGTTTATGCGGGATAAATCCAAGTTGAAAGTGTGAACCGTTTCAGATAACTTTCCAAGGGGAGCCCGATAGTATATTCGAAGATTATCTGGATAAAGGTTATAGGAAGAAAGTAATAGAATTTATGATAATCCCTTTAAAAAACTTTTAAGTGAAACGGTTTTATCTTGCAGTGCCCCTGCAGCACCAGAATTTGAAGATTGGCGGTTGAAATTATTATAATGTTGTATTGTCATGGGATTTGAATTTGTGTGCGAAGTTTCAGGAGAATCTGTTAGCAGAATTAGTTGAAAAATCTGTCGCAAGTTTTTAAACAAACAGATACACAATGTAAAGCTAATTAAAACTGTTTAAAAATAGCGAAAAGTAAAGGGAAGAGTACGACCACTCTGCGGTACACTGGCGGTGGTATTGCGCCAAGAAGACGAGGTCTCCTCAATGCAAATGAGTTGCCGGCGACCAAACAGGTAACTAAGAAATCAGTCAATCGATGGAGATATACTTTAAGAGAGCATAATATGCCAAATAAAATATATAAATCAACGGTATTAAAAGCATTGCTAAAATCAAGCAACACTAAGACCGTTAGATTACCTTTCTTATTTTTTCTTCACCTTTTAAAGTTAAATATGTCTGCTAAAGTGCTAACTAATGGTAGTGTATTTATTTATTGAAACTCTTGAATTCTTCAGGAATATGTATGGAAACGCATTTTCGTTATTTTTGTCGGAGTAGGCTATGGAAAATTAATATATTCAATTAAAAATGTTTTCTCTATGTACCTTGTTTAAATAAAGGAGTACTCTATCCGTAGCTTACCATAACTCGTAGCTAAATTTCACAGATTGATCGGAAAATGTACCGAAAAAACAGCTTAAATACTTATAGCAAATTTGTAAATGTGTATTTAATGGTAAAATACTGAAACGCTACTTAGTTTTAGGTTGCCGTTAATTTAGTGCTGTCTCTGTCACTTTACCTTAGAGTGACAGAGACAGCTCGAGACTTAACGGCAACTTAAAATTGAGTAGTGTTTGAGAATTTGGCAATTAAAGACATATTTACAAATCTATAAAAAGTACCTAAATAAAATGATAAGTAAATCTTTAGCTGACTGGCTATAGAATTATGGATGTTGTAATGGATCTTATTATACGTAATCCAATATGAAAATATAAATCACTCAATGTCATTAACATTGCACATCGTCCTCAAGGCTCCGTGTCCATCGTGGGAGCGGTATCTCCGCCCGGAGGAGACTTCTCGGACCCTGTGACGGCGGCGACGCTGGGTATCGTGCAGGTGTTCTGGGGTCTCGACAAGAAGCTGGCTCAGCGCAAGCACTTCCCGTCTATCAACTGGCTCATCTCATATAGCAAGTACATGCGTGCGCTCGACGATTTCTATGATAAGCACTACCCTGAGTTCGTGCCTTTGAGGACTAAGGTTTGTTTATTTTTAGTTCTTCTAGTTTGACAATAATTTGAGAAAGCCCTAACACATCTTTAATATTTATATGATATCAGTTTAGCAAAAATGTATAAGTTTATGAAGTGAGCTTGATGACAATTAATGGGCATATCTAAATTCCGTGTTACTTAATGCATTACCCGACTGGAGAACTGAACGCAGGATCCCGTGTCTGATTACTAGATAAACGAAGCAGCCACTGTATCATATCTGTCAAATACTTAAAAAATGACGATGGCGCGCATGTTTGAAAATAGTGTCGATTTTGTTGCGCACTCTTGACAGGACTAAACTAAACTAAGGGTGTTTGTCTCTTTCTGTTTCAATAGAAAAAGAAAGTGACAGTTGCATTTAGTCTAGTTTAGTACTGTCAAAATGTGCGACAGAATCGACACCAATGTGCGTGGCGTTCTGTAGTTTCTGCATATCCTTTTAAGAGGTTGTTTAGTATATTCAGGAATCCAGGTGCTGCGACTTACAATCAGCAGCACTGTGACATACATAACATCATATCACTCCAGGTCAAGGAGATCCTTCAAGAGGAGGAGGACCTCTCGGAAATCGTGCAGCTGGTCGGTAAGGCGTCGCTCGCGGAGTCAGACAAGATCACGCTTGAGGTTGCCAAGCTGCTCAAAGACGACTTCTTGCAGCAGAACAGGTAACAAATACCTTCCAATCAGTTAGTAGATTAGAAAAATATGGAAGCTAAAAAAGTTTACGATTAAAATACCAGAATATTTAAAGATTAACAGAATGTTCATCTGCAAGTTTGTCACGTACCACAGTGTACTGCTGTATATCAAGATACTCTACAACATTGTTCTCCCACAGCTACTCAAATTATGATCGCTTCTGCCCCTTCTACAAAACCGTGGGCATGTTGAGGAACGTGATCGCGTTCTACGACATGTCGCGACACGCCGTCGAGGCCACCGCGCAGTCCGACAACAAGATCACGTGGAACATCATCCGGGACTCCATGGGCAATGTGCTGTATCAACTTTCTTCCATGAAGTTCAAGGTCAGGGATTTGAGATGTTTTTGATCATAGACATAAATAGGGTACAATAACGCAGGTAACGTTCAACTGATGTACGAATTTTCATCAAAATTCACTCCAGCCGTATGCTTAATTAAGGCCTAAACGTTTTTTAGTTTACCGGGATCAAAAATACAAGATAAGACTAAGATTGCAAACAGGCATGTAATATGGTATCGCAAATACAATATGCCTATTATGTTCAAAATTGCACTCCGTAATGAAACCCTTAATGGCTCACATTGGAAACTTGTTAATGTTAGTCATTATTTCATACCCAGGACCCCGTGAAAGATGGAGAAGCCAAGATCAAGGCAGACTTCGACCAACTGCTGGAAGATATGTCCGCCGCCTTCCGCAACCTTGAGGATTAGGCACCTGCCCACTACCCACTACACGAGCAGGGGGACCGCTTGCGGGCACTCACGAACATCACCTAACTTAAAATGCACAAATACGTGCCATTATCACCCTTGGCAAAGAGAAGATGCCATATTGGCATGGTCGTTCTAAGTAACGTCTAAAGTGCAACGCAATCGCGTATTGTTAATACACTAAATAGACGAAAATAAATGTCTTAGTCTACATAGTGTGTATGTATAGGTTTGTTATATTACTCGTATTTCAATGTGGAATTTGTGATTCCAAATGTTGAAATGCAAACAAAGGTTCACGCGGCCGCTCCGCGGGCTTCCCCTCCTCCATTTGTAAATATACGAACAAATGCAGCCAAACCGACGCGCGACACGTTCACAGTTAATAAGTTATTTATATGAAACATAATATACTATTTATTAACTAACAATGAATTATTTTACGCCCGTTTATTTCGCGTGTTATACAAGGTTAGTCGGAAAGGGGGTACTAAGCCGCGGGCCACTTAAAGTATCACTGAAGACTGTTTTAAAGCAAGTGTTAAAATCTCAAAATTGGATAATTTTTATTTGCATGCAAAAATATTTTTATTTTAGGTTTTTCAAAAAAAAAACATGGTTTATTTAGTTATGAATTCAGAAAATTAAGTTTCTAATCCGTGACCCCAAATATGACCTAAATAGTAAACACAGCTGATCATAGCTATGGACAGATAAATTTTAGCTTATTTTTAACCGACTTCCAAATAAAGGAGGAGGTTCTCAATTCGTCTGTTTTTTTTTTTTTTTTTAATGTTTGTTACCGCAATACACCCTCATTTATGAACCGATTTGAAAAAATCTTTTGTTTGAAAGAGTATTCTTTCGAAATGGTCCCATTTAAATTTGGTGAAGATCTGATAAAGAACTTCGGAGATAAACAATGGAACTCTTCAATGACGAACAGTACGCATAATGTGATGATGTGATTATGTGTACGAGCAGCGTCTTTAGCAGGTCCAACCATGTTTTAATTAAGGCCACTAAAATGAATGAAATAAAAAACATTTTAACAAAAATAAAACCGACTTCAACAAAACGAAAAAGTAATAAAATAATTACCATATTATAAAAGTAACAGATTCAGAAGTCGGTGCCTTTAATTTGGTTCAGCGTGGATTAGCACCGGCTTCTGAATCTGTTACTTTTATAATATGGTAATTATTTTATTACTTTTTCGTTTTGTTGAAGTCGGTTTTATTTACGAAACCTTTGAAAGCTATTTCTCTTAAACTATCGAGTTTTGGAGAAAGTTGTAGAACAAAAGTTATCCCTTATTATAGGTAGGTACTTTAACACCCTTTCGGCTTCGTACCCCCTTTCCAACTAACCTTGTATAAGACATAATGGTCTCGATTCTGTAGCACATTTTGACAGTACTAAACTAGACTAAACGCAACTGTCACTTTCTTTTTCTATTGAAACAGAAAGAGACAAACACCCTTAGTTTAGTTTAGTCCTGTCAAAATGTGCTACAGAATCGACATCAATATCGAGTATCCTCTTGCATTCCGCGTTATTATTAGTTTTCATCGAAGTAAAATCTTATTTTTTGCTGAAAATAAAAGCTGAAGGTTTTCGCGCTTTTCGTGGCTCGATATCAGTGTTACCAGTATTTTGATGTATCGGAAATGTATAAATAGTTCAGTATTATGTTTACTTTGATAGTTCTCGCTGTATTAGCGGCGTCTTGTACAAAATTTAGATATGCGCTATAATAACGTATATTACAGTACTCGTAAAATAACTTTGTTGTTCTGAAACTAGGCTGTAGGCGTTCTGTTAAGTACTCTTTTCAGAGGGTCAAAGTTATTTTATGCGTACTGTACTTGCTGGTTGATCCTCTGTGGTGTTTCGTATTGAGGAGACGAAAGTTATAAATAAATAATTAAACAAAGTGTATACAGTGTTGTCCCATTTATAAATGCCTCGCATCCCAATATACTACACCTTTGATTATATGACAGATAAGTATTTATGGTTGAACGCTTGCCTTCCATGCAGGAGGGTTTGAGTTCGATCCCGGCCCGTACCTCTGACTTTTCGAATTCACGTGTGGATCAGAATTTGATTATCACTTCGTTAACGGTGAATAGAATAGAATAATAATTTATTTGCATAGAAAGTAGGTACATACAAAAAATGCAGATGTTTTATAAATTAGAGATCCTTATACATTCTGCCTATTAGGCATGCAAACATTTAGTACAAGTGCTTAATAGACTAAAATACTGTCAATATGAAAATTATTATAATATGTTTAATTAAATAAAATAAAGAATGAAAGATGTCAGGATTATTTAAGTAACTATAAAGTTTTATCATTTAAAAATTCACAAATGGAGTAATAACATTTACCTATCAATTAATATGACTGACAATTTCTCTTTTTTACACAGGACTTTTTAACAGGACTCGTTTTTTATTCCATCGGGCATTTTATTAAAGATAATCGGGCACATACATATAACACTCTTCCTTAATAATGCAGTGTTATGACCACTAACACGTAGCAATTTGGTATACTGCCTTCTAACTGTGAAGGAAAAACATCTTGAGGAAACCTGTACACCTGAGAGGGCTTCATAAAGTTCCCGATGGTGTGTGTAGTCTGCCAACCCGCACCAGGCCAGCGTGGTGGACTAAGGCCTAAACCCTTCTCATTCTGAGAAGAGGCCCGTGCCCAGCAGTGGGACAGTAATGGGCTAATTATGTTATGTTAAGTATTTATACCTACACATTACACGACGTGACATATTATGGCGTGACAACAGTGGCTCTGAGCGTGATACCTACCACACAATAGAAAATAATACTAGTGACCATAGAAGTAATAAGTACCTACCTACTATCTACAACTAGTGACTAGTGATACGCATGTTGGTTAAGCAGTCCGACTTGCCCAACTGGCTTCAATTGGCAATATCCTAAACCGACGGTAAACGCAGCTAATCACGTGTTGCTCGACCAAAAGATGATGTAGGTACCTCTATGTATTATACAAGGTTAGTCGGAAAGGGGGTACTAAGCCGAAAGGGTGTTAAAGTATCTATAATAAGGGATAACTTTTGTTTTACAACTTTCCCCAAAACTCGATAGTTTAAGAGAAATAGATTTTCAAAGATTTCGTAAAAAATATTCTATAATCTATCTGTCCATTGCTATGATCAGCTGTGTTTACTATTTAGGTCATATTTGGGGACACTGATTAGAAATTTAATTTTCTGAATTCATAACTAAAGCAGATGTTTCTTTTTTGAAAAAACTAAAATAAAAATCTTTGTGCATACGTATGTACCTACAAATTAAAATTATCGAATTTTGTAATTTTAACACTTGCTTTAAAATAGTCATCAGTGATACTTTAAGTGGCCCGCGGTTTAGTACCTACACCCTTTCCGACTTTCCTTGAATTAGTATCACCGACTAGGTATTGTCTAATGGTACCTAGTTGTAAAGGGAGTCCTTCACGGGATATCGAACGCCACGGTATAAAATAAGCAAACTAATAATCGGGTATTTGCTTACACCGTTTATCCAGCCCTCATCAAGCTGTCTCCCTCCCAGTCCTCTCGCAAGCAACGTCCTATTTAAGCCGAGGTCCGAGTGCCATTAGGGGTCGCCCTTGGTGATTTTGTTGCTAGCTAGTCATGATGTTAGTAGTAGGTAGTAGTAGTAAGCTTAGGTTAAGTATTTTACTCTCATTCCCATAGGTTGGAGACCCTTCAGGTCTCGCCAATAACCGCCCGGTTATGTAGAAACGGTCCGCAAGACCATCTACAAGCGGTCGAATAGAAAAAAATAAAATAAAAAACGGGCGTTTGCGAGCGAAAAGCATAGCATAACTACAAGGCATAGAGCAACGTGGCCACTGATGACTCGGTGTCGACCGCGTTGCTCTCAGCTCGAAAGCTTCATTGGTCAGGGTTAACGAATATTGAACAACCAAAATCCACGACTCACCTGGGACTGCCACCTGTCACCAGCCAGCACCTCTTTGCAGACAGTGGACACGTAGATCGGGGCGGGACCTTTCACTTTATTGGTTCACTGCTGCCAAAGACATTCAATACTATTTAATCTCTTTGACTGCTGCTAAGGATTCTAGAAACTTTTGCACCAAGTTTGTGATGTGTGATTGTTCAAACAAAACCGAATAGCTTATTGTGTAAAAACTGATAAAATCGTTAAAACTGAACAGTCTTAAACTTTTTCAATATTTGGAAAATAAATAATATAAGTAGGTACAAACATAATGAAGAGCAAGCCTTGAAGAAAACAGACGTTAGATATATAATACAATAATAGTACAATTATGATACTAACAAGCTAAGTTTGCTATTTTGATAAGTTGGTATTTGTGAAAAATGGCGCGAGGATTTCTTTGTCTGTAACCGAGTTTGCTATGCGCGCGCAGGTGAAAGAACAAAGGGCGAAAGGGCAAACAGCCTAATGTAAAAAAAATTGAACATTTTTGTGTTTATAACACAATTTAATTAATGTTCATTAGACTATGATTACTACCCCCAGGATGGATAATGCACGAGGGCGGGCTCTGGGTTCGCCCTGTTTAATACTAGCCTCCGTTTGAGGAGAATCAATTCAATCAAATAATGCATCAATGCGACAAAAGCCCGCCTGGCACGATTGAGTAATGGGTAAGAAGGTTTGCAACCATTATTTAATTTTCTTGGATCTGGCTGACAAAAATTCTAAAACTTAAAATGTCAGAAATTAATTGACAAAACCTGGAATTCAAACTGGAAGTTAGCATCTTTTTATAGTCTGTAAATTCAATCAAAAGATTTCTATTATTTTTCAGTTTGTTCCGAAATGAAAAAAATATGTACCTACTCTGATTTTTATGTGAACACAGCTTTCGTGCAAACAATTTTAGATTTAAAGAACTTATTTGTGATACGGAATTCCGCAATTTGATATAGTGTTGTACCTATATAATCTAAATTATTACTATAGCACAGGAGTAAGATGAACGTAAGTATGATAATATAGCGATATGTATACCCACTTAATTTCGAATGTTCTTTCGCGATGTACCTACCTACATTAATTCGATACCCCACGATATTCTGCGTGATTAAAAAAATAACCACACAGTGGTTTATACAGCTGTGGCAAGTAGCGGAGACGTGGCGACGACTTGGCGCAGACACATGATGTCTTCTCCATGAACGAGCGTGGCTTGCCCGCGCCACTTCACCTGTGTATAATTTACGCGATATAAGTTTATGGAGGAAGCAATTGTATTCACTCGTCACGTCTCCGCCACTCGTCACAACTGTATAAAGCACTCCTTATGGTGCGTCCAGACCTGACGAACGCGCCGCGAATGCGCTGCACGCGCGCCGCTCGCGCGCAGCGCGCTAACCGTTCGCGAGCTGCGCGCGAGCGGCGCGCGGAGCTTTGTACGAACATGAAATGCACGCGCGCAGCTCGCGAGCGGCGCGCGAGCGGCGCATTCGCGGCGCGTTCGTCGGGTCTGGACGCACCATTTCACTTCTAACTTCACGTATCCGAGTCGGAATGCTCAGATCTTAGGCAAATCTTAAAGTTGATCTCAATACAACCTAAAACATTTGAAATAAAGTATTGCGCAATTAGAAACTGTTCAACTAACGTTGATACTTCTTCATGGAAAACATTCTTTACCATCGCTTCATCAAACTTTTGAACTAACTTAAATTAATTAACTTAAATAATTTCTAAATTTAGTAAAACTAGCTTTACCCGGCCCGGCTTTGCACGGGTAGCACTCAATATCTACGGCGCACCTACCTACCTACCTACTCTTCCCACCTACCCAGCCTATTTCAATACGATTCTGTCCAAAATAAATCATAGCCATACACGCTTATTTTATTTATGGTAGTAGTTAAAGATGGAGTAGTTAATTAAATCTGATGAGTTAAGTAGCCACTGCTTAATTGCCTATATGCAATGCACGCCACTGCACCTACCCTACCTACCTATCTACTTACCCTTTCTACCTACCTACCTACTCCTACCGACCTGACGACACGTCACAACGTGTAGACTAAAAACACGGCAAAGTTCAAGGCGTTATCTATAGTAATTAGACATCTCTAACTTAGTTCTTATCTATCATCGTCCTTTTCTCGTGCCCTCTGTTAGTAAAAGATATCAATTCCCTAATTTTAGTTAAGTTGGTAAACAAGAGAACCGGGCCCCATGTTACCTTGTACCTACCTTTAATTATACAATAAAATTTAAAATACATCCTTAATTATGGTTTATAGTCATGAGCACCAACATCTATATAAGTAGCGAAATTTTTGTTTTTCGCCCTGAATACTGATTAAATTTATGTAGTCCCAATAGTCTACGCTCCGTTGCTTTTGACATTGATGTGAGTCGTGGGCAAGCAAATATCCGTTACTGTTAGTGATAATGAGGAATCAAGCATTAGCCGTTGGCCTATTGTCATTTTTTTCTTCATAATCACAACCTTTTTCTTCCCAGGTAACGGTGCTGACCAGTAAACTGGCAAAAGGAACACTATGTGGTTGGTGCATGGCGCCGAAGCTCATGGACCCGCTGGAGCTTCACCGCGACAAGCTCTTCCCGCTGCCCGAGCTGCGCCCGCAGCCACTCGGCAAGGAGTCTTGTCTCACCGTGCTGAAGTCGCTGCCTCGGTCCGAATGGAGGTACTATTGTGCCGTATGAGACATTCATGGACCACTCCTGAGTGCTAAACAAATTATAGCTCAGAACTATCTCAATCAAATCAGCTTTGAAACAGAAAAATCCGCTTCAAAATCAGTCCATTTGTTTGGAAGCTACGACGCCACAGACACACACAGATACACGCGATAAACTTATAACACCTCTCTTTTTTGTCGGGCCTTAAATATGCGATCACTGTTCCGTTTGCCACACGAGCGGTTATGGCAAATACCTGCATTCCCTGGCACTGTTCATTGCGTTCTATTATCAGGCTCATATCAGTGAATGTTTACGGCCTGATGTAATGATGAAAACCACGGTCCCTAGAGCTAGATGTCAACCCACTGCTGTGTCATTGGAGCTTCTATGTTGACTTTTTGACCAGCTAGAGATATTGTTTATAGTTACTCGGTCCGTAGGTACCTACTTCCTTGGATTCGGATCGGATGTAATGCTTAACCTACCCCTTGTAGATCTGTATTAAATCCTTCTGATGTCTTCCCAAATACTTTGACATTCAGTGAATCTTCTTTTTCTTTACTTAGGAAACACGTATGTCGTCACTGGGTGGGCGGCACCCACACGGTGATGGCGGACAACGTGACACGAGAGAAGGCAGACGCGTCGCAGTTTCAGATCATTCCTACCAATAGATATACTGGATATGGCATCGACAGATAGGTAGGCAAGGCAGGAAGCAACAGGCGTGGTCACTACTACGAACGAAGTAATATGAACTGGATAATTATGTTACCGATTCTGGTATGTAGGGATAGAAAAAATCTGGCTTCTTATTCTTCTTCTTTCGTGTCGACACGAGTAATTTAAGAATAGCTCATGCTGTGGTGAAAGATTAGGCAGTTAGCGAGATTGGTAGCGAGGTTGGCTGCCCAGGCTGCGCCAGACGTACCTACTTAAACATCGTCACTCTTGGAGGCTCTTTACCTAGCTGTATACCTGCTTCTCTACATTCATTTTATTTCTCTGAAGTTCCTTCAAGAATTTCAAGATACATCAATTTTTTATTAATAGTGCTCCTACACCTATCGCTGTACAAGCAGCTGGGATTTGGGTTTTGACCTCATATCTAGTATCTATCTATCTATATAAAGTTGTAACATTTGCTACATAGCAGTGGCGCCAGCTGGTGTTGATTTTAGAACTACTCAAATAACGCTGCCATTAACACCGATGACGACACGACAGTTAGTTTTACACAGCCGCCATCTTGGATTCCCAAATCTGCCTTACTTTCGGATACATACAGCTCTTTATAATTCTTCATAGAGTTAAGGGAGGAACAATTAACAATTCCTTCAAGCACCCTTAACATTTATTTTTCTCATAATTTTCTTCTAAAACGAAATAATATGACATTGATGGATGAATGTGTTTATCAGTGCTCATTACAAACTATATAGAGATATAATATGCTCATTGATAATAGTCAATGGTCAGCTGATCTACTCGTCTATGGCCTCAGCTGACCAGATTGCAATGTTGTCAATGTGCGGATAATTCCCCAATTTACGGAGATTTTGAGGCCTGTTAAGTAATTTGTGGGTATTTACTGTAGGGCATATTTTCGGGCAATTTACGGTATTGTTAGGTGTTAGATGTAGACAAACAAAGAAACAGTATTAGGTACAAAATTTTTGTTGATTTTAATTGATTAGGACTCAGTTCTAGGTCCTTGATTGTGATAAGACTTGAACTGGATTATTGCATAAAACTGATTTCCGTTTGATAATCTCAAATTAAAGTTTACAACTTTGTTTTTTTTTCTAGTAGGTAATTTGCGGGTTATTTCCAAATCTTACTTCCCGATTTCAGGAAATTAGTCAACTCGATTTGAGGACTTCTAATATAATTTATTGGCAACACTGCCAGACTGGCACCACCCACCCGCACCACATGACCGACCTCACTATTGTATTGACATCTCTGTGCAACTCTGGACAAAGGGTATGTTATTCCTATATAATTTAAGTTTTTATTATAATTTAGTATAGGGCAGTGGTCTTTTTTGGATTTATACAAAAATTTACTCGTTAATATTATAGTTTTACCCGATTGGAGGTGATATTCTTCGGTGTAGTGAGTGATCTTCACAATAATTGATTAGTCGACGTAACATGATATTGATTAAGATAGTTGAAGTTGAAATTATACATTTCTAGGGTAATATAACGCTGGATAGAAGTGCTGTAATTGAAAAAAACAGGTTTTTTAGGATATTAATCATAATCATGAAAGATATGACAGAATCCAGGACGATCTTTTAGTTCATTAAAAATATCCTTTTTTTTAGTATGCCCGTGATTGTGTATCCTATTGATAATATAAGTCTACTGCTATTATGCTATAATAAATGAAGTGTTATTAGAAGTACTTGCCATTTTGTTGTAAAAGTTAATGAGATCAATCCTACTTGTCATAGTGCAATCCCATATCTTCACTTCTTCATTCAAGTGTTTGAAGAGATGCATCTTTACAACTTAGCTCTATTCTTCCTTATATAAATACTCTTGCACATGTCATACCTGGTTATAAAACCTACAAGAGTATGTGTATACCAGATCTTCAAAGCAATTTTTTATGAAAATTTAAGTTTGTTTATTTCTGCATAGATATAAAAGTTATTCTCTATTTAAACAGGTTGAAGAATAAATAATTCATCATGGCGAACAGAGCCAATTTGAAGATGATCGTCAATGAAGAGAATGAGGATAGATTCGGTTTTGTGTTTGCCGTATCCGGACCCGGTAAGTCATATTATTCACATTATCAGAAAGATTTATATGTTTTCTAGACATAAGAGCCGACTCCTCTAAGAAAGAGAATCTCCTGCTTTATTTGATGTGAAACAATGTAGATGGTAAAATATTAAGACTAAAAATGCAATATTAGGCATATTAAAACCTATTAAGGTCTCTCAAGATGGTAGACTAGAAAACAGTGGGGCTCAGCCATACTACATCTTCTGCAGAGCTGTGGCTTCTTTTTTGTGTGAAGTAGATACTCCTCAAGATACAGGCCACTAAAAGATTTCGAAATAAAGATTTTTTGATGTTTCCCTTCAGCTCAATGTAAATCTGTCATTTGTCATATCAGCTGACTTGGGGATTTGCGCTGTAATAAACTGTATTATGTCACTTAGGCTCGATTTTACCAACGTTGGATAACTTTAATTGAGGAATAAATTTGACGTTTTGACAGCTTTTGCATAGAAATTCTGTCAACACGTCTGTCTTATTCCTTGGATAAACGCTATCTGACATTGGTAAAATCGAGCCTTAAGAATTTGCACATAACTTTTAAGTTTGAATTATTCAATGTGAGAATTATTTTATCTCAACAATTTTATACCTCCTAAATATATCAAGCAAATTCCTTTAAAAATGTGCTGTCAATAATGGTACTTACTGCAAAATTAGTATGTATACCATAGAAATTTATATACCTAGGTACCTATAATTATAACCTATCCAAATATGTAACACTGCATTAATAAACAGCTCTAATCTGAGAGACCTTTCTTTAAGTATAATTTTAACAACACAAGAGACTTAAATGTATAGTTGTAGTTGGCATTATTAACTTGATCATGACCTTTTTGCGACTTAGTGACTTTTCACTCTACAGGAATGACATTTAGTTTTTTAAAGGTAGGTAAATATTAAAATTTGTGCACCTATTGATATCTATAATGAGAGATAAAGCTAATGATATATCTATTTAATGGCACTGACACACAAGCTTTTTATTCAACTCTTATTTACATACTCTTATAAGATTAGATAGGTAGTACCTATATTAAATATTTATATATTTAATTAGGGTGGCGTATAATGACGTAGGTATGTCACAATGTTTGTCTCTGGAAGTGGGTATGTAGTACAGATATAGCTTACGGTATGTAGTATTTCACTACGGACTATATGGTTACATAATTTCTATTAAAATTGAATTGACGCATATTGCCACTGATAATGTGGAAAAATTCTGCCCTTTTTTGCGTTTCGTTTTACCTACATGTCGATATCGGATGTATGTACCATCAATATTTGCATTTATTTTACTTTTTAATTATTATTAACTTAATTGAAAAACAGCAAAAAATTAACATAATTAAATTAAATAAATAGTATAAAAATATTTTTTTTTTATTTAGAAGTAATTGTGAATATAGAAAAGTAATGACAAGCTAAAGGAAGAGCACAGCATGCATTATGAGCGAGAGATGCCAGCTCGGGACTTGCTGCATCTCGACTCGGCTCCTTAAGGATTGCAGCAGATGATGGGGGCTAATGAGCGAGCAAAGCAAGCGAACTAAGCCCCCGTCATCCTCTTCAAGTGATTTTTCTTCAAACCAAACCACTCAGAAATAGCAGCCCCGCTCCTCAGCGGGGTTCGGCGATAAACTTAGTCAAGAAAATTAACTTTATTTTATTTTGACCTTGGACCCAGACCTGCTTAAAGTGACTGAGTATTTTTAGTAACTACAAAAATGACCTTTCACCTTATGGCATCATTCCAGTTAATCAAGGGTTTAGATAATAAGAATTGAGAGAAATTGTGAGATTTTATCGTCCTATAAATTCGATTTTCACTTTTTTGGAATCTTGATTGATTGATCAATCAATCTTGACTGCGATGATCTTGACAATGACGTGTGATCATTTTAAACCTCCTGCATGGGTTTCCCCACCCTAAATACTTCCACATCCCATCATGTCCCGAAGCAATTTTTAGCCTATTTCTAAAATACAATACAAATACATTAATCTACCCAAAAAACATTTGCACAGTTATTTAAATTTAGCGGGCGAAGTTGTACAGTCCTTCTTTATCATTCTGGCTTAGGCCTATTAAACCAAAACGGTTTAGGGAAAAAACAGCCTGTCTGCCATGTGCAGTTAATATATTCAGGCTGTGAATGAAAATAATGATACCCAACACAGTGGTACAGGGTTCCATGTTGTCATAATATGCAAATGAACTAGACATGACATAATTTTCTTGTGACAGTCGTAACGGCGGAGAAAATGTCCGGATCGGCTATGTACGAGCTGGTGCGCGTCGGCTACAATGAGCTGGTCGGTGAAATCATCCGTCTTGAGGGTGACATGGCCACCATCCAGGTGAGCATTAATAAATGAAGAGTAGAACCAGAAATAAACAATAACAATATTATAAATTATAACTGAGCTACTTTTAGTCCTTAGTGTAACCTGATGACAATTGGGAAATAAAATAAAAATTTCATCTCTGTTCCATCTAGGTATACGAAGAAACATCAGGTGTAACAGTGGGTGACCCCGTACTGCGTACCGGCAAGCCCCTGTCTGTGGAGCTGGGCCCCGGTATCCTGGGCTCCATTTTTGACGGTATCCAGCGTCCCCTGAAGGACATCGGCGAAATGACCCAGTCTATCTACATCCCCAAGGGTGTCAACGTGCCCAGTCTTACTAGGGAAACCAACTGGGAATTCAACCCTTTGAATGTTAAGGTGGGTGAAACATCTAGTTTTTGGTTTATAAGAAAATTATGATGTTATTCCGTGTAGCACACTATTATCGTGATATCTAATTCTGGATTCAAAATAATAGTGTCTTTTTCAAATATCTTACTTTTAGTTTAGCGAATATGTTTTTAGTGTTAGTCCATATTAAATTGCATTATTATTTGGAAGTAGACGGGAGCAGGATAGTATTTTATTAATTTCGTAAGAACCTTTATCAATGCCTATAAATTATGAAATTTTGATAAAAGTTTGATACTTTTATCTTGAATCCAAATTAAATGAGTAATTATTTTGTCAAACTAAAACATATTCTGTCCTACCAGGTCGGCTCCCACATCACAGGTGGAGATCTGTACGGTATCGTGCACGAGAACACGCTGGTCAAGCACAAGATGCTGATGCCAGCCAAGGCGAAGGGTACCGTCACATACATTGCGGCTCCTGGCAACTACAAAGTCACTGTGAGTGTGTTGTTTTAATATGTTATGTAATACTCTTGCGTTAAAAAATTATGAAAAAAATAATTCTGTAAATAGGTAAATCGGTTACAGTACAGATACTTTTGAAAGCCAATGTTATATTTTTTTAAGACTAGACGGCGCAGGCATTTTCTATGTGTTTAGTTCTGAGATGAAAAGCCGAAACAAACTCTGAGGTCAAGGTCTCTTTTAAAGTCGCAGACGTTGTGATATAAAAACTATGCAAGTGTAACAATGTAGGGCAACGTCTGTAATGGGCTTTTGTGGAAAGAGCTATAGCAATTTTGAGTTGACCTGTCCCAACTGACGGCACACATGTATCAGCTATCGTGTAGCTCAACTCTGTTTTAGGGAGCTCAATAACCCGAGCACGACGCCACCAATCAGACGGACATTTGTGTAGGTCATAAAAAATACTCAAAACCGCCAAACAGTTACAAAATTTGTGTATAAAGCTAGCCTATATGGTACTCACATTCACAATTTAATACTTTTATAATTTGTGTATAAAGCTAGCCTATATGGTACTCACATTCACAATTTAATACTTTTATAATTTGTGTATAAAGCTAGCCTATATGGTACTCACATTCACAATTTAATACTTTTATAATTTTCTGTTTTCATAATTTTAAATTTAAGTGTAATATAAATGTAAAACACCATTAAAGCGACATTTAGTCAGCCTTGACTGTCATGCTGTTAATCTAGCTTATAGATTGCCGCATAGAGTAAATGTTTTTTATTTCCGGTTTCGGATAACACTTAACAATACTTCACTTGTCTCACAGGACATAGTGCTCGAAACAGAATTCGACGGCGAGAAGTCGAAATTCAGCATGTTGCAAGTGTGGCCGGTGCGCCAGCCGCGCCCCGTCACCGAGAAGCTGCCCGCCAACCATCCGCTGCTCACCGGCCAGCGAGTGCTCGACTCGCTCTTCCCGTAAGTTAACATACACTTAACACTGCTAACTGAACCGTTATAAATCAACACTAGCAGTGATCGCGGCTCGTACCTACACAAATGAAAATTCTGTCTTTCTCCAAATACTAAGTTATTGTTCTGCCTAAAATGTTCAGACACGGTTTGGAAGTTTATATGTGGAAAACCTAACCAACAGACAGATACCTTACATAATTTATCATTTAAACTAAACGCATTTAAACATTTTAATCCATATATACTAATATTTAGTGTGACTTATAAAGCAGACAATGCGCAAACATCGCGCGAAATTTCGTAATGCCCGTTAAAATAAGTAAAAAGACGGCTGGTGCAGTGGCTGAGCGATTGGCTGCTGCGCTATGGCCTTCAGATTGTTGTTCCGAGTCTGGGCTTATGTGCATGTGAGAATTGTGTCTGTAAAGGCAACGACGATACAGAAGAAATACTAATGGGGCAATGTACAAATAAATTTAAAAAAAAAGATATTTGTGTGACTTTTAACCATCTTCAGCTACCTATATTTATATATTTTGTTTGCTGACTGCCCCATTTTCGAACAAGGTGTGTCCTTGGTGCATTTATGAAATGCCTTGTAAGATATTGACTGAAAATTGTGTTTGTTTGTACAGTTGCGTGCAGGGTGGTACTACGGCCATCCCTGGTGCGTTCGGTTGTGGCAAGACTGTCATCTCTCAGGCGCTGTCTAAGTACTCCAACTCTGACGTCATCGTCTACGTCGGTTGCGGAGAGCGTGGTATGTAGCATTACGTCATTATTCTTATTATATATGTTTCTTGAAAGAAGAGCTAAGGGGTATATATCGAGTTTGTCGTAAAGTGTTCTGGCATATTTTTCGCTCAATGAGCGTTTCATATTTTTGAGCCTAACATGTAAAGAGTTTTTGAGATACGACGAGACGGCCAAAATCCGAAACTACTAGGAATAGAGGAAAGTCGTCAGCTGGACTTTGGAGAAAACAACGTAATTTTTAGATTTTTGAACAACAGTTGTTATAGCCGGGAATCGAACACAAAGTAAAAAAAATACCAATCTATATTATTGGACCAATTAGTAATGTTGATGATAAGAAAAAAAACCTGAAAAAGGAATGTTATGTGGCAAATTAAAGGAGATGGCATTGTACAATTTTCGAATTTTTATACATTTTATTAGCCGCTTATAAATCATCGATAGTTCTACTCTTAAGGCGGCTAAGCTCAGCTGCATATGCTGTGAGGAAAATCCGACAGTTAACAGATGTAGATACCGCGAGATTAGTCTACTTTAGTTACTTCCATAGTATCATGTCTTACGGTATTTTACTATGGGGACGGGCTGCTGACATTGAATGCATATTCATTCTGCAAAAGAGAGCTGTCAGAGCAATATACAATCTCCGCAGACGCGAATCTCTAAGAGAACTGTTTAAAGAAGTAAATATCATGACGGTGCCTTGTCAATACATCTATGAAAACATTATGTATGTTAGAAAAAATCTTCACCTATTTAGTAAAAGATGTGAAAGACATCATTACGTAACTAGAGATAGAAATAAGATAGTGCAATCTCGCTTCAGGTTGTCAAAAGTATACACATCTTTTATGGGGTACTGTATAAAATGTTATAATAAAATTCCTGATAATGTTCTTCAACTAAATGAAAAGAAATTTAAAATTTGCATAAAACGCACACTATGTAAACAAGCATATTACAAGTTAGAAGATTATATTGCTGATAAAAATGCTTGGGAACATGCTGGTCCTGCTCCACAAACACTTGATTAATGGATTATTGAACAGATCTCCATATGAACGTTTTAATTAAAAATTAATTGATCATGTGACATGGTATTTAATTTTTATTTTTACTCTCTTTTTGATATTATAGTATATTTTATTTTTATACAATTTTATATTTTTGACATTAACGAGTACATATACCATGTACCTATCGATTTTTATTATTATTATCCGCTATGTTCTTTTTTGTGCCAACAGCTTTTTTATTTTTTATTCGCAATGTAACCCAATTTTTGTAATTATTTGTCGTCGTTTGTATTTTTTTTCCGACAATTCAAAAGTGCCTGTAAATGGTCTAATTGAAATAAATGCTCTGACTTTGACTTTGACTTCGAAGCTAGTCCTGGTATTGTTTTAAAACAATGATCTTATGGAATACAGTAAAATCCAAAAAAAAATTATCAAGATTTTTGTTACAGATTAAGATGTTTTGATTAAGATTAAAAGCAATGATACAGTACGCATATTTTAATTGTGCCTCTCTGAGGTGACGATCGCACACGTACACGTACAATTGAAAACTAAATAGTTTGCGAATAAAAGTAATTGAACGATTGGAAGAATTTCGTATTTTAATTCAGGGTTTGAAAAATAAAATTTTGATGTAAAAATATTTGTAAATTATTCCCCTCGTCTAGAGTTGCAAAACGAAATTGCGCTTTAACATTCGTAACTAATGCCTGCCAAAAGCTACACAAATAATTATTAACAAAAATCATCACAAAATAATACATAAAATTAATCAAAATAAAATTAACAACAAACAGAAAAATTCCAAAGCACTAATCGCCGACTGACTATACTCTGTGCGGTGTAGCATGGTGCGGGTGATAGCTGTATTATTTGGTAATGATTTGTAGAAAATAACATTTTGGCAGGTCAATTTATTTAATTTACTACAGTTATTAGTGATTACGTAAATTAAATAAATTTATCTCACGGTCTCATGTCTCTTATGCGGTACCAACTAAGCTAAACACTATGCCAGCTTGATTAAGTGTTACCCTTTTACTCATAAAGACTCCATATTTATAAACACTTAACATTATAACCTGTGCTTGTCATTTTCATGCCAATGAAGTAAGACAACAATAGAGCTAAAAGCCATTTTAGATATACGACGTTCATTAAGTGTTTATGAGTAAAACGGTTAGCCGTTGTTAATAACGATATTAATATAAGCATTTACCGTTAGGTAACGAGATGTCTGAGGTACTGCGTGACTTCCCCGAGCTGACGGTAGAGATTGAAGGCGTGACGGAGTCCATCATGAAGCGTACTGCGCTCGTGGCCAATACCTCCAACATGCCTGTCGCTGCCCGAGAGGCTTCCATCTACACCGGTAAGAATATTGTAACTATACTATTTAAAAAAAATAGCACCATCTTTGTTTGTTATTATGACCTCGGTATTCGGTGCCAAATTTGAACCAGATAAAGCTAATAATGAAAACCTTAGTTTCTTTAGATAGTTGGCACTGAAAGAATTTCCATAAACTGCACTCAGACAGGTCTTCCGCCTTCTATGCATGTACGAGTCCCGCATCGACATAGCTATGACGTACAGATATTTATCATTTTAAACGTCATCGTGTATCTTTTCTGTCGGCCAGGTATCACTCTGTCCGAATACTTCCGTGACATGGGTTACAACGTATCCATGATGGCTGACTCCACCTCCCGTTGGGCCGAGGCTCTGCGTGAGATTTCCGGACGACTTGCCGAGATGCCGGCAGACTCCGGCTACCCCGCCTACCTGGGAGCCCGACTGGCCTCCTTCTACGAGAGAGCTGGACGCGTCAAGTGTCTGGGTAACCCCGAGAGAGAAGGTAAGTCACTCGATACACTATACACGGGGGTCGGTTGAAGGAAATAACTTATGATGAGACTTTTTAATATACTGTGATTTTACAAAACATATATGTATGTACAACATGCAATGTGACTGGGTTTATAGTAATCAAGCTTTAAGAGCGATATATACATTCAATTTTATGAACAATAGCAAAAGCACAACATTTGGGTTTGATTACCCACTTGTAATTACCACATAAATTAATTTTATCATTGAATAATAATATGATAAGTAAATCTTTATCTGACTGACTATAATATTATGGAAGTTGTAATGGATCTTATTATACGTAATCCAATATGAAAATATAAATGACACAATGTCATTAACATTGGCCATCGTCCCCAAGGCTCCGTGTCCATCGTGGGAGCGGTATCTCCGCCCGGAGGAGACTTCTCGGACCCTGTGACGGCGGCGACGCTGGGTATCGTGCAGGTGTTCTGGGGTCTCGACAAGAAGCTGGCTCAGCGCAAGCACTTCCCGGCCATCAACTGGCTCATCTCATACAGCAAGTACATGCGTGCGCTCGATGAGTTCTACGACAAACACTACCCAGACTTCGTGCCCCTAAGGACTAAGGTTTGTGTATTATTAGTTCGTCTAATTTGATAATAATTTGAGGAATTCCTAACACATCTTTAATATTTATATGATATCAGTTTGGCAAAAAATCATACTAATAAGTATTGGTGCTAATTAACAGACACAGGTCTAAATTCCGTATAACCTAACGCACGACCCACATAGAGAACTGAACGCAGAACCCCGTGCTCGATAGCCACTATTCTGATTATAGTCCAGTCGCCAGGTTACAAAAAAGAGGTTTACTTTGCAAATGGTTGAGTAGTTCTGAATTTTGAATATAATGTTTGTTTTGTTGTGCTTGACCGTGAATGACTTACGCGCGCTCCGCCATCATGGATTGAAGACCCCAAAAATAAGTTATTATGAGATAACTTTATCTATGGGTACCAAGACAAAAATATTTAAGATCAATTTTGTAGAGGATAAAATTTCCTACTATTTTTGTCTTAAGCATTTTTTTGTACAGCTAATACATACCCAACCTTTTGCAAGGTAAAACTACCGGACGACTGGGTTATTGCTAGACAAATGAAGCAGCCACTGTGTCATATCTGTCAAATACACAATGTTTGAAAATGTGGAAGAAGTACAAGTATTTAAGAATACGCACGTGGCGTTCTGTAGTTTCTGCATATCCTTTTAAAATTGATGTTGTTTAGTATATCTATGGATTCAAGACCTTCAACTCACAACCAACGGGAATGTGACATATATTAACATATGTATACCTCTCCAGGTCAAGGAGATCCTTCAAGAGGAGGAGGACCTCGCAGAAATCGTGCAGCTGGTCGGTAAGGCGTCGCTCGCGGAGACTGACAAGATCACCCTTGAGGTCGCCAAGCTGCTTAAGGACGACTTCTTGCAGCAGAACAGGTAACAAATATCTCCCAATCAGTTAATAGATTAGAAAAATAAGGTAGCTAAAAAGTTTGTAAAATACCAGAATATTTAAAGATTAACAGAATGTTCATCTGCAAGTTCGTCACGTACTGCCTATCACAGTGCACTGCTGTATATCAAGATACTCTACAACATTGTTCTCCCACAGCTACTCAAATTACGATCGCTTCTGCCCCTTCTACAAAACCGTGGGCATGTTGAAGAACGTGATCGCGTTCTACGACATGTCGCGACACGCCGTCGAGGCCACCGCGCAGTCCGACAACAAGATCACGTGGAACATCATCCGGGACTCCATGGGCAACGTGCTGTATCAACTGTCTTCTATGAAGTTCAAGGTCAGGGATTTGACATGCTTTTGATAATAGACTTAATAGGGTGCGTCCAAAATCATGTGTCGCCCATTTGGTCAAAGTTTTGTAAATGAGGAAGAAAATTACTTAAGCAACATGTTGCATAACTTTCAAAAAAGGTTAATCTGCCCACAATGTTGGTTGCCTACCATGGCCCAGTTGTTTCCGTTTTAAGATTTAGTATAATATTTTGGGGCAACTGTAGAGAGGATTTTTAATGCTTAAAAGTGCTGCCTCAGATCTATGTTTAATTTAAAGGTAACAGACAGTTGCTTACCTATATTTAAGTTGCATAAACTGTTAACTTTTCCTTGTCTTTATATTCTGGAGTTAGCTATATTTGTCAACATAACATTATGCCTGTATTCCCTGAAGGGTTGGGCAGTGATGTATATGTAATGTTCGCCGTTATGTTTAAGTCTGATGTACTATGGGGCGAGCCTATTGCTATCAACCAGGCACAAATCTAAACTTCAGTTTACTGAGGAAGTCCACAAGGAAAAACCCAATAACACTTTGCCTGACCTGGGGATCGAACCCCGGACCACACGATCAGTAGTCGCGTTTCCCACTACTAGATCAATGAGGCAGTCAAAACGATATTCAAGTCAATATTTTTCAAAACAAGTAACAATCTCTGCCACCTTAAATTAAACTAAACAACGAACCACAAGTTTGAGATCTCAATATTAGAACTTGTTGTACATACAAGAACGATATTTCATGTTATTTGCATTGATTTTCATGTTAAGTAATATCGGTTGTTATCATTAATTTTGGGAAATTGATTATGTAATTGCTTTCTGGTCTAACACTTTGAGGTTATGACTTATGAGTATTTATCTTCTTGTTAATTTAAAATTTGTAGAAACACGAATAGATAGAATCATAAATAGAGTACTAATCACTTATTTACCTTGTAGCTTTCATGCCTTTAATCTCTCTAGACATGGAAACCGTGTTTTTTGCGAAAAACTGGATATTATGAAAACATAAATCTTAGGCAAATTATTGTATTGATTCTTGACAAATGCGGCATCAGTCATTCTAACTTAGATAAAATGTATAACCTGCCTAAAAATACCTTTTAAAACAGTAACTTCGACCAAGATACTTGCATGAAATTATTATTGTTGTTGACTTGACTTATTAATATATTGTGATGACGTAACAATATTAGCCCGCCAATGGCGACGCGTTTCGAAAATTCAAAAATACCGCGTATTTTCTGCATTTTATTTTCATTATTTGTATTTTTTCAGTGATAAAAATATAATAATAATCATTACGTTATGATCAAGAACTAAAATAAAATTCAAAATAAAAATTACAACCAATTTGTCATGCATATGACCAATTGCTCACATTGGAAACTTGTTAATGTTAATCATTATTTTATACCCAGGACCCCGTGAAAGATGGAGAAGCCAAGATCAAGGCAGACTTCGACCAACTGCTGGAAGATATGGCCGCCGCCTTCCGCAACCTCGAGGATTAGGCACCTGCCCACTACCCACTACACGAGCAGGGGGACCGCTTGCGGGCACTCACGAACATCACCTAAATTAAAATGCACAAATACGTGCCATTATCACCCTTGGCAAAGAGGAGATGCCATATTGGCATGGTCGTTCTAAGTAACGTCTAAAGTGCAACGCAATCGCGTATTGTTAATACACTAAATAGACGTAAATAAATGTCTTAGTCTACATAGTGTGTATAGGTTTAATTATATTACTCGTATTTTAGTGCAAAATTCGTGGTTCCAAATGTTGAAATTCAAACGAACGCTCGCTCGACCGCTCGGCGGACTCCCTCCTCCATTTGTAAATATACGAACAAATGCCGCCGAACCGACGCGCGACACGTTCACAGTTAATTAGTTGTTATTTATATGAAATATATACTATTTATAAACTAAAAATGAATTATTTTACGCCCGTTTATTTCGCGTGTTATATAAGTCATAATATCGAGTATCCTCTTGCATTCCACGTTATTATTAGAGTTTAATCGAAGTAACATGTTATTTTTCGCTGAAAATAAAAGCTGCAGGTTTTTGCCCTTTTCGTGGCTCGATATCAGTGTTACCAGCATTTTAATGTATCGGAAATGTATAATAGTTCAGTATTATGTTTACTTTGATAGTTCTCGCTGTATTAGCTAGCGGTATGCGGCGTCTTGTAATAAAGAATATTACTTGCTGTTTGAACCTCTGTGACGTTACGTGTCGAGGAGACGAAAGTTATCAATAAATAATTAAACAAAGTATATAATGTTGTCTCATTCATTAATGCCCTTCACCATAATATTCCAGAATAGTAAATAGTACTTACTAGTAGCCATAGCAGTTTACATAATATATCGTCGCTTCGCCAAGGATTTCATCAGGATTCATCGTAAATCAAACACTTGTGACTCGATACTAAGTATCTATGGGCTATAACCAGAGTAACATTTCAATAAAAATATAAAGTTTTACAACAAAACCAAACTTGCAAATTATTCGAGTATAATAAGAGACAGACAGAATAAGGCGGAATTGGCGCCAAAACTATAATCACAGATTAATGATATACTATAATGAATGACTATTCATAGACATCTTAAAGTAAGTAGATCAAAAGTAAATTATTGTTTTTGGTATGTTGAATCAACATACCAAAAACAATAATTTACTTTTGATATAATACTACTTACATATAATACTTTTAATTTTAATATTTTATTTTTGATTTGACAATAATTTACTTTTAATCTCATTAAAATATTCAGATATTAATTTTATTGTAAACAATATTTATATTATTTGTGATAAACAATTTAATAATAAATAAATAATTTTATAAACTGGAAAGCCAATAAACAAGTTAACTTCAGAATAATATATCAAAGATTCACTAGATGGCGTTTTAGGAAATTAATACATAATATTAAATCTGATCGATGGCATAACATGAGTGCGCCCGTACACGTGGACCAACTTAGCTGTGAGTTGACAGCGACGCTTTTTACTGGACTGTACAACTATGTAAAATTATTTTTTGTAATAAAGTTTTGTCCAGCTACACAGCTAAGTTGGTGGAGCTCGTACAACTAGTGACATGCGTATTATTTACGCACATTTTATGTCGATAGATGCACTGCGTGATGCGATCCCGAGCTTGTCCAGATAAGGCGTTTTAAGCGCGAGTCGAGTCGGGCGTAGCCAATCGTGCGATTGTCCGAATCCCAAGTGGGGATGGGTTAGAATCAGTGTTCACAACCTAAAGCTAGGAAGTGATCATACCAGGGCCGTAAAATTATCGTACATGGATCAAATATGACAAAAAATATCGTACCATCCGGAAAAAAGTGTTGTCATATCCCCAAAATCATCCAAGCGATAGTTGGACGTTTTAGAAGATCCCTTATTATTTCTGTCATGTCTAGGACACTATGACCACTATACAGTCGGAGAGTGACGCTGACGGGAACGTTTAAAAAAAAAGGTCGTCAATCAGTAGGTATACTGAAATTATCGTACTTTCTGCGTACGATAGTAGTGTACTATCGTATCGTACGTAGCTATGAAATTATCGTACATGTACGATAATTATCGTATGGTTGGGAACACTGGTTAGAATATAAAATTTCCTCACCGCACGCTGGCAATTGATACGTGTTGTAAGATCCAACAAAATCCAGCACGCGACGTGGTAGGATCTATACGGTCCGCCTGACTGAAAACCATTCTTACATTAAAGTTTACTGTGTTCCATCGTGTGTATGTGAGAGCGAAAGGGGTATAGGGGAATCCTTCTATATCTCTGTTCCTTGGATTCCTGTGTTCCATCTTAGATCCTGTGTGCGCCTACCATTGGGTGAGACTAGGGTCAAACCCGAACAAGTAGTGAATAAAAAATAAATTGTGAAGTACTACAGGTTCATATATTCTGTCCACATGCAGTCGGGCATTTTGTTAATCGCGTGCAAGTCGCCACAAGCCCGACTCGCGCGCGTGGCGCGCGTCATGCGCGTGATTCGAGATACTAGTTGCAGCGAGCGTACCTAGTGTTTTCACAAAAATGGACACATTGGGCCCAAACGCTCGCGCGTATAACGCATTATGTGGACAGTCTAGACTGTGTCCAGATCTAGTCTAGACTATGTCCAGGTAAGGCCGCGTTCCCACTTTGTCGTGATGACAGATAGTCGTGTAGTTTTAAGTGACGTGGCTTATATATATTTAAATGGAGGTGTTCACATATAAGACGCAGTGACGATAGATTGTCAAGTCAATGGGAACGGCTAGCACGACAGTCGTAAAACGATAAGAAACCATCACGACATCGTGACGGCAAATCATGTGTCGTTGTTACGACTATCTGTCGTGGTCACGATAAAAATATCGTCTCGTCTTGTAACTTGCTCCATGTGCAAACGACGAAGTGACTGCCGTGAAACTATAAAATGTCTTCGTGATCCAATGGGAACAGCTAATTGCGACAAGCTTAGCTTCTTCTTCCTGCCCTTATCCCACACTAGGTGGGGTCGGCACAACGTGTATTTATGAAATCCATGTTGTTAGAGGTTTTGGCTTATTGTTTTATGACCGACCGCCTGCCTGACATCAACCCTCCTTGGGAATACTCGTTGCGCCGTAGCCGTCGCGCGGATGACCCAATGTGCTTGCTGATATTATGCACTAGGTCCCAAAATGATCTGCTTGTCAATCTTATTGCCGACAACTAAGCAAACTATGTTCTTCTTGGCGGAGTATACCTGAAGTTGCTCGACTCACTCATTCAGTTTTGCCAGGGACTTCGGCTCCGACACATCGTAAACCAATATAGCACCGTGATCGTCTCTATAAAAATTTGATGTCAATTTTCTGTATCGCATCTGTCCCGCTGTACCCCAAATACCAAGCTTGACTTTGAACACCGTTCACGTCCATGAGTTTGCGACAAGCTTAGAGCCCAAAGTCAAAGCCATTTATTTGCAATAAATGTGAAACAAAAGATGGTATATAAATAAATTTTTAGTGCAATGACACATTTCGCCATAAATTGGCATGCAAATATTAAAATATAAGTTTCACAACAATATAAACTCTACACAAATTAATACAATTAAATGTTTTAATTAAACCATAAAATTAAATAACAGACTAGATTTAGAGACACACAACATCAAATATAAATTTAACTTGTCACAACACAAAACGCAGTGGGTCCTGCAACAGTTAGATATTAACATAGGTAACGATTTATAACACATTCCTGTAATGATAGGATTGGCAAGAACCTTTTTTGAGAAATTCGGTTATAGAAAAACTATGTGAGATGAGCCACTTAAGGACTTTGCAGAACTTTCTGTAAGGAAGGTCAACTATAAAATTTGGTACCGAATTATAAATAAGTGGGGCCATATATACACAACTACGTCTAAATAATTCAATTGTAGGTACAGGCATTTTTAATTGGTAGTGTGTA
This sequence comes from Amphipyra berbera, assembly GCA_910594945.2. NCBI lineage: Eukaryota > Metazoa > Arthropoda > Insecta > Lepidoptera > Noctuidae > Amphipyra > Amphipyra berbera. The sequence continues at coordinate 20,081,970 of OU343133.1, forward strand.
ACTTTTCGTTTATTATTATTGTTTTTTATTTCAAATAGTGAAGGATTGGTTTTAACAAATTTAGCGATTTCGTATATATAAATACAAGGAACTGTGAGAAGGTTTTGTGATTTATACGCTGGTCTGCAAGAGTCAGTCCACTCCATATTGAAGATTGCGCGAATGCATTTTTTCTGTGCTAGTAGGACTCTAGAAACTTCGAGAGAGTTTCCCCAGACACCAATGATACCATATCGGATGACGGAGCAAACATAGGCATGATACACCATTAGCGCAGTTGGTCGGGATGTCTCGTCTTTAACCTTTTTTAAAGCAAAAACAAATTTACTTATGTTCATGCATATTTCATCAATATGATACCTCCACGTGAAATGTTCATGAAGTGTTATACCCAGACATTTTATTTTATATATCTGTTCAACTATTTGATCCCTATGTTTTATTTTAAGATGGATGTGTTTACTCTTTTGTGTTTAAAATTTAATATTTTAGTTTTTTCTACGTTTACTTTCAAGGCGTTTATATCCAACCATGTAATTATTTTATTTAAACTGGCATTTATATTAAACTCGTGCGACTCATTATTTTTACCATCTAGGAAAACTGTTGTGTCATCAGCAAACAGAACACAATCTTCATCTATTGCTTGGGGAAGATCATTCACGTATACCAGGAATAATGGTGGCCCTAAAATGCTTCCCTGTGGAACTCCAAAGTAATTTTGTCGAGGCTGAGAGTTGAAGTTGATGAGACTGTTCACTTTGTCATAAAATTTTGTAATTCTCGTGATCTGTGTTCTATTTGTTAAATATGATTTGAACCATTCCAGTGCTGGGCCTCTAATGCCAATTTTACATAATTTATTGATAAGAATGGAATGATTCACGAAGTCGAAGGCTTTACTAAGGTCTAAAAACAGAGCTGAGGTTACACTTTTAGAGTTGATGTTATTTATTACGGATTTTACTAAGTTATAGGCTGCTAGTGAGGTGGACTTATTTTTCCTAAAACCGTATTGCTCTTTTGCAAGCATATCATATTTGTCTAAGAAGGAGAGGATTCTATTGTACATTACTCTTTCAAAGATCTTAGATAGAATTGGAATCAGAGCAATCGGTCGGTAGTTGTTTTTATCCGATTTAGAGCCTTTTTTATGCAATGGTTTTATTATAGATATTTTGAGTTTATCCGGGAAGTAACCCTGTTCTAGAGATAAATTAATAATATATGAAAGAGGTTCTGCAATGAATGGGGTTATTTGTTTCAATAGGTCTGTAGAGATATGAAAGAGGTTCTGCAATGAATGGGGTTATTTGTTTCAATAGGTCTGTAGAGATGTCATCATAACCGGTGGATTTTGTGTTATTTAATGTTTTTAATATGCTAAAGATTTCAGTAGGATTTGTAGGATTTAGGAATATGCTATTTTCATTGCTTTTAATACCTTGGTTATAAGTGTCTCTCTGTAAAGTTGCTCTGCTTTCAACAACATCAATAAAAAAATATTAAATAGGTTTGCGATATCTGATCCTGATGTAGTAGTAACACCATTGTCTTTTAAACTATTAATATATTCGCGAGACCGTTCGTTACCTGTACAGCGTTTAACAATATCCCATGAAGCTTTACCCTTATTTTTTGAATATGCAATGTGCTTAAGATTACATAAGGATTGCATATTATGTATACATTTCTTAAACATTTTGGAGTACACTTTAAATCTAGTTCTATTATCATTTGTTTTGTTAAGGTAATATTTATATCTCAATGTTCGTTTAGTGTTACTACTTATTTTAACTCCTATTGTTATCCATTTTAATTTAATATCTTTGTACTGTTTTTTGACTTAAATGAGAGGAAAACAGTTTATAAAATAAGGTTATAGTATCATGGAAGGAGGCAAAAGCACCGTTCGTGTCCGAAATATTGTAAATATCGGAAAAGGACAATTTACTTATATGTTCAACGAATTTGTTGACATTGTCTTTACTCAGGTCATTTACGGTCATGAAGTAATAGCCTGATATGGGTTTTTGATTATATTCAAAATTCACAACCTGTGCAGTGTTATGATCAGATAAGCAAACAATATGAGTTTTACCTATTATGTTTGGAATATTACTGATAATATTATCTATACATGTGTTCAACCTGGTGGCCTCTAGAATGTGACACTGCATACCATAATTTGAAATCAATTCTTTAATTTTTTTGCAATTATTGTCATTGCTTAAAAGGTTAATATTAAAATCTCCAGCTATTATTATTTTGCTTTTTTTATTTTGTAATTTAAGCAAGGTTTTGTGTAAATTTTCAAAAAATATATTCAAATCAGATGATGTGTCCTGTATATACATAAAATTATTACATGTACAGATTTAATTTCAAGGCCACAAATCTCATAATGTTTATCAATGCAAAATTCTGTTACTTCCTTTAATTCAGTACTTTGAAGATGCTTTTTGCATAGTATGCATGTTCCCCCTCGTCGCTGATCAGGTCGTGAATAGATCGCCGACGTAGAAATTATTCAGTTGAAGGTATTTTTCTTCCCCTCTTATAACAAAATGTTCGCTCAAGCATAAAGCATCAATATTGATATCAGAATCACGCATTTCATTAACAGTTAAATCGATGTCTTGTAGTTTGTTTAAAACCCCTGCAATATTTTGGTGCATAATCGAAAAGCTACTTCTACTATATTTCTTATTACTACTTTTGATGTGTTTTTTATTAGTTACGAAAAAATGGTTCTTTACTTGCCACAACATTCTCTGTAGAAGTGTTTATAGGTGACATTTGTGGATTAACAACCTTAGGAAAATAGTATGGAATAGTGCCTTTGCGTGGTCGTTTTACAGGTTCCAACGTGCTGACTACCGGACGTGACAAAGTTTTTGTATTTTGTTGTATAATTTGTTTTGAGCCTTTAGACACCGATATTCCTACATTATTGTTATAAAAAAGGTACTTGTTATAGTATTATACATTGTTTATTTTATAAACAAGTTGTTGTATAACGCTATTGTAACTATTTTCTTCAATAAAGTTGCAGTTGTGGAAGTTTTGCGATAGCAATTTTAATTGATGATTAAGTTTACACTAATTCAGGAATGCATTATACTTAACATTAACAATAAAGATATTACAGTTTTTCAATAACTTAACTTCTGCAGCCATTTCAGCCGAATAGGGTTCGAGTCATTTCTACCAGTCATTATAATAACACTGTCATTTTTTGTAAAGTTTTCAGTTAATTTATGACAACTCAACAAAACTTCTTCTGTAGTCGCACCTGGTTTCCTAATTCCTGTTATGGCGTGTTTCTTTATGGTAAATTTATTTTCTTTTTCCTTCTCCAGTAGCCCTTGAACAATACCTTTCCCTTGATCATCCGATAGAATAAGTATGTTTCCATTTCCAGATTTGCTACTTATTTTGGTTTGAGGTTGTTCTTGGTGTAGTGTAGTTAAGTTGGCTCTTGTATGTTATCCTCTGTGATTGCAATGGAATCCTTTTCTCTGGAATCTTTATTAATAGCTTTAGTTTCATTTTCTTCTCTAAGAATACCTGTAACAGTACTTCTGGAACATGATTCTGGGGTATGGAAGTCGATGTCTAAGTCTAATTTCCTGGCTGATAGTTTACTTTTATTCTGAAAATATTTTTTGGAGCCCCTCTCCCGTGGTCAGATGCGGGTGTGTTGCCCTTGCGCATAGGGTGAAATGCTTTCGTGTTGAAATTGGGACTCTCTTAAAAAAACAAAATAAGGTTGCTATTTTTCATTGAGTTTATTTTCATTGATTTTACGTTCTATAAATGAAACCAAACCACTGGTTTCAAGGATAACGGTGTTTACCCTAACACCCTGTATACAAGGTTAGTCGGAAAGGGGGTACTAAGCCGCGGGCCAAGTATCACTGATGAGTCTGATGACTATTTTAAAGCAAGTGTTAAAATTTCAAAATTCGATAATTTTTATTTGCATGCAAAAAGGTTATAAATTTAGTTTTTTTTTAAAAAAAGCACATTATATGTAGGTACTTACCTGCTTTAATTAAGAATACAGAAAATGAATTTTCTAATCCGTGACCCCAAATATGACCTAAACTGTAAAACAGCTGATCATTAACACTATGGACAGATAGATTTAGCATATTTTTTACGAAATCTTTGAAAAGCTATTTCTCTTAAACTATCGAGTTTTGGGGAAAGTTGTATAACAAAAGTTATCCCTTATTATGGGTACTTTAACACCCTTTCGGCTTAGTATAGGTCAACCAGAATTTCATGGCATTAAAAATTAATAACAAACAGTGGTTTTCATATGGCAATGTCAACATGTCACTTGTAAAAACGAGTATGACTGTAGTTGATACATTTTCCAGTTCTGATTAATGTTTTCTTGTTCAAACATTTTTAATAAACATACTTATTTTAACAAGGTTTCCTTTTCCATTAAAATAAAAAAAACCATATATCAGCATATCATTTTGGGACCCAGTGCATAATATCAGCAAGCACATTGGGTCACATATAACAATAAGCCAAAACCTCTCACAACATGGATTTATGAAATACATGTTGTGCCGACCCCATCTAGTGTGGGATAAGGGCAGGAAGAAGATCGAGAAGAAATTAAAGAAAAAAAATTACAAGTATCAAGACTTTTTATTCAAATTACCCTTGCGTTACCCACAAAAACATTTAATTTCCCTATTTGCCATCAGATTCTGGTAGACCTATACCCCCTTTCCGACTAACCTTGTAGATTGATAAGGTTTGCAAACTTGGTCGAACGTTTCTTGGTTCTGGCTGACAAAAATTCTTTACTCTTTGCCAAAAATTCTAATATTTTAATTATCAATTGGTAATGGTATTTGATAGGTATTGTCAGAAATAAAACAATAGAACTCAATCGAAGAAGAACACTAAACTTGAGATTTCCGTAGTACTCTGTGGAACGCATCTTTTGTGTGAAGAATTTAATATCTGCATACTAAAATACTTCTAATATCTACTTATTTATTTGGAATTGTAATACGGTATTCCGTAGTTTCAAATAGCGATGTAAGTATATTATTGCTACAGTACAAGTGTATGATGTACGTTCGAAAGTACCTACGTAGAGAAATAGCGATGGGACCACTTTCCATTAACATAACCGAGTCGAAGTATCTACTCAGACCTCAAACTAATCTTTAACAATTAAGTTTAAAACATTCGTAATAAAGTATTAGTAAGTACCTATCGCAAAACTGTCCAACTAACGAAAACATTTATCTTCTTATCATACTCTTGAACTAACTTAAGTAGGTACATTGTATTGGTACATTGTAGTATACCAAATTACCAATAACTTAGACCGTTATTTCAAACTTCGGAATTCCGTATTGCAGTGCTGAAGAATTTATTGCTCATATTTGTTTTTGCCTTAAAAATCACAAGAATCTGGCAAAATGGTTAATGGTTTATATAATCTTGACATGGTGGCTATGAGCGATAGAGCTCTCCTCGTGAGCATTGAAGATCTCATATCTATGGCTTTCGGAATCGATAAAGTGAGTACCCAATTTACCCAATACCTACCTTTTATTGAAGTAAGTACGTGGCCGTCGTCGGTCTCGGCTGTCGCGAAGAAGGCAGTCATAATAAGCATGTATGTCTGAAAAAGCTTGCCTCCTTATTTCCGCAGTGGTTGGGCTGCAGAAATAAGAAAGGCAAACTTTTTAAGGACGGTTGTTGATGATTTAAGGGGATACTTAATAGAAGAATACTTATCTTAATCTAATAACACCCTAGGAATGAGAGGATAGCCTTTGAAGTTATTTATTAAACCCAGCTGATGTTATATTTTATAGTGTGTCTGGAAGATATCATTAGTACCGATAGGACAGCCACAGATGGTATAATACATGTCACGAAATTTTTCGGGTTTAAGATAGAATAAAGATTTATTATCATAAGAATAAAGATAATATACGGGCGCTTGTACCGGGCCCTTCATGGGCCCGATGTAGATTTCCTAGCGTTCGTAGCCTGGCTACATTTCGGTGATCTCTTTGGGGAAACCGAAGGTTTTGTCTGTGCAATTATGGACGAAGTTATGATGACGAACAACTACCGGAAATATATTGTGAAGGACGGCACGGTTGACATCTGTCGGGCATGTCACTGTCCCGGTGAATCCATTCGACATATTATTTCTGGTTGTTCTCGTCTTGCTAACGGCGAGTATTTACACAGACACAACCTAGTGGCTAGGATTATCCACCAGCAACTTGCTCTGAATTACGACCTTGTGGACGCAGAAGTACGATACTACAAGTATGTGCCCGACCCAGTTCTCGAGAATGGTCATATCACATTGTACTGGGATCGATCTATCATCACCGACAGGACTATTGTTGCCAATAATTTATTTATTTATTTAGGTTAGCCTACAATTATTGTTTACACGTTGCATTTCTTTTAAGAGTACACAATATACATTTATAAGTGCAACAATTATTTACAGGCTAACACCGCATGCACAAAATAAAGCCTGACATAGTGGTGATAGATCGATCAGAGCGTCTCACAATGCTTGTTGATATCACTGTCCCACATGACGAGAACCTTGTGAAAGCCGAGAAAGATAAAGAAATTAAGTACCTATCAAGACTTGGCACACGAGGTTGTAGATATGTGGGAGGTTGACTCAGCAGTCATTGTGCCGATAGTCGTTACGGCCAATGGCTTAATAGCCAAGAGCCTCGACCAACACCTAACGAGGCTCTCATTGGGCAGCTGGGTCAAGGGCCTGATACAGAAAGCGGTACTTCTGGACACGGCACGTATTGTCAGGAAGTTCCTCTCTCTGAGGCTCTGACCACCGGTAGCTTGGACCCTGTTCCCGATGCCGGTGGGCTACTATGTTTTATATTTTTAAATGTTTTTTTATATTTTTTATAGAAATATTTAAAAATGTAATTAATATTTGTGTAAATAATGAATAAACGAAACATAATAAGATAATATTATGTCACTCTCACTTACTGTTTGAGAAATACAGTCAACTCGTCGGGCGGCTACAGAAGGTACACTATAACAAACATGTTGCACAAATAGCTAAGAACAAATTATTAATAATGTTTAAGATTGTCTCGTTGGTCTAGTGGTGGCAAGCGCGACTGCTGATCGTGAGGTCCTGGGTTCGATCCCCTGGTCGGGCAAAGTGTTATTGGGGTTTCCGTATGGAATTTCTCAGTAGCAGCCCGGAGCTTGGATTTGAGCCCGGTTGATGGCAATAGGCTCGCCCCCTATTACATGGGACTTAAACATAACGGCGCAATGAGGGTGTTACTATAAACCTCTACCAACCCTTCGGGGAATACAGGTGTGATGTTATGTTGTGTTAAGATGTTCTCAATTTTTAATAATTTATAGTGTGCCATAAAATTCTTCATCATAATCGTCGATTGTCCGAATAATAATAATCTGAAATAATGTTATTACGCCTAATATAACTTGCACTAATATTGAAATCCCTAGAGATTGAACACCCTAATATCGGTGGTCATAATTATCAAAATCCCTAATGTACAAAACGCATAAAATTCGTTGTGCTAACAAAAAGCTTATTATAAGATTCAACTATTATGACTAGTGATGTTTATGAGAAGAATGTTATGGATTGTTATTTTAGGACAATCGTTGAGAAAAAAGGAGATCCCTATTCAAGATTGTATAAGTAAATATCTGATTTTTTTTTTGAGATTTTCTACCTAAATACCGGTTTAATTTATGAAAGGACACCACCCATTCTTGGGCCCAGCGTGTTACAGAAAAAATCAATATGGAAAAAATACTTTTTATAATAAACCAAATTCACATAAAATAATTTTACTCAAAAATGCTTGTAATGTGGTCATTATTTTGACAACCTTCTTTGAGCAAAGTCGACGTTTCCGCGCTACTTGAATAGGCGCCAGCAAAGTTGTATGGAATTTCATTGCTGGTGAGTTTTAGCCACCAGCAATTTCCTTTGAAAATCCATTATTGTCGAGTTTTGTTTCAAAAATAGTCTGATGCAAAAAGTTTTTATTCATAATTTGGCTGTATAGGTACAGGCAGCACAATCATTAATGACTCCTTAAAAAAAAAGCTAAAGCCCGGGAAAGAAACAAATCGATATTTTATATTAAATTTTGACGACATGTTTGGTGCAGTGGCTAAGCGATTGGCTTCTGCGCTGCGGGTCATGGGTTCGATTCCCACACGGAACAAATATTTGTATGGCCTACAGATAGTTGTTCCGGGTCTGGGTGTTTGTGCATGTGAAGATTTGTGTCTGTAAACGCACCCACGATACAGGAGAAATCCTAGTGTGGGGTAACGTTTTTAAAAAAAAAAAACTTACTATACTAAGCTGGTTTTATTTAAATTACTCGCATTATTTGAGTAAAGCACTATACAAGCCTTGGTCTGCAATGACTGCGATGCTGGCCACACTATGATGGCCTCAAGCTTAGGTTAGCTATGCTCTCGGCCCTCAAGCTTGGTCATCTTGCAGCTCTTGCTGTCCGCGCTATAAAGGCCTCGACCTTCGGTCTCGGCCTTTATTTCAGTTTGTCCATCAAGAGCTGCAATGCTGACCGCGCTGTGATGGCCTGGAGCTACGCTACACTGCGCTTTCGGCCATCATCAGTGCTGCCAGCAACGCAGTCATTACAGACCGCGGCAGTAATGTACTATTAATTTACAGTTGCGAAATATAGAAAAATATTATTTGAAATGTTTGTGTTTTTTGTTGAAATCATGCATTCCGTCGTGGAATGGCTAAAAATGCCAACGAGTCCAGTCTTTTAAACAAATGTCATAGTTAAAATAAAAATGACATTCAATGAAAAAAACATTTTCTAATTCGCTCTGGGGATGGGCAAGTGAACAAAAATAAAACCAACTTCAACAAAACGATGAAAAGAATAAAATAATTACTATATTATAAAATTAACATTTTCAGAAGTCGGTGCTAATCCACGCTGAACCAAATTGAAGGCACCGACTTCTGAAACTGTTAATTTTATAATATAGTAATTATTTTATTCTTTTCATCGTTTTGTTGAAGTCGGTTTTATTTTTGTTAAAATGTTTTTTTATTTTTTTCGTTTTAGTGGCTTTAATTAAAACATGGTTGGCATGGCTCGTAACATAATCATATCATCACATTATGCGTACTGTTCGTCATTTAGGAGTTCCATTGTCTATCTCCGAAGTTCTTCTTCAGATCTTCACCAGATTTGAATGGGACCAATCTGGAAGTATATCCTTTAAAATAAAAAATAATACTTAAATCGGTTTATAAATGACGGAGTTATGAGGTAACAAACATTAAAAGATTTAAAAAACCGAATTGAGAACCTACTCTTTTTTTGGAAGTCGGTTAAAAATATATCGATATTTATCATATCGATATTTTTAAACACTATCGATAATTATCGAGTGAAAAATATCGATACATCGTAATTTTTCGCATGATTATTCATACATATTCTTAAAACAATCAAAATTCGTAAAGAATAATAAACATGATTAAAATAGTATGCATTTGATGAAGATTGTGGCGACATTTTTCAAAATAAACGATACGCGACGAACATGCAAGCAGTATCTAGTAACATTAATTACGAAACTAGAGTTGCGTTAAAAAGTATATACGAATTCGATACTCTACAAAAAATATCGAATATCGATATAACCCGATTAAAAATATAAACGATATATATCGATAATTATATGAGAAAAAAATCGATATGTTGATATATCGATATTTTTTACCCATCCCTACCCCCTGTGTTTACGCGCAAGTGAATGTGTTATGTTGCGATATTCGTGTTTTCGGTGATTTATCCAACGACTTTGGCTGCTACACGGAATCTGACGAATCTTGCTTTCACGAACTACCTCAACACTAAAACGGACTTTGTATCTGCTACTTTGATTGACTACAGCTTATTATTTCGGACTTCGATATCACCTATCGTGAATGACAACTGCATTAATTGCAGTAATGCAACTTCTCGCTGAAATTTAACGGGAAGACGAGCTTGTTTGTTTAAGAATACGAATGACTAACGTGAATGAATTAATAAAGGAGAATGACTACCTACAAAATGTGTCTTTTCTTTAAGTACCTATTTAAAACTAATCTATTCCCACTATTTAGTTTACCTGGGAATCATAAACCTATCTACCTACTAAAAACTAGGTATCTGACATGGCATGTAAGATTATTAGGATTAATAAATAGATAGAAGTAAGTACCTTAATAATCATTCAGTATAAATCTTACAATATAACTTTTCATTTTCTACCAGGTAGAGTCTTATTCAGCTGACATCTGATTAGTGTTTTCAATGCAATTGAAAACACATTTATAAAAAAAAAAATATATACATTTATAATAATAGTTGTACTATTTGTTTTATAAGTAGGTATGCATTAGCCGCTGTATATCATTCACTCTGTTAAGTCGGTTTATTTTTTACAATGGAAACCTATCTCAAGAGTGTACTATTAGTCATCTGAACATTACCAGATTGATTATTGCAAAATATATTGTTAAATAACACAATCTCTAATATAACCTAACCTTAGATTCAAGTCCATATATCTTGATTATGCAATTGTCAATGAAACTGAAACTAAGGCAGCTTAAAGCTTATATTTTAATCTAACAAATAACACTAATTTGAAACTTGTAACGGTTCATCAAATTGTGGGCCCAGCGATGTATGGGAGATGGGCGGTGTCCTTTGTACCTACATGCCAAGTATTCGTATGTGTTTGCAGACACTAACAATATTTTAAGATTTCCATAACAACCCCTTCGTTAATAGTCACTTATCTACGCTTTACATATTGGTGCTCCCCTGACTGTTCCATAAAGTACCTATATTGTTGTCTTTCGGCCGATATTAATAACTCAATCCAAGATCTTTGTATTGATGTAGTTTTTGACATTACTGCTATTGAATTTCCGTCAAGAACCTACATCAGTCCACAGATTTTGGGTTCAGATCGGTTATTACTATCGGTCGTATATCTATACCTACGTCGTATAATGTTATTATCTATCTACCTATGTAGTAGAAGTTCCGTAGAAGTAATGTCAAATTTTTATCTCTAGTATAGGTTATTGAACATGACTCTTAAACTATTATCAAATTAATATTCTTCATAATGTCCAAGTAAAAATTGACAACTATTATAATATACTATCTTTTCAGCATAATATAATCAATTTCAAAATCATGAAAAAAGTGCTGTACTGTTTGGCATGCAATCTACGTATACTAGATCAGGATGTGGAGATCAATATTAAAGATATGTGGGAAAAAGTTGAAGAGATGGGACTCGAGACCGAAACACGGGTCAGCGAGACCGGAGCAAATATGGACGATACCTCAGCAGCAGTAAGCTGGGAAGGTGATGAAAGAGAAGGTAGAGGTGGTGGTGGGGGGGGAGGCAGAGATAGACGAGATAAAGACTCTTCAAAAGATAGGGATGATAGAGATCGGGTCGGAGATATAGGAAGAGAGAGGAGAAAAGATAAGGGAAAAAAGGGCGATCGCGGTGGACTAGGTGCGGACCACAATGATGATCCAGGTAGAGTTCGCAATGGTGAACGTGCTGGCAATAGAGGAGGTGAACAGAGGCAAAGCAATAAAGGAAAAAAGGGCAAACGACGAAGTGCGGTTCACGATGACGATCGCGGTGGAGATCGCGAAGATGAACGTGCTGGCGATCGCGACGATCAACGTGCTGGCGGTAGAGGAGGTGAAGAGAGGCAAAGCGATAAGGGAAAGAAGGGTAAACGACGAGGAGCGGACCACGATGACCACGATCGTGATAGAGAACGCTATCATGAACGTGGTGTAAACCGCGATGACGATCACGGTAGAGATCGCTATCGTGAACATGGTGGCGAACGTCGTGGTGAACGCAGTGAAGTCGAACGAGAAACAGGAGGAAGAGACTTGGCGCGAGGTGCAGATAGAAGCAGATCGGTGGCGGTAAGACTTGACTTATTTTTATTAGAAAATGAATTTGTTGAGTGATTATTTAACACCTTTTCAAAAACTTTCGAAATTGTTGCGGGTACTTAAATTGGGCCTGTAGTTCCCGACAGTCTCTATCGCCACTGGTGAACAGTAAGACTAGATGAACACTTAGGAAGGTCCCAGTAGTAATAGCGAGATTAAAAATGAGTTTTAATGCTGGAGTGAGAATGACTCGCGCATATTTGAGAACTGATGGAGATATTCCGTCCCAACCAACTGCATAAATATTATTGTTTTGTAGGTCGCTTAAACCCCACCCAGTTCACCCAGTTCGTCGTGTAGCCCGTACTATTTATGGTTTACTTTGGTATTATTTTGGAATTTCATCTACTAACGTTTTCCCTACGCTTGTATTAAGTAGTATTTTGTTGACCTTATTTACTGACTCTTTAAGGTTTTCACACAAACCAAGGGAGTCATATGGTAAAGTCTTTCGTTGCTTCGTATCAGTTATGTTCTATATAAAAATATAAATCTGCTATATTTTAGGGAACACAAAGAGGCGTCGGCAGAGATGGGCGTCGTTTAAGTATCAGTGTTACAGGTATACATTTCGATCTAATTGTAGCATATAAGTATAGTACTATTAAATGAGAAGGTCTAAAATGTATGAATCACAAACCCAGAAATCGATACAAACTAACTGTATGCGGATCGATTGCTTATAACGAGCGAAATAACCCTACCTAAGTCGCAGACGCCAAATCCATGGGGTATCGGAGCTATAGGCTAACTCTAGTACCAAAATCAATCAAGCTGTCGACTGTACTGACACACCGATGACACATTAATATAATTATGACATAATTAACGACAAGAGAAACGATAATAAATAGATTATTTTTGTGTATTTACAATCGATAGCTTTTATAGGGTCATCGTCATGTCATTGTCTTTATGTGTCGGTACAGTCGACAGCATGACTTATTTTGGTACTAGAGTTAAGAAAATTAATGATTTTTCATGCATACTTTGTCAGCCTATGGCTGAGCATCCACCAGAGCTGTGCTAAGCTGCGCAGCGAGGAATGTGTTTTGTAAGCACCAATAGAATCACTTCATTTAGGTACCTAGCTTCGCTCTGGTGGATATGGGTCTAGCAGTGCGAGGTTTTTGTTCATACAAAACAAGCGAGAAATGTGTTGCGAGGAATGTGTTGCGATGAATGTGTTGCGAGGAATGTGTTGCGAGGAATGCGTTGCGAGGAATGCGTTGCGTGGAATGTGTTGCTAGGAATGTGTTGCGAGCAATGTGTTTCGAGGAATGTGTTACGAGGAATGTGTATCGCTCCCGCCACGGATCATTTGTACACACATTATGCATTACGCAATCCTCGCACAGCTTTGGTGGAAAGGTCACACCGTTTCACATCCTCGCTACACATTTTCGCATTACACATTTTCCTCGCACAGCTCTGGTGGATGTCCAGCCTAAAGCTCCGATACCCCACTGGGGTATGTGACTTGGGTAAGGTTATTTCGCTCGTTCTAAGCAATCGACCGGCATACAGTTTGTTCGTATCGATTTCGGGGTCTATTGTGATACCGTCTCCTTTTAGCTCAAGATATAAAAGTAGTGGTCTGTGATCATTTTTGTTTTAACTGCTACTACGTTTAACTTGTTAAATATTTGTTCAGAGGTAGAGCGCGTGGACAAGAAAGGGGTGCGGAGCACCGTACTCGTTGGTAACTATAAAATAACTAACACTTTAGTAATAACACATAAAACGTATTGAAATAATAACAAAACTAATTTTATAAATTTCAGTGAAAAAGCAAACAACCTTTCGCGACGGTGAGTAAAATTATCGCGTTTTAATGGTATTCCTCCATGGACAGAGATAAGTTGGTCTAACTGGAACTTCCTATTTTCTTAAAGAATTATAAGAATACTTCAAATAATCTATTTTTACATAATTATATAATAAGTCAACCCATACATATGTAATTACTTCTCCTGACTGACTAACTTAACTGATTCATCAACGCACGAGCCTAAACCACGTCATTTTTTAGCCGATGTTAATGGTATTTGGGCTTTCAGTTAAAATACAATGACCTGCTTTGTTGGAATGTACCCGACGTCAATTTAAATCAATGAGTATAGCAATAAAAAAAATCCGATTCAAACTGAAGGGAGCCGACGCGTTATGAAGGTCTGACGTCACATCAGATATGACGTCAGACCTTAGCAGAGAAAGAGACTTGGCTATCGCGAGCGTCGCCACGCAAACAGCCGCTCTCTCACTCGTACGGACGCATTAGATGCTTTACATCAAAAACTTGTTTCCATTTGGGTTTAAAGAATTTATTTCTCATAAGAACATGGTTCACTTACAATGAGATACAAATAAATAAAGTAGGTATAATAGTAATATCTCTAGCGTGTTGTTTACAGTTAAGTGCTTATATGTATATTATACTACATCTGAACTTAAATAAATTAACATTTTTAATTTTTTATCTGCCGGATTGTGACTACTAAACTGATACAATAAAAAAAAAAAAAAAATGAGTAATAAAAAAAAAAAAAGTAATAAAAGTACATTGAGACCGTCATTGTACCCTTCACTAAATGATATTGTATTACAATTACAAAGTATATTCTATTCTGTATTTTATATTTTCATGTCGGTTTCATATTGTATCGATATATTCCTTAAGTTTACTTCTGTACACATTAATGTTATCGCTAGTCTTTATATCGTCCGGTAACCGGTTATACAGCTGTACTCGCTCAAACAGTATCGTTCTTCGTCCATAGTTAGTTCGTATCTGTATCAACTCAAGTTTATTTTTATTTCTTAATTTATGTTTAGTTACTCTGTTATGTAACTGTATGTTGCTTTGTACAGAGTTTGTAGTAATCTTTTTTATTAAAATACAAGTGTAGTAGGCATGAAGCTGTTTTAGATTTAGTATTTTCGTTTCGTCGTATAATTGTTTTGTAGGAGTAAGATAAGGATAGCGAAATAAGACTTTGATTATTTTATTTTGAGTTCTCTGTAATGTGTTTAGGTTAGTGATACCAGCTGATCCCCATATTTCAATTAGGTATTCTAGGTGTGACTTAACTAACGAGTTGTATATCAAAGTACGTAATTTGTATGGTAGGCAATTAGCTACTGTACGTAATGCTCCCAATAAAGATGTTAATTTTGTTTTAACGTGTTCAATATGTAATTTCCAGGTGAGTTTCTCGTCTACCCACAATCCTAGATATTTTTCGTGGCTTTTGCGTTGTATTACTTCATTGTTTATTTTTAGAGGTGAGAAGTTTGGTATTTTTTTGCTTTTTGCGGAGAAGATCACAAATGAAGTTTTAGAAGTGTTAATGGTCAGAAGGTTATAATTTAACCATTCATTAAGAATATTAAGATCTCTTTGAGCGTTAGCAATAATGTTGTCTAAAGATTTATCAAAATAAAAGAGGCAGGTGTCGTCTGCGTATAACGTAAGGTGCCCTGCTAACCCTATTTTATTAATGTTATTAATATATATCAGAAACAGCAATGGAGAGATTATGGAACCTTGTGGACAGCCATAGGTCACGTTTTGAGTTGAGCTAGTGTAATTTTCTATTTTAGTGATTTGATGTCTATTTTCTAAATAAGATTGGAACACACTGTAAGCTTTGCCTGTGACACCTATATTATTGAGTTTTTGCAGTAGCTTCTGATGGCTTACTGTGTCAAAATCTTTTTTTAAGTCAATAAAAATGCCTAATGCGATACCCTTTTCATCAATACATGTTTTAATTTTTGTAATTAAATCTATAGCGGCTGTAAGCGTGCTTGATTTTGAGCGAAACCCGTATTGTTCGTCTATTAAAAACCTTTTTTTAGTCAAATGGCTATTTAAGCGGTTATACACAATTCGTTCAAGTATTTTAGACATAACGGGCAAGACTGACACTGGCCTATAATTACCTGGGTCTATTCTACTCCCCGATTTGAAAATAGGGGTGACCTTTGCTATTTTGAGCGAGTCAGGAAAGATACCATTTTTGAAACATACGTTAATGCAATTGGTCAGGCTTTCGACGATTATTTCCTTTATACATTTGATCGCTTTGGTACTAATACCATCAAGACCTGTACTAGTGTCACTATCCAGTTCGTTAATAATGTTTGATATTTCCTGTAGGGTACATGGAGACAACTCAGTCAATGTCAGATCGTGAGTATAGTTTTCGTCATACATTAGGGTATTACCTGTATTTAGGTGGTACGTGTTTGGTATTTTGTTAGCCAAGTCCATGCCTACTGATGAAAAAAACGAATTGAATAAGTCACATACCGAGTTACCTTCCGCAATAAGTCCTGAGTTCGACATTAGTTTGGGAGGAATACAGCTTGGGAGGAATAGCAGTCTTGAGTCTTATTTAGTCCTAAGTTATTTATAAGTTTCCATATTTTCTTCGGTTGATTTTTGCTGTGTTGGAACATATCATAGTAGTATTTTTCCTTACGTTCCTTGATAAGTGTTTTCACTTTCTGTTGTTCATTGATTTAATTCAAAGAATCTACCTACATGAATATTATACCAGGTCTTTTTAGCATCATTTTATAACTAACTAGTGACCCGCCTCGGCTTCGCACGGGTGCAATGTAGATACTAATGTGGGGCATATAAACCTTTCTCTTGAATCACTCTATCTATTGCTGAAAACTGCATTAAAATCCGTAGCGTAGTTTAAAAGATCTAAGCGTACAGACAGCGGGAGCGACTTTTTTTTATACTATGTAAAGATTAGGTACCATATAACGGGGTGAATAGGGGATGCAGAGGTGAATCGGGACGAAACTTTAAAATGGATTCTGTCGTTGAAATATAGTACATTACTGCCGCGGTATGTAATGACTGCATTGCTGGCAGCACTGTTGATGGCAGAAAGCGCAGTGTAGCGCAGCTCCAGGCCGTCACAGCGCGGTCAGCTTTGCATCTTGATGGACAAGCTGGAATAAAGGCCGAGACCGAAGGTCGAGGCCTTTATAGTGCGGACAGCAAGGGCTGCAATGATGATAAAGCTTAAATAAAGGCCGAGAGCGTAGCTAACCTAAGCTTGAGGCCATCATAGCGTGGCCAGCAGCGCAGTCATTGTCATTGCGGACCAAGGCTTGTATAGCGCTTTACTTAAACAATGCGAGTGATTTAAATAGCTTAATAAAGTAAGAATTTATTTAAAGTAACGATTTGTTTCTTCCCCGGGCTTTAGCTTTTTTTTAATGAGTCTTTAATGATTGTGCTGCCTGTACCTATACAGCCAAATTCTGAATAAAAACTTTTTGCACCAGGCTATTTTTGAAACAAAACTCGACAATACTGGATTTTCAAAGGAAATTGCTGGTGGCTAAAACTCACCAGCAATGAAATTCCATACAACTTTGCTGGCGCCTATTCAAGTAGCGCGGAACCGTCGACTTTGCTCAAAGAAGGTTGTCAAAATAATGATCACATTACAAGCATTTTTGAGTAAATATAGTTACTTGTCAACGAGGAAACATAATCGTTCATTATAATACAGTAAACACATTTTTGGCAACAAACTATGTTATTTCAATGTTAAAATTCCTTTTAAAGTTTCGTCCCGATTGACCCCTGCATCCCTATTCACCCCATTTTACGGTACCTAATTACGGTAATTTAGGATTAACCACACTATATTGATTTTAAACAACAATTAATTCCATTGCATCAAGCTGCAGATACTCCTGCGAGACGTATAGGCAGTATTGAAGCGGTGACAGCTACACAATTTTCACTTCTTGAGAAAGAAGTCGAGGAGCTGAAGTCACTGGCAGGACCACTGCCAAGGCCTGCCTTGCCGAAAGATGAGAAGTTAAGGAAAGACCTGGCCGAAGGCACCGCTTCCTTCACTACCACCATGCAAGCTATGCAGGTAAGACATATTTATCAACTGTTGATATCTACAGTTATGCAGATTAAGCAGAGCTAATGCAGACTAATGAAGAATTATTTTGAATTTTGAATTTCCATCCATTTTTACAGGGAAGGCACGTAATTCTTCAATGGATACCATGTAGGTATGAAGGACTTCATGTAGGTATGAAGGACTTCATGTAGGTATGAAGGACTTCATGTAGGTTTGAGGGGCAATGAGGTTGTCAATCTGTTAGCTAAGCAAGCCGTATCTTTTTTAACCTTTTTTCTTTTTTTAATGATTACATACCAAAAATTAAATAGGATAGTTATTCCTTTTGGAAGTAATATTTTTATGAAAGGTTTCAGGAAAAGGGTATTTAGTACAAAACGATCCAACCGCATCCTTTGAATTCACCGTGGACAACTAACCAGTTTTTAGATAGACGTAACACCATTATCATGCCAAGTCTTGGTTCCAGACACATCCCGTGCAATAAGTTTTTACACCTCAGGGCAAAATCACCGACAGCAAATTGTTTCTTTTGCAATTTCGTTGATGATATTCATCACATATGGAACGATGGATTTAGTGTGCATGGAACGATGGATTTAGAAATAGCTTAGCATGTAGGTTGAGAGAAATAGGTTCCTGTAACAGCGTTCTAGCTGTGCCATTTTCGAACTCAGCTAAAACACTTTATAAACTGGCTATGCTACGAATCTGTTAAAAACAGTTTATTTACTAACTAGGGAGACTCAGACTTCATATTTGCAAAAAGTTATTAATGATAGATAATTAATAGATTGCACTCGACGAGGTGTATTTGGGTGAATGTGGCAAAAGTCGCGTCGCGTCGCAAAGGCAAGCTTCGCAAAGCAACGCAGACATGGAAGGTCCCGATTCAGCCTCGTACGAAGTGATTTAACTACATTATACTGCGATCCCTTTATCAAGGATGTTGATGGCGGTAAATCTTCTGAAACTTGGGGTTTACGTTTAGTTCTGATCATATGTCGTATCGCTCGTATGCCACGATAATGTATTTTACTATTTCCGTCAGCTAACCGAGCGTTTGGAAACGGTAGAGAAAGGGCTAACCGACTTGGCAGTATTGCTGACGCAGCTAGCGATGTCCGGGACGCTGCCGCAGGACGTGGCCACGCTCATCTCGGAGGAATGCGCCGCCCTGCAGCAGGCATGTTTGAGGACCGTTTATTTACCATAATACCAAATAGTACAGGGCCCAAAATAGATCCCTCACTAACGCCTGACTGCATGTGATATGTACGGCGTGGAAACAAAGCAATCGTATCGAACAAATTGTTGACGATCCAGGTTTTTGAACTGTCCTTTTTAACCGACTTCCAAAAAGGAGGAGGTTCTCAATTCGACAGTATGTTTTTTTTATTTTTTTGTATGTTTGTTCCTCGATATCTTTGCTAATTGTGAACCGATTTTAATGATTATTTTTTTGTTGTTTGAAAGAGTATTCTTTCGAAGTGGTTCCATTTAAATTTGGTGAAGATCTGATGAAGAACTTCGGAGATTAGACCATTTGAAGTCGGTTTTATTTTTGTTAAAGAGTGATTATTTAATATAGGGTATAACACAGACAAAAGATATCTTCCGAATGATAATTCACACAACAAACTGAGCTAATGGCGAAAAATGTAAAATTTACTTTTAGGTCATGATCTGATGAATAATAATTTTTAAATTATTATATATATGATCTTTTCGTTAAATTTCTGTTATAAACAAAGTTATTAAAAATAAGTTTTTGGTACCAAAATGTTTTATGATACTGGTAGCTACCAGTAGCAGCAGGGGTTTGGTCATTTGTTTATATTGAGCTCTTCACTGTGCAGGTTCCCTTTGGGCACAAGTTTTGTAGATTCAACAGAATATCATTTCCTCCAGATATCATGTTCCATAGATGAATATGTTTGCGAAATTCAACGGCTTTAAGTGAAGTGACCTCAGGCCTCGCAATGCCACGAACAGCACTGTATCGCTTGGGCTCACGTTGCGTTCTTCCACCCACCCCTCATTAGCTTAGTCCTGCTCGGTACTTATTTGAGCCGATATTGTCATTTCTTCATCCTGTTGTAGGCTCACTTGAACAGATTCAATAGGTTGCGTGGAAATGAGTTGCAACGATGCATCCGTTAGATCGTTGTTAACTGAGCACTTTTGTTACTAATAAACTGTTTTATATTTGTTTTGAGGAACGTGGCGTTTAGGCTTTAGCTTTGGTAATATTGCTATTCACCTGATTCCCATTTTCGCTCTGTGGTTGAGTAGACATATCCCCCGGAGTGATGTTATGGCAGCGGCTGCACTCTGACATTAGTCTTTGTAACTTTTCGTTGCAAGCTTCAATTTTACTGTGCAATCCATCCATGAATGCGGTATGATACTGTGCAATAGTAGTAATGAAGTCAGTAAGCTGTTCTGTCAGTATGTTTATTTGTTCACGGAGTAGTTGTATCTCAAGGCTAGTAGACAGTGATGAGTCCCACGGAGATAGTAGGTAGAGGTGGGTTACTTGTATTCCGAGAGATTTTTCTCGAAATAATTGGCATGCTCACCCGAGATATTGGTGTTACAGTAGCCTTTCTTTGCAGCGGAGCAGCTCTCAAGGTACACCCATTAAGCTCGTTCCATTGTTAGCTTCCAATTATTCCATAAATTATGGTACACTTACCATAATTTACTAATAGGTACTTTCCGCCGCGCGCTCAAGAAAAGGATCACTAGAAAGCAATTCGTTGTAACATACAGAGCATAGAGATAGGTTGATAGATTTGAGATACTTAGGTTTTACAGCGAGCAAAATATAGTAAATAATAAGATATTAATTCTATTAGAATAAACGCGCATTCCATGCAAACCTTCAGGCGGCTGGCGTAGTTTTGTACTTTTGTCTCGCACTTGCGTAGAGTACGTCTGTGCGCAGTGTGCGCGTAGCAGTGCGATCGCGGGTTTGCGTGGCTAATGATATGCAAATTACTCACCAGACGGAACCAGTTATAAGATGGTCTTAACTGTATTTCAAAGTCCTTTTTACCAGCTTTAGGCTGGACATCCACCAGAGCTGTGCGAGGAAAATGTGCGGTGCGAAAATGTGTAGCGAGGATGTGAAACGGTGTGACCCTTTCCACCAGAGCTGTGCGAGGAATGGATAATGTGTAATGCGTAATGTGTACAAATTAGCGGTGCGAGGATAGGTAGCGGACTCTTTTCAAATATGAGGGTTGTGTGGCGGGAGCGGTACACATTCCTCGTAACACATTCCACGCAACACATTCCTCGCAACACATTCCTCGCAACACATTCCTCGCAACACATTTCTCGCTTGTTTTGTATGAACAAAAACCTCGCACTGCTAGCCCCATATCCACCAGAGCTGCGCAGAGCAAAGCTAGGTAAATGAAGTGATTCTATTGGTGCTTACAAAACACATTCCTCGCTACGCAGCTTAGCACAGCTCTGGTGGATGCTCAGCCTACTGGTGTATCTCACTTGTATAACTAACTTGTATAACCAATAACTTTTAACAATTTTTATGACATATAAACTGCAGAGAGAATTGAAACGGTGTTGTTTTAACGAAACAGAGCGGCACAATTTGGAAGCTCGGCGAAATAATGGAATCAGGCGTTACTTTGCGGAAATCCATGACGTATACAAATAAGACATATAATAATAATAATTTGTATCGGTTTGGGTCGTTTGATGCGTTATATTCAATTATACAAGGTTAGTCGGAAAGGGGGTACTAAAAAGGTATAACTTTTGTTCTACAACTTTCCCCAAAACTCGGTAGTTCAAGAGAAATAGCTTTACAAAGATTTCGTAAAAAATATGCTAAAATCTATCTGTCCATAGCTATGATCAGCTGTTTTTACAGTTTAGGTCATATTTGGGGTCACGGATTAGAAAATTAATTTTCTGAATTCATAACTAAAGCAAGCATGTTTTTTTTTGAAAAAACTAAAATGAAAACATTGTTGCATGCAAATAAAAATGATTGAATTTTGAAATTTTAACACTTGCTTTAAAATAGTCATCAGTGATACTTAGGTGGCCCGCGGCTTAGTACCCCCTTTCCGACTAACCTTGTATATTAATTGAGAGTGGTGCTGTAAACTGCATCCAAGCTTGATCAACTAATAAATTAATATTGTAATTGTATATTTGTAAGTTGGGCGCGGTGGGAGCATCTTCAGGGGCCTTAACGTCTGCCTTAACGTTGACTACCGAAACCAGTAGGATTGAGGATCCTCAAACCTACTATAATATGCCAATTACGCGGCCTGAGATGGAGTAAGTTCTCCTAATTTTATAGATTATTTCTTTTACATTTATACCTAGTGGCCATAAGTCTTGGAAATCATAATTTCCGACTCAAGTCTCTACGATACGGGCATTTGTACTGGATTGCGGAGGCTGGCAGCAGTTTCGTTAATGCGTAGGAGCAAATAGAATAACTCTTGTGCGGAGTCAGCAGTAGTGGTGCGATGGAAAAACTCCCGCAAAGTTTGATATTTCCTGATCTGTTTATAGTTTCTCAAATTATAACAGATACTTGAGCTCGCCAGTGCCCAACTCATTGTGCACGTCGTCAGAGGCTCGTGTGCTGGCGAGGCTGAATTTGATTGAAGCTGTATGTTGTACACTTTCTCGCTGTCTGGCACTACACTATACTCAATGAATTACTTCTTTCCATAGGGAAACTGTAGAACAATTGATGAATGCTTTGTTAAAAAAAGTAACTGCAAAGTTTACGGAAGCTAACTATTTTGCTGAAGTCGCATGCGCCAAATCGAAGTCTATCGGTAAATTAGTTTTTTTTTTGTCAAAATACATAAATTATAATATATTATAGTGGTGGTCATATAATTAGAAACACCGACCTTCACTTCCATTTTCAATCATTTTTAACGTGTAAAACAGGGTTCTTAAGTATTTATATGGAATTATCTGTTTTTTTCTAGTATAAAAATATAAGTCTAGTAATAACAGACAATGGTATTTCTTTTTAATTAAAAAAATAATATTATTTTATTAAAATTGCATTGAAATACAATGAACGGCGCCGGACAACTAATTAGAAACATAAGAAATCAACGCTAAAAACTTAAACAAAACTTCAATAAATGGGGTAAATCGTTTTATGGATACTATGAGTACGTTAGTTCACAACCGATTAGTCCTTGGTTGGGTAGCCTCTGTTATCGATTACAGCTTTACAACGACGTGGCATTGATTCTATCAAATTTTCACACGTTTCCAATGGAATACCTCTCCAAACTTCAACAAATGCGTCGTAAAGTTGGTTGATGTTAGTGATATGTTTATCCGATAGTGATTTCTTGACGATGTGCCACAAATTCTCTATCAGATTTAAATCCGGACTATTAGCAGGCCACTCCAACACTGTCACCGATAGTTCTCTGAGAAACACTTTTACGCTGTTTGCTGTATGTTTTGGGTCATTATCATGTTGAAATATCCAAGTCACTGGCAAATGTTCATCGGAATATAGGATCATTGTTTCCTCTAAGATGCCTTTGTACTGATACTAATCCATTAACCCTTCAATCTTTCTAACGGGACCAACCCCGTATCCCGAAAAACCATCCCCACACTTTAACATTTCCACCGCCGTGCTTAACTGTCTTTTTGGTGTACTTGTTATTCAAAGCCTCATTAATTGGTCGTCGGACATATCGTTTTCCGTCAGAATTTACCAAATTTATTTTAGTTTCATCAGAAAATAAAACTTTTTTTCCATTGATGAACAGTCCAACTGCCATATTTTCTAGCGAAGGCTAGACGATTTTCTCTATGTTGCCTGGTAAGAAGTGGTACTTTTCTAGCAAGCCTTCCAAACAATTTCCCTTCAATCAACCGCCTACGGACTAGTCTCGCGGACACGTTTCGAGGATCGACCTGTGAAAATACTTCTTTTCGAATAACATTAGAACCTTTGAAGGGGTCCGTCCTTAGCCAAACGAATCATAAGCCTATCTTCTCGAGTTGTGGTCTTCCTTGGCCGAACTTTTCTAGGCACATTATCCGATGTTCCATGCTGTTTGTAATGTGCAATGGCGTTAAATACCATCTTTACGGAACACTCTAAGTGAGCGGCAATTTTTCTGTAAGTCCATTTTCGTTTGAAATGAAATTTCGCTATAATTTTTCTTGTTGCTGCATCACCAGCTCTTGTTTTTACCCATTTTTAATAATTAAATCACTCAGAATGTAACCTAACTAAATGAATAAGAAAAAGCGGCAAACTACCTAATGTGATGACAATAATAAAAGATGTATTGTTGTTTCAAAATTCAGTTTTAGAACGTAAGTTACATTTTGTTTCTAATTAGTTGTCCAGCTGCGAGTACTAAAGATAATTGATCATTTTTTCCAAATTATATTTTTAATAATTTTTTTATTAGTTATCAGAATGCTAACTATTGTGTTTAAACTACAGTTACGAGTGTACATTTTAATGTGGTAAATGAATCTTTTACCTCCAATTAATTGCAATAATAACATAAAAAGCATCTAACACTGGCCATGTGACTCTGTGTTTCTAATTATATGACCACCACTGTATGTATAATACCTTAAGCTTTTGCGCCCAAACCATAAGTCTATAACAAGGCAGGCCCACCCCAGTCCTGCCTACGCATTAGAGCAACCGCCGCAGCACGGTGCGCGGCAGCTCGGCCACCAGACGCCGTCACCACCTGAAGGATGCTTCTTTAAAACACTGTGCTCCATACCTATAAAAATAGTGTCCCAGTGGCGCTACAATGTATCAGAATTTTGGCTCACCAGAAAAATGGGTTGGCCAGCCTTGGTCCATAACATTTTTCTGGTGGGCCAAATATTTTTATAGGTATATAAAGGGAAACGACGCAAACTTGTGGAGGCAGCCCTGCGGGGGCCGCGCGGCGCTCTGCGCTGTGGGCTGCCGAGTGTTGGCAGGCCGTGGGGTATAGTTCAAAAAGGCGATAGAGGGTGGGACTACCCTGGTCTAGGGCAGCACAGTGGTTTGACATAAACTGGGAATATTAGGTTCATTAGTTTGTTCATGATGAAATAAAATAAGAATCATGAGTAGGTCGATTTTTAGCTAGGGTCAATTCATCGTTTCTGTATGCAAAACAGCTTAATTCAAGAACTATAACAATCGGAACCTTTGAATTTCGATACGATTTGATGTGTATCTTTTCAGATGAAAAGGTGGACGTAGCTATGGTACTGGACACACGTGTCACCCATCTTCAGGCGGAGATTGCAGACTATGCTGAACAGCTTAATGGGCTCAGTAACGCAGCCAAAACGCAGGTATGCTCGGGGTAAAACTCGAAGAAAGGTACCACGTTAGGCCAAGTTACAAGTGAAGATGTCGCTTATCAACTCGTAATTCAACTTGGTAGCCCGGCCACTGTTGCGAGAGGGCTGGTCCTATGGGCACAACCCGTTATACCCAGCATGATAAGAGTTGATAGTTATGGGCAGTATCTCCTTTTGGAAGTCCTTCAAATCGTCAGTGAACTCGTGAACTGTTTGGGTAAATACCTACAATAAAGAGCTGGTTAATAAGTAAGACGTTAGACGTGTGATCGGCGCACAGTAATTAGGCCGCACTGTCTCTAGGTGATGTAAGCAGTACAGGCATGCTCCGTGGATCATGTCAAGAGGACTCGGCAAGCATCCTCCTGTGCGCACAACAACTTATTGCGATCACTGTTCGTCTCCGAGTTGGTTTCCGCGAACTGTCCTTTAAAACGATTCTCTCTCCATCAATTGGAGGGGTCCATATTCAGTGCTGGATGAAGTTCATAAAAACTTACGGATATTTATTATGTTCTAGATGGATTCCTGCCAGGAGCAGATGATACAGATCCAGACTGAGCTGAACATAGCCTTCGCTGTGGTTGAGCGTTACCCCGCTGCATGTCCCGGTAGGACAACCCATCAGGCTTTAGGCCCCTATAACATGTTTTTTCACTAAAGCTGCTTTTTCCAAACAATTACTGTTTAGAACACTAAGTGAGAACGAGGACGATCAAATATTGTTTGATGTCCGCGTGCGATGTTTGCTCATTGTTTGATGTAAGTGTTTAACTGTGTCGTTGTGAACGAATATTAAAAACAATACCTCATTTGCCATGTCCATAATTGGTTCACGGCGAATCATTTGTACTAAATGAGAAAATGCAATCTGTAAGATTTGCTTTGCCGAACGTCTGGAGTACTGATTGTGACGTCGTATGGAACAAGGAGAAACTAGTATTTATTGATGAAACTGTTTTCCTCGGGATCACACTTGAAACGAAATTAATAGTCGGGCCGTCACCTAACATTTGTTGCAGGGCGACTAAACTCATTCGCATGAATTGTTGTGAGGAAAATCCGACAATTAACAGATGTAGATTCTGCGAGATTAGTGTATACTTTAATTACTTTCACAGCATCACGTCTTACGGTATTTTGCTATGGACGGGCTACTGACATTGAATCCATCTTTATTCTGAAAAAGAGAGATTTCCGCAGACGCGAACTAATGGTCCGGCTACGAGCTCAATCTTATTTGTGTATATTCAAATTTGCAGATGTAAGCTAGCTTGTACGTTAAGACTGTAAAATGGTGTACTGCACAAACGCTTAATTTGCACAAACTAAAAATACTCGTCGGAGTGTTTTTTGGTATTAGGTATTATTCTGTATTGTTCTCAAAAGCAGAGTATTAATCTGTGGTAAAAATATCAATTTCACTACATATTATAGAGAGGTTTTCTTAACCTTACAGCCATAATCGAGTTGACTGACAACTACAATATTGTGGTGGCCAGCATGGACAACGCGTTGAAGATGCACCACAGTCTCGAAATGTCGCAGGCCAAACTCAGCAAGGACCTAAAAGTGAGTTTCATTTTCTTTACATTTTTAAAATCATGTCCTACAATTGGATAGTGTAGAAGCCAAGTGAATCAACTGACATTTATTTATTTGACATTAATCTTATAAGATTTGAGATATTAAGAAAAATGCATCAAAGATTTCTTACAAATCTTTTGTGCACAAAAGGTAATGATGTAGTTTTAACAAGATACAATGCAGTTAGAATTTTGCTGATTTTTTTGAACATAGATAATGTTTTCGTAAAAGCAAAAATTCACATAACGTAATTTTGGCTAAAATGTCAGTTGGATCACTTGGCTTCTACGCTATCCAATTGTATTTTTTCTGTCTTGTCGGTCCCTTTGTGGTCCGGCTCTACGTCCAATCTTATTTGTGAAAATTCTAATTTGCACAAGTAAGAAAGCATGTTAAGACGGTAAAAAGTTCGCGCTAACGGTATTGTTATTATCGACAATCGGTTTGCACAAACAGTTTGCGAATGCAAATCGCTGCGTGGACCATTACAGCCACCAAGAATCAAAGTATCTGGAGGCCAATGCGTAAGGGATCAGTGAAACAGTGGAAACTTGATATGCATTTTCAGTTATGCGTTTAGGATCATATTGAGAGGGAAGGAGAATGTCAGATGATCTGCCACGTGCATATAAGATTTAAAAACGTAAGAAAGTATTTAGTTTAATTCGTTTTTAATTGGTACAATACTTCCAGAGCTTTGTCGAATACGTTGAAAAGTTTCGCGAACAGAAAATTGATCGTGATGAACTGTATGACGACCTCAGAGATAAGGTAACAAATATTATTTAGTAAGTATTTATAAGTGTTTGGTAGAGCTGGAGGTCCGTCCTGGGTTCAATGCTTATATCTGCGAAAGTGTTATCGGCTATTACCTACTGTTAAGGTTGTTTAACAGCAGTGATAGCCTAGTGGTGTGACCGTCGGACTGCCGAGTCATAGGTCAAGTTTGAGCCCAATGCACGTACCTCTGACTTTTCGGATTCATGTGTGTATTGTATAATTATCACTTTCTTAAAAACGGTAAAAGAAAACATCGTGAGGAAACAGGCATGCCTGAGAGATATTTCTCGACGGCATGTGAAGCTAAGTCAGAGGCCCATGGGCGGCATAAACTGTGACACCAGGTTAGTCACTAACCACACGAAAAGCAGACTGTTAAGGCGAATTCAAATTGATCCAGTGTCGTCGGATTGACATTGTACCAATAGTGTTCAATAAGTGCTGCATACTGGACGCTGAACTAGATTGAAATGTGTTTACTTACGTTGGTCTCATGCCAATTCAGCGTTGCAATTCAACGATACTGGATCCAGTTACTGGAACAATGTAAATCTGCCATTGAGAAATTCTTTAGCAAAATGGAATTTGGAATAGTGCCCAGTAGTAGGTGGCTATAGGCTCTCTTCCTATAAGGTATCTCTACCTCATTTTATTTAAGGAAACATTAAGGAAGCAGAAAGTGCAGGAACAAAGTCAAATTATGATATGCGGACGGTCCACACAACAGCGTATCTTTGTGACTGTGCTTTCTGCTGTCAAGTGACTAGTTAACTCACGATTATGCCACAGTATGATGACAGATGGAAAATAAACCTTATTTTCAGACTGATAAGGATTATCTGTCAAGCAAAATATATGAGGAAATAAAAAAAAAAACTTACCGGGGCTTTCAGTAACCTTTGTTTCACATTTTCAGTAACCTTAATTTAAACATTTTGTGTTCGTCAGGCGGAAATGTCTCGTTTAAGTAATCTGTTGCACATCATAGACTTCGAGCATATGTATTCGAACCTCGCGAAGCGGTTAGAGATGAGTTATGAGAAGTTCACAAAACAGGATAAAGTGTGGCTGGTCTGTATATCGGCATAGTTTTTATCTATACTAAAATCGTTTAATATTGGCAGTGACGTCATAAGTTGAGGCCTGGATTCAACAATTGGGCTAAGTGTCAAAAATGCGAATGTCAAGGGTTTGATTGAATACCAATTTCATATCAGAGGTGCAACGTGTTTTTAACACACGATATGAATACCTCAATAGTATTCATTATTTACGTCATACATTTTATATTAATGGTATTGTGGCACTTATAGCCCGGTCAAGTTAGCCCAAAAAATAGGGGTAGGTTAACAAAAATTCGCATAGAGCTGAAAATTGATACGAATGTTCAGAACACCGTTATAAATGAAATGTGAAAAGTACCCATCGATGCCACACTTGCAAAAAACACTTGTTCTTGTTCGTCTTCTTGTACTTCTTCTTCTGCTATGCCAAGCTCTATGCGAATTTTTGCAGTTTGACATGTCTACTTTGACCGGACTATTAGCACAATGTATTGTTGATGCTCGGCCTCAATGGGGGAGGCAACGCAAAACTAAAGCAGATGGCAGCACCTCCATACTTAGTTATTTCCACCAATCAGAACCATCAGGTTGATATTAACAATAATGTCAAACACATTGCAACCAATAATGGTGCGTCCAGACCTGACGAACGCGCCGCGAATGCGCCGCTCGCGAGCTGCTCGCGAGACGTTCGCGAGCCGCTCGCGAGCTACGCGCGTGCATTTCATGTTCGTACAAAGCGCCGCTCGCGCGCAGCTCGCGCGCAGATCGCGAGCGGCGCATTCGCGGCGCGTTCGTCAGGTCTGGACGCACCATATGATTGCAGTGGAACAATCGAAAGTGGCGCCATTAGTTCCACAGTTGCCTACCCCAGAGATGACATTGCATTAAAAATCCTGTAATTTGCGTAAATATTGTTTATACAGGGTGTAAACGAAATCGTGTAATTCCTTAAAACCGTGTGATCTATTACTGGTATAGATTGACCCTGAACAAGAATTTGCCCGATTAGAATTTTTTTATTTTTTATCTATTTTATCTCGCGAAAGTGGTAAGTGATTGAACGTTAACCACTTCATAAGGATAAAACAAGAAAAAAGCAAAAAAAAAATTAACAAAAAAATGTAATGTCTTAGAACGTTTTAGCGCCCCGAATATTTGAATGGAATGCCGGCGATCAGCTGGCAGCGCGGCGCGGCGAGCGGTTGCGTAGCAACGACGCGGAGCGCGCGGTACGGCGCGAGAGGTACCTCGTGCCCCACCACGCTGCCTGCGCGGCGCGGCGCCGCGGCTTGCCTTGTACACAATAGCGTTATCACTTATCACTCGGGATCGCCATGTTTGACTATCGGTGAAAACCTAGTTAGGAAGCAGTGATAGTGTAGCAGTTGAACGCTGCGTTCGATCCCGGCACGCACTTCTGACTTTTCGAATTCACGTGTAGATCAGAATTTGATTATTACTTGTGTTAACGGTGAAGGTAAAAAATCGTGAGGAAACCTGAGTGGGCTCCAAAATGTAGGGTACTCGATGGTATGTGTAGGTAGTCCGCCAACACACACCAGGCCAGTGTGGTGGTTAGCATCAAAGTTCTACCATATCAACCACTCGCGTCTTGATTTATTCATTGAATGATAGATACCTACACGAAGTCAAGCGAGTGGCAAAGTACCTAGGTACTTTACGATTGATAATAAAACAGCTAAAACACCAAAGTTCCTAACAGTACCTACTATTCCAGACTCATAAAAGATGGACGTAGGTACCTTCTGCTGATAACGTAATCACCTAGGTCTGCTCAGTTTACATTTGTTACCTTTCCCACCGAATATTGGAATATGGTTTCGAGTCCTCTGAGTAGGTACAACACGATAAAACCAAACGTTTTATAAAAAGGAACTAACACGATATGCTTTACTAATTTACGATCGATAAAATGTAAATGACCATTTAGCTTATGAAATAATACAGCATTACAGTCCTAATTAAATTAAAAGGTACAAGAAGATTCATTATTAAAAATTAAGTTTCAATCGCCTTGCACACCCTTTGCCACAACCTTTGCCACACTCTAACTTCCAACCCGGCTAATTCCAAAGGCATCCCAAATCAATGACAGTACCTACCTATCTATCACCTAGCCTTAGTCGGCTTACGGGCCATGTATCTACCCGTCTAACTATATGCAATTCAGAATAAAACAATGACCTCTATTAAACAAGGATTAAATGAAAATGTTCTTCTACTTAATACTTCGTACCGTACCAGTTTAGGACGAAAATGTTGTGTAATTACTTAATTAACAACACTAAACATTAGTTAGTTTAGCATTACCTATGATCATGATTTAATAAGTCGGAATCACTGATGTACCCTCC
The DNA here is from genome assembly GCA_910594945.2 of Amphipyra berbera. Lineage (NCBI taxonomy): Eukaryota > Metazoa > Arthropoda > Insecta > Lepidoptera > Noctuidae > Amphipyra > Amphipyra berbera. The sequence continues at coordinate 20,113,139 of OU343133.1, forward strand.
TAAGTCCTACGTAATGTTGAACGATACACACACTTAAATCAAATTGATAATTGTAATTTAAAAATTACAATGATCAATTTTATTTAAGTAATGTTTTTGTGATAATTATCTACAAATCTTTTCACTCACCCCACAAGTCCGGTTGGTATTTACAAATTGTTAAGTACACATAATACACACACACGTGTTTATTATTGGGTTAGTAATTAGTACCTAACTATTACCTACTTGCCCACACGATGGTAATGTTTTTGTACAGTTTTGATAGTTACACACACACAACACAATCACTACCTAACTGATGTAGGTAAAAGATTTTTTTTTTTTTGATCAGACAGTCAGTCGAGATCAATCTCGGATGCACCGCGGACTTCGGAGTCAGGGTACCGGTGATGTAATGTAACCATAGCCTAGTCACGTTAAATTTCAATAACACTAACTCGGATAGTTTCCTATTTGAAAAAGACGACATATTTGCATAACGACCACAACGACTCTGCGTATGAGCATCATAGGTAATTTGCACTGAATTACCAGCAGTACCTAGTTGACCAAAGCGCCGGCGACGCCGAGCCGCCACCAAAATGCCTACATTGCATACAAACGTTGAAAGAAATACACAGGCTTTACAAATTTAATACTTCTGTCTTTACCATAAGGTAAGTTTTTGTGTTGGGCGTTGCGCAACGCGGCTTTTGTCAAAAGAGCTAAAAGAATTCACCGCCGCCGCCGCCTATGATTGCAAATTTAGACTTTAAACATTTTAGTTAGGGCTGAGATTTAATTATGAATAATTTTTATTTTAATAACCTACAAAAAACACCTGCATCTTTGAGTTTTTCGTCGTATTTTTACTTATTACTTTATTAGGTTATGAATAATTTTTATTTTAAAAACCTACATAAGAAACCTACAAGTTTGAGTTTTTCGTCTTGTTTTTACTTATAAAGCAGGCCATACACGCTAGGGTGTACCTGACAGGTTTGCCTGTACATTTTAACTGTACAGGTAAACCGGAGCGTGTATGTCACACAACTGTGCAGGTTTCCACGCCTGTACAGGCAAGTAAGAAAGTATGAATTTTGATATTTTTTGCCTGTGGGTATACTTGTACAGTTTAACTGAGCAAGTAAAACTGAGCGTGTGTGGCGGTCGCCTACGCAGGCGTCAGTTGATAACAGTTTGAGATACGTCTTTTCGTCCATTCGTAGATAATTGCAGTAAACTTGCGGCTCAAATTTCAATTGTTTCAATAAGTTGACATAAGAGAACTGTTTTCTTTCCAGTAACCATGCTTTGCACCACTGTTCACGGTGTTTTCGTTTATATTTCCTTTTCTTTAATAAAACAAACAATAAACCTATTAACGCGATTGTGTCGAGATCAAGCGCCGCTGGCGGGGCCATGGTTTCAACTGAGTTTTTGTACAGGTTTATCGCTACGTGCATGGTCTCTACCCAGCTCAAGTTTACCTGTACGGTTGAACTGTACAGGCAAACCTGTGAGGTAAACCCTAGCGTGTATGGCCTGCTTTAGATACCTACGATAAGATAAGATAACTTTATTGGTTCTTATTATTTAGCAAGTACCACATAAGTAACCAAGAACACTGTAGGCATCAGTATTCGAGTGGGTACAAGTACATGAACAATCTTTGAGCGCTGCCGCGCCGCCCGCGCCCGCCCGAGCTGTGTTAGTCTCTTGCGCACGCTGCTTGCCGTAGGGTCGCGAAGTACCTACATACGCATTTGCAATTTACGATTATCACTCTTATCGTTATTTTAAATTGAGTTATTGTGTATTATTACGTCGCGTTTCAACATGTTGTGTATGATACGAGTAATTATCAAATAAACTCGTAGAAATTACCTATACTAGGTGTGAGATGCCGTTAGAATGTTTGTATAACAGTGTGTTCGCTACAGCTACCAACTGGTGTCGATTCTGTTGTGCACTTTGGCAAGACTAAACTAAACTACAGGTGTTTGTCTCTTTCTGTTTCAATAGAAAAAGAAAGTGACAGCTGTTGCGTTTAGTCTAGTTTAGTACTGTCAAAATGTACAACAGAATCGACACCACTGTCACACTCTCACATCACAATAAAATGTTCACGGGGTCATGACCTCGCCGCCTGTGTGTGCCAGATCACCTGACGCTCCAGCTGATCTAATGCAAGCCAAGGAAGCAAACCATCGGCACAGTGAATTGGATTGTAAAACAGTGTTATCGATGTGTTCGTGCTAGGTTAAGGTACAACTTACAAATAATTTTAGACGCTTTATTCTACGTTTTTAGTTGATAGTTTTAATTTAATTAGGGCTGTATTATTTCATGAGCTAAATGGTAAATGGACATTTACATTTTATCGATCGTAAATTAGTAAAGCATATCGTGTTAGTTCCTTTTTTATTAAATGTTTGGTTTTATCGTGTTGTACCTACTCAGAGGACTCGAAACCATATTCCAATATTCGATGGGAAAGGTAACAAATGTAAACTGAGCAGACCTAGGTGATTACGTTATCAGCAGAAGGTACCTACGTCCATCTTTTATGAGTCTGGAATAGTAGGTACTGTTAGGAACTTTGGTGTTTTAGCTGTTTTATTATCAATCGTAAAGTACCTAGGTACTTTGCCACTCGCTTGACTTCGTGTAGGTATCTATCATTCAATGAATAAATCAAGACGCGAGTGGTTGATATGGTAGAACTTTGATGCTAACCACCACACTGGCCTGGTGTGTGTTGGCGGACTACCTACACATACCATCGAGTACCTACATTTTGGAGCCCTCTCAGGTTTCCTCACGATTTTTTACCTTCACCGTTAACACAAGTAATAATCAAATTCTGATCTACACGTGAATTCGAAAAGTCAGAAGTGCGTGCCGGGATCGAACGCAGCGTTCAACTGCTACACTATCACTGCTTCCTAACTAGGTTTTCACCGATAGTCAAACATGGCGATCCCGAGTGATAAGTGATAACGCTATTGTGTACAAGGCAAGCCGCGGCGCCGCGCCGCGCAGGCAGCGTGGTGGGGCACGAGGTACCTCTCGCGCCGTACCGCGCGCTCCGCGTCGTTGCTACGCAACCGCTCGCCGCGCCGCGCTGCCAGCTGATCGCCGGCATTCCATTCAAATATTCGGGGCGCTAAAACGTTCTAAGACATTACATTTTTTTGTTAATTTTTTTTTGCTTTTTTCTTGTTTTATCCTTATGAAGTGGTTAACGTTCAATCACTTACCACTTTCGCGAGATAAAATAGATAAAAAAAAAAAAAATCTAATCGGGCAAATTCTCGTTCAGAGTCAATCTATACCAGTAATAGATCACACGGTTTTAAGGAATTACACGATTTCGTTTACACCCTGTATAACGATACATGAAATTACAAAGTTAATAAAAATATTTAAAAATAACGCTAAATTAGAAAAAAAAAATGTAGGTACTTACTATAATTTTTTGAGTTTTTATCGTAACAATTTGTGCAGTAATGATTGTCTCTGTCTCCATTTCTCGACACAAATCTTTTAATACGGGTCGGAGGTAGACTCGACAACTCGCCTTATACTTTTAATCAGAAACATCCAATTCTTTTATGCTGTAAACATCACTTAACAAAGTTGATCTTTCGCAAACAACATTTGAAACTTTTACATGCAGGCCCTCAATTACTTCTTGCAGACATTAGACAAATCTATTGGCCTTTAGGTGGTAGAAATCTAGCTAGATATACTGTGAAACAATGATCGTTTCTAATTATAATTATTCCACCCTGTATATTGATGGTGTAGGTTGCTGTTAATGACTTGGAGGGTATGGTAAATCTCAAGGAGGATACCGAGCAGTTGCAGATCGTTAACGACCACTTCACGAAAGAGCTTCAGAAACTCAAGACCACGCTGCGCGGTCTGTACGTGATGCTTGGAGAACCCAAGGTTTGTGTTAGGGTCCAGTTTCCACGAAGCGGAAATATCCTTTTAATGTCACTGAATAAAGAATTGTATCAGTGTTATTGCCTTTAAATATAAAATTCGACGCTCGGGTATGCTCGGGCATGCGCAAGGAAACGCTTGATGTCTACATTGAATTTTATACTATAGTCCGCGCGGAACTAGTTGGCCGCGCCTTAGGTATGTGAGCGGCAGGAGGGGGGGTGCCAAACAATAGACGCGCTCTGTCAGTTTGCTTTGTGTTGTCTACTGCACACCTGCCTGCAATCCTGCCGCTCACATACCTAAGGCGCGGCCAACTAGTTCCGCGCGGACTGATCAATATTGATACAGTTACTTATTCAGTGAAATTTAAGAAGCACTTCGGCAAAGTGCTAGTCTTACTGGCGTTCCGTTGGAGGAAATATTATGTTACATTTCAAAATAAAAATTTCATTTTTTGGAACTACACAACTAAGTTGGTTTGTAAAATACTTTTGCTAATATCTAAAAAGCCATGCTAGTTATAGACATCGTTTTATTTTCCTGTAATATTTACATAAATCTCCATCAACTCTATTTATTCCAGATTTTTTGCTTTACAAACTTCGGAGATAAGGGGGGAATGTTATTTTTTCAGAAATTTTTCCTCATAAGTCAAAATCTATGCGGCATAGATAAAAACAAAAATATGTTTTATAATGTGCAACTGAAACCTTTTCACATGATACCCCACTTGACTTAGGCTCAGTTGCACCAACTAACTTTAACCATAACCAGACCAACATTTCTGTCAAATACAATACAAATTTGACATAAACATGGTATGGTTACGGTTATAGTCAGTTGGTGCAACTGGGCCTTAGTAACCCCAGTTTAAAATTTCAACCCTAAATATCGGCCGCCGTTGCAACGAAAAAAAAAAACGATTCTTTCATTAGTAGTTCCTGAAATAAGCAGCTGCGCTGTGACAGATACAGACATACAGACAGACAGACGAGAGCAATGTGAGTATGAGAGCGTATAATATTTCACTATAACAAAAGGATTTGATATACATTTTCATCTATTTATTATTCTTATTGTGTTTGTGCTTATTATAATACACTTGTGCCACTATCTCCATTTCGTTAACCCCTTCATATGACACTTTACCTCTTTTCTTGACCAAGTTCAGTTGATTTCTCTACACCTTTGCTCTGCACCAAATGTTGTTTTCATAAAATATCCTTTTAGCTGGTTGGTCTATAAGTATAGCAACGTTAATAAAATTAAAAGGTGCTCGTTGGATAGTATCATAAAATAATCTATTTATTGTAGTATTATTATAAGTCACAGTCATACTTGTTGGATCATACGCGGATTCTGGAATTGTCCTTTAATAGCTATTTCTTCTATTTTTTTACAATTCAACACGAAAGTATCGTTATCTATTTCAAAGTTAATAATGAACTATACCCCAGATAAACACAAAATTTATTGAACATGCGAGCTTTCTATGTCTGTTCATGTCTGCCACAGCGTGCGCTGCGATCGATTTCGTGCTGTCAGCAGGCCGCGGGCACAACCGTGTACGCTCCGTTAGTTTTGACAAATAGGTATATAGAAGATGTGGGCAAATAACCCGTTACTATTAGTGGAAATGAGGAACCAAGCATTAGCCGTATGGCTATTGCCATTTTGTACTGTTTCCCAGGCATCACTGATGACCCGCAAGCTGGCGAGGGCAGCAGCATGTGGCTCGAGTACGGCGCCGGCGCTCATGAACGAGTTGGACCTAACCCACAGCAAGCCCTCTCCGCTGCCCAAGGAGCACTCGCCGCTGCTCAACAACGACACCTGTTACACCGAAGTGAAGCTGGTGCCACCACCTGATGAAACGTACTGTTGTGATGTTATAAAACGTTCAAATTTGCTCCTGAATGCTAAACAAAAGTATATTATGGTCACTGTTCTGTTTTCCATGCAAGCGAATAAGGCAATACCTATTACCTGCATTATCTGGCGACTGCTCATTACGGTTTAAAACCAGACTCATATATCAGTGGATGTTAACGGCTTGATGTAATGATGTTCTCTTGCGCCGGTGATGGTGCAGTTTAAGTAATGATGATGATGATGAAGCCACGGTCTTCTCACACCGGTCATGTTGCAGTTGTATGTTAACCCACCACTGCTGCGTCATCGAAGCCTCTTTGTCGTGGTTGGCTAGCTGGAGATATTGTTTATAGTTATCTAGATCCGTACTTCGTAAGTTTCGGATCGGGCTTACTTCAACCTACTTCTTGTATATCTGTATATGTTCTTATATCGATGGTTGCCAGTCTATTTGTACTAAGCAACATTATTTTAAAGTTACAGGAAAGAGATAGATCTAGAAAATCTAGATCTAAACTTAGATCTTCAAAATAGTATCATATAAAAACGATTCAACAGACAAATAAGAAAAAATGGTCAAATTTTGTTTCGGTTGATACAATGGCCTCCAAAATTAGAGCAAATTAAGTGTGGAGTATAAGTTCTACAAAATGCTTTAAAAAATTTGAAACCTAGCCAAACGACGCAGAAAAAATAGCTGATTCCAAATATGTATATAACTCAATATCGCAAAAAAATTCGTATAGTAGATCAATTAGTCTTTCAACCGCCGATATGTCTTCCCTAGTATTCTTAAATATTTTGTCATTCAGTGTATTTTCTTTTTTTTTACTTAGGAAACACGTATGTCGTCGCTGGGTGGGAGGGTCCGACACACTGATTGGGGACAACGTGACACGAGAGAAGGTAGACGCGCCGCAGTTGCAGAACATTCCTATCAAGAGATATACTGGATATGGAAACGACGGGCGGGTGAGTTTCATATTACAGCATATCGATATATCATATTAATGAATGACGTTTTAGTCTAGAACCGCCATTTTAGTCTAGACTAGCTATTTAGTCTAGACTAGCTATTTCGTCTAGACTAGCGATTTAGTCTGGACTCGCCTATTAGACTAGACCCGCCATTTAGTCTAGACTCGACATTTCGACTAGACTAGCCATTTTGTCTAGACTCGCCATTTAGTCTAGACCCGCCCTTTTTAGCAAAACGACGAGCTACCGCTGAATGTAGTGTATTTAGAGGCGTTCGAAGTGTGTTGTGTTGTGGATACACTACACACAGCTGTTGCTCATCCATTTGCTAACAATAGGGGTCTATGGTCACAGCAGCATATCATAACTTGATCAGGTACTATATTGAGACAAGATGAGGTAGCTTTCACTGACTTGTACAGGACCTGTTCTCTGATAGCACATCCGATTATTATACTGATTTGTCTAATCGCTGATAGCATCTGTGGATGCTCTTGGTTATCTAGGTTTTTGACAGAAATTCATTAGAAGTAATGACAAAAATCTATATTAATCCCCAGAGATTTTAAATTGAGATCAGTTATTAATAAACTTCTTTTTATCTTCAGCTATACATGTTTGAGGAAGAGCTCCAGCCATGCTTGGAGTGTAACAAGTTGAACATCAACGAGCCAGGCGCTATCATCACTACTCCCCTCCCGTCCATTGACGGGGGGGGAGACCAGGTCCCTGATCGCCAACCGATGGCTGAAATCGTTAGTGGATATAAAAGTAAGATCGTGTTTAAGAAATCAAAGCCAGCCCGACCCTTGTTAAATCTCATATCGACGCACTAAGCCGAGGTTCGAACCCCGCAGGGGGTGCCCTTAGTGTCCGGTCGATATTCACTTTAGTTTTAAGCCCTGGCTGGGGGCCGTAATTTTGGCCACCCACAGGAATAGTCCGGTTAAGCATAAACAAAGCTCTCAGAGCTTTAGTTGCGAGTGGTCCTACATAAAAAAAAAAAAAAAAACAAAAACAATTTACTTTTTCAATTATACCATTTTAGGCAACTATCCTCCTTTTTTGGAAGTCGGTTAAATAAGCGTTATTTCACGCTTTGTCGTTCTTGACATACGTCGAAAGACGCACAACGTTCTGCGTTTGACGGACGTTAAACATCCTACGTAATAGTTTTTTTTTTATTTGAAATGGGTTTGCTCTTGACTCTAGTCTAGGTCAGAGACAGAGACAAAGTCTACGATGGAGTGAGCGTATCCAGAAGAAGCCTGTTAACTCTAACTTTGAAGAGATTCAGGTTGAATGCGTTCGGGAACACAGACGCTGGTAGTGAGTTCCACTCTTTTGCAGTACGCATTATGAAGGATGTTTGGAAGCGCTTAGTGTGAATTGGTGGAATGGCAACTAAGTATGGATGGTAACTTGTAGTGCGCCTACATGTACGATGGTAGAAGGGGGCCAGTGGGATGAGGTTGTAGAGTTCTTGAGCACACTCTCCGAAGTACAGTCTATAGAAGACCGACAAGCAGGCAACCTTGCGGCGATGAGCCAAGCTTCACAGCTTGGCATCCATCAGTTTTTCGTTGCCAATGAGCCTCTTAGCTCTGCGTTCCACTAAGTCAAGCGCGGCAAGTTGATATTTTGCTGAGCCATCCCAAAGGTGGCTGCAATACTCCATGCAGGATCGGACTTGCGCTTTAAAAAGAGTCACAAGCTGTCCAGGCGTAAAGTATCGCTTCACTCTATTTAGGATGCCCAGTTTTTTGGCCGCAGTTTAGGCTTTGTGCTCAATGGTGGCGCCGAAGTTGAGATTGGATGTGATATGACTAATAACCTATGTTACATTGTACCTAGAACTGTGATGCGCCGAGGGGCGCGCGTGCCCCGGCTGTTCCACACTGCAAGGTGTAGAACTCACGCTGGCGCAAGGGCGCTTCTTCGACGCATTGTAGATACGTATAATACACACTTTATCGAACTTGATATTTTCGCGCTTACACAATTTAAGTTCAAAAGGATGGCTATTGAATCTTTAAAGTAGCTATCTAATATCTATTATCTCTAAATCACACTTGAGTACTTAACTTATTTTCAGTAATATTAATGCACGCATTTAACTATTCTTTAATCATTATTTTGCGGATATTGGTGTGGGTTACACGTTTATTTAGTTTAAAACTTATTTTATCATACCTTGTGTAATGTGTAACTGTTAAATATCCCAATAAAGTAAAATAAAATAAACTCCATGCTTTGGAGCTCGAGCCTATCGGTTACCCTCGAAAAGTAGGAGTTTGATTGAAACGACTCCTTTTTGCGGAGAAAACACACGCCTGTGTTTTGGTGGCGTTAAAAGAGACCAGATTGTCATCACCCCACTGGGAGACAAGGCTTAAGGTCAAATCTGTACGCTCTACCATAGCCTCTCTCAATTGATGAACTTCATCTCCGCTGGTTTTTGCGTTGGACAAGTATCTCTCTGAAACAGTACTGTCATCTGCGTACCCAACAATACCAGGCTGAAGTAGGTCATTGAAGTGCAGCAGAAAAAGAGTTGCAGAGAGAACAGACCCCTGAGGAACTCCGGCATCAATAGTCATAAGTTTAGAGGAACAGCCGTCAACGACAACTCTGATCAATCGTTCACTAAGGAAGTCTGATATCCAGCTACAAAAACCAGCTGGGATGCCATAAGCAGGAAGCTTGCTGAGCAAAGCCTGTCAACGGCCTTCGAGATATCTAGCGATACAGCTAGTGCTTCGCCCCAGCAGTGCGTGGCATACACAAGGAGGTCGCCAGTTGACCGTCTCCGGCGAAAGCCATATTGACGGTCACTGAGGAGATCATTGTCTTCAAGGTAGGTCAGCAACTTACTGTTCAGTACCCTTTCCATAGCCTTGCACAGAATGGAGGTAATGGCGATCGGTCGGTAATGGGCAGGGTCTGCACGGTCGCCCTTTTTGGGCACTCGTTGCACATTAGCAAGCCTCCAGGATTTTGGCACCGTTCTTTTTTCAAGAGAGAGGCGGAACAAGCGTATCAATACAGGAGACAGTTCAGGCGCACACTGCCTCAACACTCTCGCTGGAATGCCGTCAGGCCCGCTGGCCTTATTCACATCTAGACTGCACAATACTATTCGGACCTCTTTGATATGAACTGCGATCTCTGGCATCGAAGAGTCACAACGAGGTACAGTAGGTGGTTGCTTGGAGCCAGCGTCCAGACGTGAATTACTTGCAAAGAGAGATGCAAATAAATTTGCCTTCTCACTTGCAGAGTGAGCCAGCGACCCATCGGGTTTCATCATTGGTTTATCATATTTGACAGACGTAACTTACTTTTACTGATAGTTTGAAATAACCGGCCCTTAGGAGTTTGCCAAGAGGATGGGCAGCAGTATCCTCTTGTCATGTGCTCATATCGATGAACTGGGTGACAGAAACCTTGATGAAAAAAAAAAGAATTGAATTGGTGTTCGCAGTATGTTAATGATCTGTAAGACTTTGGTGTAACAGTGGTTAGAAAGTCTTTATTCAGCCGAAGACCTATTTTACACTAAGCAGGCAATCGTGGACGGTTAGCCGCGCGTATTATTTTGTGCCCGATTGATGGCAATAGGCTCGCCCCCTATTACATGGGACTTAAACATAACGGCGAAATGAGGTTGTTATTATACACCTCTGCCCAACCCTTCGGGGAATACAGGCGGGATGTTATGTATGTATGTAAGTAATATATCATAATGCGATTGTCTAAAGTAGTCAGGCACCGTTAGCTGCTAACTGTGTTCTGCGCTGTTCTGCAGCACCCTATAATAAATACCATCCCATATAAGTGGAATAGCGCGATCCTTGATGACTGCTTGTAGCAGTACTATAGTTAGTAGCAGGGTCTTTCTGTTCGGAGGGAAGGAACAACTAGTACCCCCTTCGTGGTGGCAAGCTATCCTCAAAGATTTTTGATAGGATTATTATTGTTTGCTTGCAATAGAAAAAAAGTTATTTGGAAAGGGATAATGAATAAAATATTTTCAACGTAGGTTTTTATATTAAAATTAAGTAATGAGATTTGTTTTTTGCAGTTTACTAATAATATTACTTTTGTTGCAGGAGATTTTACGATTCCGTACATAAGAAGGTACGAGCAAAAAAGAAAACGGTGGGACGAGTGAAAGGGAATAAGGGCGCCCAGGACTGCGTATGACAATACTGTCTTCAATTATTGTTTCTTTAATGTTATTATTTCTGCTTTTCGCATACCACGATTAGGGAAAGGCTTCTCTCCTTGATTTCTATTCTATACGATAAAAATAAGAATACTTAATAAAAATATGGAAAAGATAATTGTTTTTTATTTTAATCGTACAAAATTAAATATTTTTTTCTTTATAAAAGTATTTTGTACAACTCATAGCGCCAATAAGTTATTCTTTGTAAAAGAAATTGTACCTACACCTACTACCTAATAGTACGTTGCGCAACAAATCGAGAAATTCGACAAAATTCAGAGCTGGGATTACGCACACAGTTACTGTAAAAACAAAGATCCTATCTAACATTGATTCTACTTGGAGTGTGGAGTGGAGTAGTGATCGCCTGTACCGCGCGTTGCAGCGCCTAGCTGTTAACTACATAGTAGCAATGTGGCGCCACGCGCGGTGAATGCATGCTGTATATTTTGAGTCTTTTTGAGTGAGTAGGGCGCGTGTAGCGTGGTTGCGACCTACTTAGTGGTCGCCAACGTTGAGGCGAAGTACTCTCCACGCGCAGGTCCCTGTGAAGAATAGAGTTCCTCACGTAGCGAGGAACTTTAGTAATTTGACGCATCGAGATGTTTTGCTGCGTCCGGAGCTTCTTGCGACGAATCTCGCACGTGTGAGGGCAAGACAAGCTAGGGCAGTGTAAGTGAGCTGCGGGCGTATGAACGTCTTGTACACGCCCAGCTTGACTCGTAGCGGAAGGCGCAAGGAGAGCATGAGGCGCAGCAGGTTACGTGCAGCGCGCACCCGCGCGACATTGTCGTGGACGTGAGGGCTCTTGGTGAGCTGATTGTCGAGTACTCGGTGACTATTGAAGGGCAAATAACATTTGTTTGGCGGCTTTTTGGTTTGTTAAAGTTGCTAGTGACCAAATCCCCTAAACACAAAAATTATTCAGCCGAGAGAATGAGCGCGAGAGCACTATACGCATGCGTTTCAGAGTAAAATATTCAAATATTTTTAAAGTACTTACTGCTTTCGATTCAATATTTTTGCATCTCTATTTAAATAAGACGAACTTCAACATTAAAGTAAGCATTAATTAATATTTAAGAAAATTAATTTATTGCATATATTAGGGAAAATTTAATGTATTCGGCGCCATTTTGTTTTATAAAGAATTATTTTCATTTTATTATAAAAAAGTACCAGTTGGAAAAATTAAAACAAAAATCATTTTATAAAAATATATTTAACTATTATTAAGTAAAGAAAGTATTTGTTTATGTTTTAAACAACGTAATCATCGTCATAATCATTGGAATTTTCATCATTAGCACAATCATGATATTGTCCATTCGAGTCGTCATCCTTATCATCATCAGCTATGTTGTCGTAGCTGGCAGCATCATCTTTAAAAAATAACTAGATCAAAAAATTAGAAAACATAAAACCGCATTGAAGTCAAAGTACAGTACCTGATTCTCGAAGGGATTCACTAACGTCTCCTGGTAATTGGTCACCATCAAACCAATGAAAATGATACTGGTTTTCTTCTGAAGTCCACAGTTCAATTATTATCCAACCGATTTATGAACCTTGTGCTAGTTTGGGGACGGATATTTTACGGTATTTGCAATTTAGAAACTTTGCATGTTTGTATACCTAGGTACTTTTAATTAATAAACTTTTTTACTTACCTAAATATTTATGTACGATTTTTTTATTTACTTTTCCCTATGAAATACAATTTTTTTCCATATCAGCGTACGATCGCTCGAAACATCTGGCAACACTGTTGCCACAGAGTACATTATAATATACTGTAAACTGTTGCGTAAGGACTGTGTGGGATGTTACACTGAAACAGATTGTGAGTTAAAGGAAGAGGAACCGAGTTACTATAGACGTAATGGACGTCTCACTCGCTCTGAAACGCATGCGTATAGTGCTTTCGCGCTCATTCTCTCGGCTGAATAATTTTTGTGTTTATGGGATGTTTGGTCACTACAATTTGTCTGACTAATGAAATAAAACTTTATAATAGTTGCCTTAATAACATATTAACACTTTAACTGTCCATGCATTACATGTAATGCACAGAAAACCTTGCTTGATACGTCCGTGCATTACATTTAATGCATTTTTTAAAAATTATCTGATAGTTACCTTGGAGTTTGTAGACGAAATTTCGCTTACCTAAAATGTATTACGTGACCTCTATTAAAGTATAATATAATAATTGGACATTTGGTGATCGGCACGGAAATATGCTTGGGACAGTGTATAAAAATGTAAAAATAAGTAAAGTTCATTTATTTTTTGTGGAGTTTTAAAGCGTCTGACAAAATTTTTGGTCCCTGGAAAGTGTCTGACGCTTATACTATTTTAGAATAATATTCTACAAAACATAACTGTTAAGTAGCTCTTATTTTTAGTTACCTTTCTTACCTGGTACCTGCCCAGGTGTCACAAGGCGAGCTCCACAAGCACGCAGGTATTCAAAGAACATGAGAGGCTACTGAGAACCTAAGGTTTCATCTATGTGAAAATAAGTTATGTCTGATCGCTCTGGGATCTTACTCTATAAATTGCAAACACAGCTGATCATAGCTATGGACAGATATAGATTTTAGCATATTTTTACGAAATCTTTGAAAAGCTATTTTTCTTAAACTATCGAGTTTTGGGGAAAGTTGTAGAACAAAAGTTATCCCTTATTATGGTTACTTTAACACCGTTTCGGCTTAGTATCCCCTTTCCGACTAACCTTGTATGTAGTTCAAGTGGGCTTATCAATATAAAAATGGTGCAAAATGATGTGCTCAGTTGCAGAAGTAAGTGGTCTCCATTTCTCCGGGCTAAGGGCTCAAACGCACTAGCGGCTGGCCGTATCGAGGCGCGGCGTGCCGTTGCGGTTGTCCGCAACGGCACGCCGGCTAACCGTATCGTCTCGGTTCTGTAGCGGTCTGCCGCATTTCGTCGTCAGTGCTTCTAGATCGAGTTTTGGGCATGATGGACGTAGAGGAAATTGCTGTAGTTATTTATCTAAATTATCGTGGAAAACGTCGTCGTAAAATAAACATCGATTTTGGATACACCCTCTACTGGAGACACGACATGATAGCGCGGGAAGCGCTTGCGGCTAACCGCGCCGGGTGCGTTGAGGGGGTGCGGTATATTCAACCGGTGCGGCCCACCACAGCTCCAAGACAACCGGAGCGGTTGACGGCTATCCGCAAGTTAGTGCGTTGGTATCAAGCGGTTTCATATAAAAATTTAAGTGCGGCCAACCGCAACGGAACGCCGAGTCACGGCCAGCCGCTAGTGCGTTTGAGCTCTAAAAGAACTCGTCCAATCATCGGACGTCATCGCAGTGGAATCTTGAATACATTCTATTCCACACTGGTGCAAGTGGCCTCAGTAGAAGTGTTGAGGAAGATAATAAAAGAGTTACGAACAGCGAACTAATATACAGAATAATATATGCTCGTATCGGGATCAGAGGTGCAAATTAACAATTAAATCTCAAGTAGAAATGTGTTATTAGGTAAACATGTATTTAATTCAATTTTCCTGTCTTCTCAATTCCTAACAATTCCACCACGTATTCCACCTTTGTCCGTATTCTTAAACATATTCGAAGAATGACTACCTAAATATTTTTTTAACCTTCGTAGCTCATTGGATAGTTGATGAAATAAAGATGTCTTTCTCGTATTTTTTACGCTTAGTGTCGTAATACGTTTTTGAGATAATCATCATTGTTTAACGCGTACCTGGATGATTTCCTAATACATTTAATTACTATTTAATCATTCCGTTCCAACTGGTTGGTATTCTTGAATATTTAAATACGTGAAAAGCTTCGTTAAAGTATCAGCTACAAGTTAATATATAAATCAAAGCCATTCAATTTGATACTTCAAAGTTAAATAACATTTAATAACGCATTCTGGGTATTTTCAAAAAACTATAAAAATTGAAATTTCTCGCAATCTGCAGACTTTCGGCTAGGGTACATAGGGTGCTAATTTGTTGCATATAGGACACACTATCACGCCATAAAGGGAATACGTCGAATTCGAGTTCATACTGCCCCGCGCTTGCTCCTACAGCTACCCTACATGCTTGTCAGGCAAGGGGTTGGAACTATCACTACGTCTGGCTAATGAGGAAATATCATCTAATTATTACCCAAGTTTTATATATAAAAATCAGCTTTTATACTATAACGTAAGTAAAATTATAATTTCATGAACATTAAGGGTGTCTGGCAAGGGGTTGCCACGATGTTAAGTGTCTGGCAATGAATGACGTGATTTTTAATAATATTCTGAAGGAAATACCTACCAAAAAATCACACTTTATTATTTGATGAATTTAGATCGGTATTTTACACACCTTTAGTACCGTTTACCTGCCAAAGCCACGGTAACCCAAACTTATAATGGTTCATCGTTCTTACCTGTGTTGGGGGCATGCGCTGACGAACTTTCAGCTTTTATAAAATAACGAAGGTCTGGGGTTCACGGGCTCTTAGACCATTATGGCACACAACATTTAATTTTACACACATTTACCTTTCGTTGTGCTCTAGTTCCAGGAACAAATTTCTAAGTCCTTTCAATAAAATGTGTCGCTGGGATTACGTAATATATTTCAACGGTTAGGTGCACGGAATATAAAAATTTTACACACAGATTACACGACGTCATGCTCTAAGGGGCGATCCGTAAATTACGTCACACGTTGAGGGGGAGGGAGGGGGTCGACGAAGTGTGACATTGTATGACAAGGGGTGGGGAGGGGCCCCAAATTTTGTGACATCACATTTTTTTTAAATATAATATTTTATACCTAAGTATTACAACACTAAAACTACATACCATAATAAACAGAATAACATAAAAATAGTTGCAACTCTGCCTGCATGACTATATGAGGTTTATGAGGGAGAGTTGTCTCAGGGTATGGAAACCAGTTCATATGATTTGATTAGTTAATTGTATAGCATAATGGGTACACAGCCTAGATCTATTATAAATCGCGTAACACTAGGGCTCGCGGCGGTTGGCGCGGTGAAAAAGAGAGGGCACCGCACAGTATATGGTCGGCGTCGGACTGACGAGTCCGTGGAGCCGCGCGCCTTGATTTGCTATGATTTTCCTGTGGTTGCCGAATTCATTACGATAACAGATACTAGACTGGATATCGAACAGGCATTGGTATTGAAAAATGATGCGATTTGGTACGCACATCATGTACGTGAATCACATTATTTGGTACGCACATGTACGTGAATCACATTATTTATTTCAAATAGTAAAATGCGAGGATGTTCTATGTTGCGGTGTGCGACGGTCTAGCCTTTGTCGACTATTACGAGATGGGGTTTTTTACCACCACCTGTTTTGATGAAACAGACGTCTAACGGGTATGTAACCATAGAAAAAGATAACTGCGAAGGAAAATTCGCTCCATTGTTACTTCAGCTATCTTTGGATCTCTGAGCTTCATCATATTTGAAGAAAGTTCCGTATGATGTATGATAGCTATTGCCTCAGTGTCGAGGCATACTTATTTAAGCGATCGTGTGGCATCTGTGGTCTATATTTTGCATCATACAAGGCCACTAACCTACACAAGAAATCACATAAAACGCAAGAAGAAGTATTGCCCATCGCGAAGATTCGGCCCAGAAGTATTGCTGCTAGACGTGCCAGAGAAATTCTTTGTTTGAACGATGACAGTGATGCTTTATGGTTAGATGAAGATGTTGACGCAATGAATGTTTCTGATGTTAACTGTCCAAATGAGAACGATGTGACTACCATGCCAGTTATAAATGATATAAAGGAATGGGTTCGAAGTGGACTCAAAATGATTTTATTTTTATGTTTTGTTAATTTTCATGCCTATGTTTGATTTGATGTTGATTTTATTGAAAAATAATTTAAATGGAAATAAAAATAATTTCGGAACACCGATGTTTTAATTTAATGTAAAATTGCAAAATATGTGACATCACACTAGGTAGGCGGGGGGGGGGGGGGGGGGGGGGGGTCTCACAAATGTGACCAGCTGTGACAAGGACGGGAGAGGGGGTCAAAAAATCATGAAATTCGTGATGGAAAATTTATGGATGGCCCCTAATCTGCTAATAAACACAAATCAAGAAATTACGAACGAGGGGTAATAACCAGCTGAATTTTCGAGAAAATTCAGCTGGTTATTACCCCTCGTTCGCACGAGAGCTTTTTCAACGCACCTTAAAAAAGCGTTCTAAATACAACAAATAGCAAGCCGTATATGTGTTCACATGATAGCGCTTTTTTAACGCAGCTTATCTATTGCGCGCGTTGGACGCTTTTTTAACGCGCGTTGAAAAAGGTCTCGTGCGAACGAGGGCTTACGCACACACAATTACTGTAAAAACTATAAGATAGGCTCTAACATCAGTTAAGAAGTCTTGCTTTGTGAAGTTCTTGATTTGTTGCCCAACGTAATCTCATCACAAATTTACTTACTTTTATTCAATAGATGGCGCTATAAGTTGTACCTACATAATATTTTTATAAAGAAAAAATATTTATTTTTGTACGATTAAAATAAAAACAATTATCATTTCCATTTTTTTATTAAGTACCTATTCTTATTTTTAACGTATAGAATATAAATCTTATTTTTATCGTATAGAATATAAATCAAGGAGGCCTTTGCCCACTCGTGGTATGTGAAAAGTAGAAATAAACTATAATAAAAGAAAAAAATAAAATAATTGAAAACAGTATTGTCATACGCGGTTCTGGCGCTCTTATTGCCTTCCACTCGTCCCACCGTTTTCTTTACCTTCTTATCTACGAATCGAAACATCTGCAGCAAAAGTAATATTATGAGTCAGCGCAAAAAAACAATTATAAAAAACCGGCCAAGTGCGAGTCAGACTCGCGTACGAAGGGTTCCGTCTCTCATCTATAAAAACGACAAAAAAATCATGTCGGTTGTATGGGAGCCCCCTTAAATATTTGTTTTATTTTAATTTAATTATTTATTTTTAAAATGAACATATAACTAAATATTCTGTGAATATTTAAAGCGTCTACCTGTTGCCGTTATCAATATCGAGCAAAAACGAGCCAAAAATCACGTTTGTTGTATGGGAGCCCCCTTAAATATTAATTTTATTCTGTTTTTTAGTATTTGTTGTTATAGCGGTAACAGAAATACATCATCTGTAAACATTTCAAGTGTCTATCTATCACGGTTCATGAGATACAGCCTGGTGACAGACAGACGGACGGACGGTCGGACAGCGGAGTCTTAGTAATAGGGTCCCGTTTTACCCTTTGGGTACGGAACCCTAAAAAACCAGAACTGAATTAATCCTCTCATTAGTTAATTTTAATATAAAAACCTACGTTGAAAATGTTTTATTCATTATCCCTTTCCAAATATTTTTTTTTCTATTGCAAGCAAACAATAACAATCCTATCAAAAATTTTGGGATAGCTTGGATAGGATAGCTTGCTACCACGAAGGGGGTACTAGTTGTTCCTTCCCTCCGAACAGACAGACGCTGCTACTAACTATAGTACTGCTACAAGCAGTCATGTATATAACAAGGATCGCGCTATTCCATTTATATGGGATGGGATTTATTATAGGGTGCTGCAGAACAGCGCATAACACCGTAAGCGGCTAACGGTGCCTGGCTACTTTAGACAATCGCATTATGATAATATATTACTTACATACATACATAACATCCCGCCTGTATTCCCCGAAGGGTTGGGCAGAAGTGTATAGTAACACCCTCATTTCGCCGTTATGTTTAAGTCCCATGTAATAGGGGGCAAGCCTAATGTCATCAACCGGGCACAAATCCAAACTCCGGGCTGCTACTGAGGAATTCCACACGGAAAACCCAATGACACTGCCCGACCTGGGGATCGAACCCAGGGATCTCACGATCAGCAGTCGCGCTTGCTACCACTAGACCAACGAGGCAGTTATTACATATTATTACATATTACTTATTTAAATTTAATAATAACTCTAAACTTTCGATCCAAACCCTCAATCAGATCAGTTCAATGGTACCATATTGTATTATCACTAAGTTTGCATATATTATGTTAGAAATAGAAATTTCATGTCAATCGGACGAGCGGAAATGAAATAAAATATTGTATAGCAGAGATCTCTACACGGACTGTGAAAATAAACAAATAAACATACCTATAACCATCCCGAATAAACCAGTTTTCAAACATATCAAAACCATGTTGTAATCGATTCATCCATTTGGGCGCTATGATACCACAGGCAGACACACACGGAGACATAGGCTTCCCTCTTCTTTCGTCGGGGATTAAAAATAGGAAAGGCGCACGGCCAGCCGCCAGCGATTAGTCGCTTAGTGGAAAATTGGTCCTAAACATCTTCTGCTGAATAAAGACGTTGTAAACGCTGCTACATCAAAATCTTACCGATCATTAACATACTGCGAACACCAATTCATTTCAGGGAGTAGTGATGATAGCCCCCAGCTAGTCGTTGTTGCTTAACTTGTTACACTCCAAGCATGGCTGGAGCTCTTCCTCAAACATGTATAGCTAAAGATGAAAATAAGTTTATTAATAACCGATCTCAATCCAAAATCTCTGGGGATCAAGAGCATCCAAGAGCATCCACAGATTTTGGATGATATCGGCTATTAGACAACTCAGTACAATAATCAGATGTGCTATCAGAGGACAGGTCCTCAACTCAGTGAAAGCTACCTCATCTTGTCTCAATATAGTACCTGATGAAGTTATGATATGCTGCTGTGACCATAGACCGCCATTGTTAGCAAAAGGATGAGCAACAGCTGTGTGTAGTGTATCCACAGCACAACACACTTCGCACACCTCTAAATACACTACAATCAGCTGTAGCTCGACGTTTTGCTAAAAATTGCGAGTATAGACTAAATGGCGAGTCTAGACTAAATGGCGAGTCTAGACTAAATGGCGAGCCTAGACTAAATGGCGAGCCTAGAGTAAATGGCGAATCTAGGCTAAATGGCGAATGTAGACTAAATGGCGCGTCTAGACCAAATGGCGAATCTAGTCTAAATGGCGCGTCTAGACTAAATGGCGAGTCTAGACTAAATTGCGAGTCTAGACTAAATTGCGAGTCTAGACTAACTGGCGAGTCTAGTCTTAATGGCGAGTCTAGACTAAATGGCGCGGCTAGACTAAATTGCGAGTCTAGACTAAATGGCGTTTCAATACTAAATGGAGAGACTGGACTAAATGGAGAGACTGGACTAAATGGCGAGTCTAGCCTAAATGGCGAGTCTAGCCTAATTGGCGAGTCTAGACTAAAATGGCGCGTCTAGACTAAATGACGCGTCTAGACTAAATGGCGAGTCTAGACCACATGGCGAGTCTAGACTAAAACGTCATTCATCAATATGTTAGTCAGTTGACAATTTTTCTATACCACACCAGAAACAGTAACATATCCAAATCTAGTACATGTTTCTTCTAGGACTGACCACGCCTGTTGCTTCCTGCCTTCGTCATGATATGCTGTAATATGAAACTCACCCGCCCGTCGTTTCCATATCCAGTATATCTCTTGATAGGAATGTTCTGCAACTGCGGCGCGTCTACCTTCTCTCGTGTTACGTTGTCCCCTATCAGTGTGTGGGACCCTCCCACCCAGCGACGACATACGTGTTTCCTAAGTAAAGAAAATACACTGAATGACAAAATATTTAAGAATACTAGGGAAGACATATCGGCGGTTGAAAGGCTAATAATTGATCTATATACGAATTTTTTTGCGATATTGAGTTATATACATATTTGGAATCAGCTATTTTTTCTGCGTCGTTTGGCTAGGTTTCAAATTTTTTAAAGCATTTTGTAGCGCTTATACCCCACACTTAATTTGATTTGCTCTCATTTTGGAGGCCATCGTATCAATCGACACAAAATTTGACCATTTTTCTTATTTGTCTGTTGAATCGTTTTTCCTAATACTATTTTGAAGATCTAGATTTTCTAGTAACTCTCTTTCCTGTAACTTTTAAAAAACGTCGCTTAATACAAATAGTCTTTCAACCTTAGATATAAGAAGAACCTATAAGTATAGATAATACAAGGTGTAGGATGAATTAAGCAGGATCCGAAACTTACTAAGTACGGACCTAGATAACTATAAACAATATCTCCAGCTAGCCAAACACAACAAAGAGGCTTCGATGACGCAGCAGTGGTGGGTTAACATACAACTGCAACATGACCGGTGCGAGAAGACCGTGGCTTCATCATCATTACTCAAACTGCACCATGACCGGCGCAAGAGGCCATCATTACATCAAGCCGTTAACATCCACTGATATATGAGTCTGGTAATAAACCGTAATGAGCAGTCGCCAGATAATGCAGGTAATAGGTATTGCCTTATTCGCTTGCATGGAAAACAGAACAGTGACCATAATATACTTTTGTTTAGCATTCAGGAGCAAATTTGAACGTTTTATAACATCACAACAGTACGTTTCATCAGGTGGTGGCACCAGCTTCACTTCGGTGTAACAGGTGTCGTTGTTGAGCAGCGGCGAGTGCTCCTTGGGCAGCGGAGAGGGCTTGCTGTGGGTTAGGTCCAGCTCGTTCATGAGCACCGGCGCCGTACTCGAGCCACATGCTGCTGCCCTCGCCAGCTTGCGGGTCATCAGTGATGCCTGGGAAACAGTACAAAATGGCAATAGCCATACGGCTAATGCTTGGTTCCTCATTTCCACTAATAGTAACGGGTTATTTGCCCACATCTTCTATATACCTATTTGTCAAAACTAACGGAGCGTACACGATTGTGCCCGCGGCCTGCTGACAGCACGAAATCGATCGCAGCGCACGCTGTGGCAGACATGAACAGACATAGAAAGCTCGCATGTTCAATAAATTACATACATTTTGTGTGTATCTGGGGTATAGTTTATTAATATTTTCGAAATAGGTAACAATACTTTGTGTTGAATTGTAAAAAAAATAGAAGAATAATAATATAAGAGACAATTCCAGAATCGGCTTATAATCCAACAAGTATGTGACAAACACAAACACAATAAGAATAATAAATAGATGAAAATGTATATCAAATCCTTTTATTGTTATAGTGAAATATTATACTCTCTCATACTCACATTGCTCTCATTTACTCTCGTCTGTCTGTCGTTGACATTTTAAAGTGGGGTTACTATCACCCATATTCTAAGACGTTCCTCCAAAACTTACCCGACTCGACTCCACCTCGACTCAGCCTTTCGGTAGTTGACATAAACGTCCTCGACTCGAGATTTTTCCTCAGTCGAGGTAAGGAATCATCTGTCAAACTCAATGTACCTCGGAACCTACCTTAAGGAAGGAAGTGTCAAAGTTCGTATGTAACAAAAATGAATTTTGAAGACTTTATCGAATATGCTTACGATAATCCTTACAACTATTTATCGCGGCGTTATTTGCGCGATGCAGATAATTTAAATTATGACGTAATGACTCCGTCGAGGAACCTCAAACTGCACTCGAAATTGCAACTAAGAATACAATTTTGAAGGTGTTTTCGAGGTCGTTCTGAGTCTAGTATGAGTCGAGTAAGTTTTGGAGGAACGTCTTAGAATATGGGTGTAAGGCCCAGTTGCACCAACTAATTATAACCGTAACCATACCATATTTATGTAAAAATTGTATTGTATTTGACAGAAATGCGGTCCAGTTACGGTTAAAGTTAGTTGGTGCAACTAAGCCTAAGTCAAGTAGGGTTACCAAGTCAAGTGGGGTATCATATGAAAAGGCTTCAGTTGCACATTGTACAACATATTTTTGTTTTCATCTATGCCGCATAGATTTTGGCTTTAGAGGAAAAACTTCTGATATATGATGGAATCAGGCGTTACTTTGCGGAAATCCATGATCTATAAATATACAATAAAATATTTAGAAATTTATTTATTTTGATTCGCGTCCAAGCGGTCGACGAGTCAACATCACCTGAGGATGCCCCGTGGAGGGGCGAAACACGTGTCGTATCGGTTTGTTTTGCTTGTGTGTTGCATGTTATTAATCGCACCTTCTGCATTTGCATATATTTGCGGGCGGGAGGGCGGTGCTGCATACTGCATTCAGGCTTGATCAACTGTTTTTTCGCGGAATTAACACTAAATATTTTATTGTATATTTATGGAAAAACTTCTGTAAAAGTACACATTTTTGTTGTAGTTTTAAGTTTCTAATTTTAAGAATTTTTATATTTTTAAGCATACGTGTGCGTCCGCTTGGGCGAAAAAGTAAAAATACTTTTTCTTTCTTTCCTTCTTTCTAAAAATAACATTCCCCCCTTTATCTCAGAAGTTTGTAAAGCAAAAAATCTGGAATAAATAGAGTTCATGGAGATTTATGTAAATATTACAGGAAAATAAAACGATGTCTATAAGTAGCATGGCTTTTTAGATATTAGCAAAAGTATTTTACAAACCAACTTAGTTGTGTAGTTCCAAAAAATTAAATTTTTATTTTGAAATGTAACATAATATTTCCTCCAACGGAACGCCAGTAAGACTAGCACTTTGCCGAAGTGCTTCTTAAATTTCACTGAATAACTAACTGTATCAATATTGACTATAGTCCGCGCGGAACTAGTTGGCCGCGCCTTAGGTATGTGAGCGGCAGGAGGGGGGTGTGCAGTAGACAACACAAAGCAAACTGACAGAGCGCGTCTATTGTTTGGCACCCCCCCTCCTGCCGCTCACATACCTAAGGCGCGGCCAACTAGTTCCGCGCGGACTATAGTATAAAATTCAATGTAGACATCAAGCGTTTCCTTGCGCATGCCCGAGCATACCCGAGCGTCAAATTTTATATTTAAAGGGAATGCTGATATAGTTCTTTATTCAATGACATTAAAAAAGTGCGCGAGAATTTTTCCGCTTGGTGTAAACTGACCCTAAAGGCTGGCCCTAAGCGTTTAAATAATATCGAAATTCACCTTTCGCCTTTAGTCGCTTCAATAGTCGAGTCTCGGGGACTAGTACCTAGTTGTTTTAATTGATTTTCGATCTTATTTTAATGCACTCAAAGATGATAATGTAATGGAAAATGCTCCGCGCTGCGCTTCGCCAAATCTGCGCCGGCTCTAACACAAACCTTGGGTTCTCCAAGCATCACACACAGACCGCGCAGCGTGGTCTTGAGTTTCTGAAGCTCTTTCGTGAAGTGGTCGTTAACGATCTGCAACTGCTCGGTATCCGCCTTGAGATTTACCATACCCTCCAAGTCATTAACAGCAACCTACACCATCAATATACAGGGTGGAATAATTATAATTAGAAACGATCATTACTGCACAAATTGTTATGATAAACACTCAAAAATGTTTAGTAAATAGTTTTACCTACATTTCCTTTGTCTAATTAAGCTTTTCTTTTTTTTTTTTTTTTTAATAACTTTGTCATTTCATGTATCGTTATATAAACAATATTTACGCAAATTACGGGATTTTTAATGCAATGTCATCCCTAATTGAGGCCGACCATCAACAATACATTGTGCTAATAGTCCGGTCAAAGTAGACATGTCATAGTGCAAAAATTCGTATAGACCTGAAAATTGGTACGAATGTTCGGTACAGCGTTATAAATGAAATGTAAAAAAGTCCCCATCGACCCCACACTTGCAAAAAAAAAATTCAAGGTCAAAGTTCGCAAATATAAGTTTTTTGCGTTTTTTAGCCAAACGAAAAGTTTTATGATAAAAGTAGATCAGACAAAAATTGTAGATTATGTAATTATCTATAAAAAATGTCTACAATATTTCTCCTAAACGTCGTTTCTGAGATATAATGGTTGAAAAAGTTAAAAAAGTTGTATACTTCAAAATGTTTTTGCAAGTGTGGCATCGATGGGTACTTTTCACATTTCATTTATAACGGTGTTCTGAACATTCGTATCAATTTTCAGCTCTATGCGAATTTTTGTTAACCTACCCCTATTTTTTGGGCTAACTTGACCGGGCTATAAGTGCCACAATACCATTAATATAAAATGTATGACGTAAATAATGAATACTATTGAGGTATTCATATCGTGTGTTAAAAACACGTTGCACCTCTGATATGAAATGGGTATTCAATCAAACCCTTGACACGCAAAATTGGAAATTCGCATTTTTGACACTTAGCCCAATTGTTGAATCCAGGCCTCAATTTATGACGTCACTGCCAATATTAAACGATTTTAGTATAGATAAAAACTATGCCGATATACAGACCAGCCACACTTTATCCTGTTTTGTGAACTTTTCATAACTGAGCTCCAAATGCTTCGCGAGGTTCGAATACACATGCTCGAAGTCTATGATGTGCAACAGATTACTTAGACGAGTCATATCCGCCTGACGAACACAAAATTTTTAAATTAAGGTTACTGAAAATGGGAAGCAAAGGTTACTGAAAGCCCCGGTAAGTTTTTTTTATTTCCTCATATATTTTGCTAGACAGATAATCCTTATCAGTCTGAAAATAAGGTTTATTTTCCATCTGTCACTATACTGTCTGGCATAATCGTGAGTTAACTAGTCACTTGACAGCAGATCCCTCCACAGTCACAAAGATACGCTGTTGTGTGGACCGTCCGCATATCATAATTTGAATTTGTTCCTGCACTTTTTGCTTCACTATTCCACTATTATTTGGCACTATTCCAAATTCCATTTTGCTAAAGAATTTCTCAATGGCAGATTTACATTGTTCCAGTAACTGGATCCAGTATCGTTGAATTGCAACGCTGAATTGGCATGAGACCAACGTAAGTAAACACATTTCAATCTAGTTCAGCGTCCAGTATGCAGCACTTATTGAACACTATTGGTACAATGTCAATCCGACGACACTGGATCAATTTGAATTCGCCTTAACAGTCTGCTTTTCGTGTGGTTAGTGACTAACCTGGTGTCACAGTTTATGCCGCCCATGGGCCTCTGACTTGGCTTCACATGCCGTCGAGAAATATCTCTCAGGCATGGCTGTTTCCTCACGATGTTTTCATTCACCGTTTTGAAGCAAGTGATAATTATACAATACGCACATGAATCCGAAAGTCAGAGGTGCGTGCTTTGGGCTCGAACTCGACCTATGACTCGGCAGTCCGACGGTAACACCACTAGGCTATCACTGCTGTTAAAAAACCTTAACAGTAATAGCCAGGACGGACCTCCAACTCTACCAAATACTTATAAATACTTGTAAAATAAAATGAAATATAATAATATTAATATATAATTTATTAATATAATAAAATAATATTTGTTACCTTATCTCTGAGGCCGTCATACAGTTCATCACGATCAACTTTCTGTTCGCGAAACATTTCAAGGTACTCGACGAGGATCTGGAAGTATTGTACCAATTAAAAACGAGTTAAATTAAATACTTTCTTACGTTTTTAAATCTTATATGCACGTGGCAGATCATCTGACATTCTCCTTCCCTCTCAATATGATCCTAATCGCATAACTGAAAATGCATATCAAGTTTCCACTGTTTCACTGATCCCTTACGCATTGGCCTCCAGATACTTTGATTCTTGGTGGCTGTAATGGTCCACGCAGCGATTTGCATTCGCAAACTGTTTGTGCAAACCGATTGTCGGTAATAACAATACCGTGCGCGCCAACTTCTTACCGTCTTAACGTACTTTGCTTACTTGTGCAAATTAGAATTTTCACAAATAAGATTGGACGTAGAGCCGGACACACACATTTGCCTGACATTTTAGCCAAAATTGCGTTATGTGAATTTTTGCTTTTAGGAAAACATTATCTATCTTCAAAAAAAATCATCAAAATTCTAACTGCATTGTATCTTGTTAATACTACATCATTACCTTCTTGTGCACAAAAGATTTGTAAGAAATCTTTGATGTATTTTTCTTAATATCTCAAATCTTATAAAATTAATGTCAAATAAATAAATGTCAGTTGGATCACTTGGCTTCTACACTATCCAATTGTAGGACATGATTTTAAAAATGTAATGAAAATGAAACTCACTCGTAGGTCCTTGCTGAGTTTAGCCTGCGACATTTCGAGACTGTGGTGCATCTTCAATGCGTTGTCCATGCTGGCCACCACAGTATTGTAGTTTTCAGTCAACTCGATTATGGCTGTAAGGTTAAGAAAACCTCTCTATAATATGTAGTGAAATTGATATCGTCACCGGAAAGCCAATACTACTTTAGCGCCATTTTTGGCCAAATTGGATTGGATTTGAACCAAATCCAACGGTATATATAATTCATTCTGGCCAAAAATGGTGCTTAAGCAGTATTGGCTTTCCGGCGACGATATTTTCACCAGAGATTAATACTCTGCTTTTTAGAACAATACAGAATAATACCTAATACCAAAAAACACTTCCACGAGTATTTTTGTTTGTGCAAATTAAGCGTTTGTGCAGTACACCATTTTAACGTACAAGCTTACATCTGCAAATTTGAATATACACAAATAAGATTGAGCTCGTAGCCGGACCATTAGTTCGTGTCTGCGGAAATCTCTCTTTTTCAGCATAAAGATGGATTCATTGTCAGTCCCGTATGCCCGTCCATAGCAAAATACCGTAAGACGTGATACTGTGAAAGTACCTAATTAAAGTATACACTAATCTCGCAGAATCTACATCTGTTAATTGTCGGGTTTTCCTCACAACAATTCATGCGAATGAGTTTAGTCGCCCTGCAACAAATGTTAGGTGACGGCCCGACTATTAATTTCGTTTCAAATGTGATCCCGAGGAAAACAGTTTCATCAATAAATACTAGTTTCTCCTTGTTCCATACGACGTCACAATCAGTACTGCAGACGTTTGGTGAAGCAAATCTTACAGATTGCATTTTCTCATTTAGTAAAAATGATTCGCCGTGAACCAATTATGGACATGGCAAATGATGTATTGTTTTTAATATTCGCTCACAACGACACAGTTAAACACTTACATCAAACAACGAACAAACATCGCACACGGACATCAAACATGTTTGATTGCTCTTGTTTTCACTTAGGGTCTGTACACAAAACTGCGATGCGACATCGCATCGTAGAAATATACGAACTCGCACGACGCATCGCAAAAACTTTCGAATTGATTCGCGTAATTGATTTTTCCTATATCTTCTTATCAGTAACAGCAGTGCGCAAATTTTTTAACGCAAATTTATTCTACCTAGTATAAAATACGTTCAATACGGTTGACGATCGTCGAGGGATTGGTCACCCGAACCTTGGAAGGAAGACGCCTTGCCGCACGAAATCGCATCGCAGCAATTTGCGTCGCAGTTTTCTGCGTTGCGAATTCGCATCGCAGTTTTGTATACGGACCCAAACAACAAGTGAAAACGCTGCCTTAGTGAAACAATTTTATAGTGTTATAACGGCCTAAAGCCTGATGGGTTTACTTACCGGGAGTTTCAGCGTAGTTGTTGGCCTGCGCGAGCACGTCGAGGCCTTCTTTCAGTTCGGTTCGCATCTGTGTCATCTGCTCCTGGAAGATTGGCAACTAGAAAAAAAAAAGTAAGTTTAACTCTAACCTTTTGTGAACTGGTGGTAAACCGCTGAATATGGACCCCTCCTCCTCCTTGAACCGTCTGAACAGACTTTCAATGAAATTGAAGCAACAAAAAAGTTTCTACTTTTGTTGATCAAGTTATTTGTTGAAAGCGATTCGACCCGTCTAAACCTGACTTCTCTCTTGTGCTGGCACGAGCTTTATGACAATAGCTTATGACGTGGTGAAAATATTTGCCAATAGCCAGGCTGACTGCCCAAGGTGCTCCGGAGGTACTTTAATATCATCACTCATGGGTTTCATGGTGCCTTTTTTCATGCACCTCTGTATTCCGTTATATGATCCCTTCGCAGCCCTTTACATCGCCCACAGAAAGACGGCCTAAATGCGACGTCGAATAGTAGTACTGAGAGCAAAGAGCCAGCTAGGCCACACGATGCGTTGCGGCAGTGGTGCAGCGTTCTACATAGAAATATCCATGGATAGACACACGGTGCGCTCCGGCACCGCGTCGGGCTTGCAACAGTTGCAACCAGCGTGACGAAAGTAGAGAGACCAGAGACGAGCCGAGAAGGGGTACACGCGGTGCGGTGTCGCGTTCCGGCGTCGCAGTTCATTAGCAACGTGTCCAACACTAAATTCTAGCCAGCCGCCGCACCGACGCCTTGTGGCATGCAACGCGTCGGAATCTTTGCGGTGCGGTGCCACAACACACCGTGCGGCCTGGCTCTAACACTACGCCAAAACTACACTTCCCGGGTCTTACTTAACCAGTTTCTACGGTCTTAAATGGCTCCCAAAAGGAGATACTGCCATAGTTATAACTTATCCGGCTAGGTAAAGGCGATTGTATCCCATAGAGCCAGCCCTCTCGCACCAGTGGCCGAGTAACTAAATTGAATTGTTATCCAACCATTTGTAGGTCGTCAGAACCTCGTATTTAGTCAAGTTGATAAGCTGTGTCTTTGGCTAGTGACTTGGCCCATCATGGAACCTTTTTTCGAGGTTTTCTCCGAGCATACCTGCGTTGTGACTCCGGAATCTAACCCAGTCTGCTGGTCGGCATAGTCGTCAGTCTGCTGGAAAAGTTCAGTGACACGTTTGTCCAATACTGTAGCGACACCCAACTTTTCCGCTGAAAAGATACACATAAAAGCGTTGGCCCTTAATCGAAATTCAAAAGGTTCTGATTGTTATAATTCTTAATTTGAACTGTTTTGCATACAGAAACATTGAATTTACCCACTAGTTAAAAATAGACCTAAACATGAGACTGTTATGCCGGATTCACATTAGACTTACGTGTCGTGACGCGTCAGTAGGTGCATCTGGCGCTATTCTGCGCTATTCTGACGTGATGCGTAGGAAGCGACACGTAAGTCTAGTGTGCACGCCTGCATACATTATTTTAAATTTATATATATTTTGACCAAAAAATATTTACCGATAGATTTCGCTCTGGTGTATGCGACATCAGCAGATTGGTCACCTCGAGAAGTCATTGCATTTAATTTGTTTAAAAACTTCTCTTTCGCGATTTGTAGATATTCCCTAAGGAGAGACGTAATTCATTAAATAGTACCACCGAGAAAGTGCACAACAGACAATTTCAATCAAAACATTGGGCACAATCCAATCCGCTCCTGATTGTTTCCCGAACAAGGACCTAAAATACGTTAAATTGTTGTATAGAGAACTAATTTCAACCTTATTTTGTTTTGTTTTGTCTGCGGGATACCTGATAAAACGTCATTTATAATTAAACTGTAGAAGAAAAAAAGTCCGTGCAATTAATTAAATTATAATAATTGCAATAAATTAGATGTATTATTACTATTTACTAACATATTTCTAAGTATTACTAACAAAAATATGGATTGTCGATCTGAAATAAAATTTAAATAAATGAAACAAATTGGAAATATCTTGATGTAAACCGGCCTGCCCTTAACTGCTACGGCAATCCTAGAAGGCATATTTTTCTATTTGTTACTCTTATGTGAGTTTATTTGTTACATTAACCTGCATTATTCTCTTTCTATTTCTCACACTACTGTAATGGAGTTTCTTGCCGGCTCTTCTCCATAGAACCTACCTTTTGGAACCGTGCACCTAGTTTTGACGTTTTAAAAGTGCCTGAAATCTGGTCTATTTGAAATTAAAAACTTTGACTTAGACTTTGAGATGGTAGAAATGAGGAACAGACCACAAAACCGTATTTAGAATAAACTTATTTACATGATTGAAGGACTAGGTATACTCTATTCACGTAGAAGGACTAATTAGAAAATAAGAGACGCACGACATTGGTCGCATGTAACGAACTTAACCATTGTACGAGCCGCACTTTTGGACTGGCGCGAGCTATCGTCTTGCTTGCCGTCCACACGCACGAACTTACCTACCCAAAATAGTTTATACAGGTATGAATGAACGAAAGCAAGACGGAACGTGTAGCCAGGGCAACAGGGCGCGTGCACGCTGCAACCAACTGTCAGTCTCATGGTCTCATCTGTCTCTATATGCGGTACGGACGTGTCGTGTTGGACGTTCTTTACCTGTATTCTCAGTGTTTGATTTTAAGTTGACCTGGTTTGCTGATTGGACTGTTTCCTGTTTACTTCGTATGTAGACAATGTGGTAGAAATATTTATGGCAAACTTGGAGGATGATGCAGACTCAAATGAATCAGAAAGTAAATACATTTATAAAGAAAATATTTTTTGTGAATGGTCACTCCCACTGACGAATCTTATATAATAATTTACGGTGATAGTGCGTCCTTTTCATTTCCATACAATTGTACAAGAGAGAGCGCCCTATATTAGTCTTTCTCCGTGAACAAAGTAGGTACCTATAGTTGTTGCTAATCGGTTTGATCTTAGTTACAACCCGTCCGACTTAACTGTGCACTTTCCTGGAATGCGACCTCCCTCCCGCGTACCCGCGCGGCACCCCGCGCTCGCCTCGTGCGTTTCGTAACGTAAGCATTACGTCATAGTTATGTCATGGCGCCAGATGTACAATTAAGGGCAATACCTCATTAGTGCGTTGCGTTGCGTCATCGCAGCGGATCAACGCATTGTACTTATGCTACATCTGCGTTGCGACGACGCACGACGTCGCAGCGTATCACCCTCCCTCCGCTTCGTCTCTCGTCCGCCGATCTGTTGAAACTTCGCGTCTGAGGACGCAACGCTTTAATGTGGCATGTCATTTAAAATATCTGGAAAACGACGCAGCGTAGACGCTGCGACGACGCAACGCACTAATGACGCAGAGCTCAGCTCAGTCGGACGGGTTGTAAGTAGAAATGCAAAACAGTCGTCTTATGTAAGCGATCTGTTTTACGCCGAACAAAATCACAGCTTTACACATACACGGTATAACGTATCTCGCAAGCTAAAAGGATTGGCCAAAAAAATTTTTTTCTCGCGTCTCCATTTTCCCGTCCCTCACAATATTGACCCACACACTGTGATAATCTAGAGCCCTTTTATTATTTTCTAGTTATGTTTCATTTTGTTTGCCATGGGTAATTAATTGGTCCTTATAAAAGTGCCGAATATCTTAATTTCGCCAGCATGAGCCTCTGACGACGCGCACGATGAGTTGAAGCACTCGCGAGCCAAAATACCTTGAAACGATATAATTGGGCGGTAGCGTCAACAGTGCAAGAAAGTAGAGAGAGAGAGAGAGAGATCAGCAAATGTCGAACTATGTAGGAGTATTCCATCGCATCACTACTGCCGACTCAGCATAAGCATTATTCTATTTGCTCCTACGCATGAACGAAACTGCTGCCAGCCTCTGCAATCCAGTACAAATGCCCGTATCGTAGAGACTTGAGCCGGAAACTATGATTCCCAAGACTCTTATGGCCACTAGGTATAAATTGACGACACATTTAGTGCAGTGGCTGAGCGATTGGCTTCTGCGCTACGGGTCGTGGGTCCGATTCCCGCACGGATCAGATATTTGTATGGCCTACAAATAGTTGTTCCGGGTCTGGACGTTTGTGCATGTGAAGATTTGTGTCTGTAAACGCATCCACGATACAGGAGAAACCCAAGTGTGGGATAACGTTTACTTAAAAAAAATTGGAGTACTTACTCCATCTCAGGCTGCGTAACTCCATCAGTAATTACATTCCCCACACCCGTACTGACCACGGAGGCCCGCCCCATGGCATCTGCAGTTGTTTCCGCTTCACCCCACTTAGGTTCAGGTCGCGGTGTTCCAGAAGTCATGGCCGTCGTGGGGTCCATTGAGACTAACTTCCGCCCTGCCTGACTGGTACCCTCCACGGGCTGAAGACAAAAAAGGTAATTTGTGCCGAACGTCACAAGTGATTCGAAGCGAGAAAATAATATTAATTGGTTATTACTAGTTTATTTAATTCAAATGTATACCAAAGATAGAACCGCTTAATCTAGACACGCGGCAAGCTAAGTTCAAAGAAAAAGGAACTGGCGACGCAGCAACCGTGTGTTATATTACACGAACCATTTGAAGTCACTTTTGAGCCCTTAATAACTCAAAATCTATTCAACACAAACTTATGAAATTTGGTATATTTATTAAAACCCCCGAGATTAACTATAATCCCAGATTTCATAAATATAGCTCAAACGGTTATTGAGATATTAACGTCTAAAATCGGCATTTTTAACACTGACATATAGATCAAAAACTTAACCCACTTCCAGATGACCTAGAAAGTTGAAATTTGGCGTGTGGTAATTGTGTGTATACAAAGGAAAAAGTCAGAAAACAGTTAATTTTTACGATTTGAAATATTTTTCAAACAATCGATTTTTATTACCTAGCGCCTTTCGAAATTATAATAGCAACAAACTTTTTCTTTCGCAGGAGAATAGGTTCCATGATTCCAAGATGAAAGGTCGCTTCTATCGTTTTGTATACCAGATTATTTGATTCAAGTGGGAAATAAAAATATAACTAAAATATAACTAATAGGCAAATGATAAAAAATGTTAAAGGGAGGACTTTCCATATATTTCTAACGTTCAAGAAAATGTAGAAAACAGCACAAAAAGAAAACTACATCGCAAACGTTTTACATATCACTTTTGAATGATGAATAATAATAATTTCTATACAAAAAGTAATGATATCCCATCAAAAACATAAATGTGAAAATGGGAGCCAAGTTCAATAATAAGAATATGCGTGGTTGTCGACTTCACCGACAAAAGAATTGAGATCTAAATGGGTGCCAAGTTCTGTAGATAATCCTGAAATTTATTTACACAAAGCAGATTAGGTTAAATTGAAGATCAAGATTTGACTTGGCTAGTTTTTACATACAAGTTATCTTATATTTGGCTAATCACTTATCTTAAACAAAAAAAATAAGAATAAATAAAATAAATAAATAAATCTTCTTTATGTTATACGCAAGTTACTGTTTTTATACCTATTGTAAGGTCAACATCTTACTCTTCTAAAAAAATGGTTTGCTGGTAAAAACTAGCCAAGTCAAACTTGAGCTTCAATTTAACCTAAGATATCTGCTTTGTGTAAATAAATTTCAGGATTATCTACAGAACTTGGCACCCATTTAGATTTCAATTCTTTTGTCGGTGAAGTCGACAACCACGCATATTCTTATTATTGAACTTGGCTCCCATTTTCACATTTATGTTTTTGATACCATACCATACCATAACAGCACAATGATGTTCCCCTGACGGTTAAACACGCGTTTGTTACTACAGTTCACTGACGTCGGTACTAAGTGCATGTTATCGAGAGCTAAGCCTATTATCATTTACGGGACACAATTCCAAGCTCAGGTTCTTCTGAGGTGATTCCTCGCGGAAATATCCAATAACCTTGATACTGTGATTCTACAGGCTGTAAACGAAGTCATGTAATTCCTTCAAACCTGTACTGCTGACATAGATTAACACTACCAGGGATACATACTATGGATTCAATAAAAATAAAATACACGAAATAAACATGTGCTCTTAACGTGAGGCATTTTAGCGCCCCGACTTAAATGACCGCGTGGCGAGCGATAACCGCGCAATTCGTTCGACGCGCTAAAATGCCTCACATTAAGAACACAAATGTTAACTTCTTGTTTTTTTTTATTGGGTCCAAGAGTATGCCGTTCAGGGTTAATCTATGTCAGCAGTACTTCACGAGGTTTGAAGGAATTACATGATTTCGTTTACATACTGTATATCAAATAATAAATAAACGGAAATTTTGCTTGAAGATGTGTTAACTTTGTTTAATTTCACTGGACACATTAAAATACTTACTCCTGCCGGGCTTGTTGCATTCATTGCCCCGTATTTAGGGCCTACGGGGATTCCAGGGCCTCCGGGGCCTCCAGGGCCTCCGGGGCCTCCAGGGCCTCCGGGACCTCCGGGGCCCCTAGGGCCTCCCGGAACCATCTCGACGGAGGTGGTGCTCGCGCTACTAGAGTCCCACGCCACCTTGGCGGCTACATGCTGCAGGTCTTTGCGGACCTGTTTGATGCTGTCTGCCATGCCCTGCGGCAGCACGCCGACCGCCGCCAGCTGCGTCAACAGTCCGGCCATGCGGCTCAGCCCTTCCTCTGCCGCTTGCACTCGCTTATTTAGCTGACGAAAATAATAAAATCATCGTCATGGTGGCATACGACATACGACCCGAGCTAAATGTAAATGTGGCGGCATCTATCACGCCACATGCGAACTATCCTGCATCGCGATATTAGAGTTTGACACGCAGATAGTATATATACAAGTTCCCAACATCAACCGTTGGGCAGTGGCCCGCCAGGCATAAGACTCCGCCTGGTAGGAGGATCCTCCTTTTCGTAGGCGGAACACAATATCTCGTTCCCCTACATAAGTAAACGCGGAGTGTCGGATGATTTACTGCCATCAACATCCTTGATAACCCGCAAAGGGGCCGCAGTATATGGATGTTAGTCAAAACACTTCGAAAAGGACGAGCCGTGACCCAGCAAATCAAATAAAATCAAAACCAAAACTCATTTATTTAAACTGGACTGAAAATAGTACTTTTTAAACGTCACAATTACAATAGACAACCCCCAAATTTCCCACCCTTCACCGCTTGCTAGTGTTTATGCTGGAAAGAAGAAGTGACTCGACAAACTCCCCCGCAACACATTTTTGTCTTTTAGATTAATTTGTAATTGTACAAATTATCGAAAATGTATGTCATGCGTCATTATAAAGAATTTTTAGGAAATCTATATAATGCCTAAAATCGACAGAAATGTGTGAAATAAATTTAATATACACTTTTCCTAGGAATTATATACATTTCCTAGACAGCAGTCGGGAATGTGTATTTTCTGTAACATACATTGACGTCCCTTCACTACTGAACCAATGTCATGCAAGCATGCTTCTTCCAAACATCATGCAAGCAAGTACGGAAGTGTTTCTTAATGTGCTCCGTCGAAAGACTCTCTTTGTCGCCCATTTGCTTTACTCGACCTCGTGCACTCGTTCCACTCAGGACCTCCTTCGCAAGCTTCTGGCTCCACGTTTTAAAATAACACGCTAGAGGTAGGACAGAGGCTGACCACGAGAAGTCGCGGTGCGTGGTTGGATTAAATCTAAATTCGATCTATTTTAATTAATGTTGCGATTGTTGTTTGACCAAATGAAACAATTGCCAAATATTAATATACATTTTTATACATTTCCTAGTACCATTTAGGAGTTGGGTGAATATTTAAAAACATTAACTAAAATATTAAAAACGTCATAACATCATCCCAAAGTTAAGAATGCAGAAGTTTAAAACTACAATTATGGTAATGAAAACTCAAACTATACCACTGCCGTCAAGCAATAAGACAAGAATAAAAACAATCTGAAACTACTAGTAATGTTTACAACCCAGGAGAAGAATGATTTGTTAAAATAATAGTGAAGGTAATTCGAATGTTCACCCAATTTCATAATATTCATACAAATCCTAGGAATTATATACATATCCTAGGAAATGTATGTATTAAAGAGAACCCTTGAGAAATTATTTTATACATTTTCTAAATTAGCTCGGCATTGTATACATTTCCCAGGAATTATATACAACTCCTAGGTTACATACATTTCCGGTATCATATATACAAAACAAAATAAAAGCAAATTGTTGTAATCACTATTATAAAAAGCCTTTGCAACATGTCCGTTAGCACAAACCAAACCACCATATGAAAAAATAATAGATGTCGGAAAAGGTGGGAATACACATGCCTGTAGCTGGCACACTTGTATACCAGCTCCTTGCACGTGCCAGCTACTTTCATATATAGGTATATTTTGGCCAAAGAATCAGCATTGCCATACAACGTGGCAATGCTGCCAGCCTTTTGGGCACTTTTCCTGTTGACAGCGATGCGGACGAATTTTTTGATGCCCTTTAATTGTTTTACCTTATTTTGTATTATAGTAGTTAAGATTTATCTGTAAAATTATTTGATTGATAACTGAAATAAAATAAATAAATTACAAGATATGAAACGTAGATACCTATTCTCCACAACAATAAATATGAATATAAAATACAAGATTCTGGTGAATATGCATATATTCACGTATGCTTACTACCTAAGTAAAACGGTAGTTAAAATTTCTTTCATAGCCCTTCATCCCCTCTGCATAACTGCAGATATCAACAGTTGATATGTCCTACCTGCATAGCTTGCAT
Source organism: Amphipyra berbera (assembly GCA_910594945.2). Taxonomy (NCBI): domain Eukaryota; kingdom Metazoa; phylum Arthropoda; class Insecta; order Lepidoptera; family Noctuidae; genus Amphipyra; species Amphipyra berbera. The sequence goes on from OU343133.1 coordinate 20,150,454, forward strand.
GGTGTCTGTGAGGGAAGCGGTGCCTTTGGCCAGGTCTTTCCTTAACTTCTTATTGTCCGGCAAGGCAGGCGTTGGCAGTGGTGCTGCCACTGACATCAGCTCCTTGACTGCTTTCTCAAGTAGTGCAAATCGAGAGGCTGTCACCACTTCGATACTGCCTACGCGCGCCACGCGACGTTCTGCGGTTTGATATAATGGAATTAGTTTCTTTAATCATAACATCATTATCATAACATCACGCCTTGTATTCCCCGAAGGGTTCGGCAGAGGCGTTTCTCCAGTTATGTTTAAGTCCCATGTAATGGGGGTGAATCTATTGCCATTAACCGGACACAAATCCAGACTTCGGGCCACTACTAAGAAACTTCTAACGGAAAAACTTAATAAAACTTTGTCCGACTTGGGGGTCGAACCCAGGACCTCATGCTCAGCAGTCGCGTTTGCGACCACTAGACCCACAAGGCAGTCTATTTCTTTAATTAATATATTTTTATTAATTTTGAATGTGTAGTGGTTACTCATAAATTACCTAATGCATTGGAAAATGATGCCGCAGAGAACAGGTAAAATACAGTGGATTTGTTGTTTTAAATCAAATCAAATTATTTATTTTGTGTTCAATGTAAGTATACATAAGATGGAAATACAATAAAATTGCAAAAGTAAACAGTTTTTTTTATACATTAAAAAAGGAAAATAGGTAGTTCTAGTACCTCCAATGCGTCTCCAACCATGGAGCAATAATACCATTATTTTGTTCTGCCTAGCCTTTTCCCAACTATGCTGGAGTCAGCTTTCAGTCTAACCAGATGCACTAAATACCAGTATTTGACTCGGAGCGACTGCCATCAGATCTCCAGCCAGGGCAGCAATTTGGGGCCTCTCGAATTTATCATAATGATAAACAGCTTGCCGGACGTCGTTAGACATGGGACATGTTTATTATTTGCGGATGACCTTAAGTTGCTGCTCGAGGTGAGGGGTGAGACAGATTGTGAATACCTGCAAGAGGATATAAACCAAGTAGTAAAGTGGAGCCAAGATAATAATCTCCATTTCAATGTCTCCAAATGCTCGGTGATGACGTTCACTCGTTCGCGAAACCCAGTGTGCTACGAGTATAAAATAGGAACGACACGGATGCAACGAGTGACGCAGATAGGAGATTTAGGAGTTCATCTAACTCCGGACGTAACATTCCGCGAGCATATTGTTAAAGTATGCAAAAAGGCATACAGAAACTTAGGTTTTGTCCTAAGACAAACACAGAGGTTCACATAAGTTAAAAAATATGTTACTTACCGGATATGGCATGTGTATTTAATAATTACATTAAAAAGTACAGGTATTCACTGCATTATATACACATAGCTAATTAGTAAAACCATCCTTGTAACTGATACCAAATGTTGATTGAGCGCTATTCCCACCGACAAACTGTCACACAGTTTGGTGGGTTTAATTTACTTGTAGAATGTGTTTATATATCAATAAATGTTTTAATTATTAATTATTATTACAAATATAACAACTATAAAGGTGTTATATGATGCGCTAGTAAGGAGTCACCTCGAGCACAGTGCAGTCATTTGGGCTCCACATGAATTGAAATACAGCGACATGATGGAACGGATTCAAAATAAATTCTTGAGACACGTGTATTTTAAATTATATGGAGTATATCCTTTCTACCCGCTGATGTACCCTACACTATTCGTATTGGGTATGGTAGGGTACAATCAGCTGAGTGTACGACGGGAATTCACTCTTGTTGAATATATAATTAAACTACTCCGCGGAATACAAAATAATCCGGGAGTACTACAGCGGTTTAGTATTTGTGTACCGGACCGCTACGTGTGGAGGCGGCGGCGCCCGCCACTGTTGCTGGTACCACCAGCGAGGACCAACTTACTGGCAAAAACATCTATAACCCGAGCAATACACACTATCAATAAAATTCACGTACGAATTGACGTATTTACATGTACTAGGAGTGAACTCGCAAGGGCACTATTATTTATATTATGTTACACATAAGTTGTGATAGGTTAGACAAAATATGTTTTTGTATTGTATATAAATGTGTAGCATTAAGTACTAAATGTTATATAAGAGTTGTTCTGTGTTTTTGTTATGTTAGAGATTTATATAATTTAGGTTAGGTAGCAGTGGCGAAGGCTCCATACAACTCGATTCCTATCGGCTTCCCTTTCGAAATATGGCAAATACTAGTATCTGTTATTTTCAATTATCATTTAAAGAAATCATTATTTATGAAGTTACATTGCAGGTATAACATTTGCTTATGAAGGTAGCAATCAAAGAAATAAGTAATAATATATTTTGAGTTTGATCCGGCTTCCCTTTTAAGAAAATTCACCCTTCGCCACTGTTAGGTAGTATGTTATAGAAGTTCCTTATTAGGTTAATTTAATATTGTTAATATATAAATACCACACTATCGCATTAGGTTAATCCTGTTATGATAGTTGTAAGGGTGATTATAAATAAATAAATAAATCTCCGCAACCTAGTTACTGGACATGGGCAATACCGATATCCTAAGGTTAGACCGGTTGTCAGACTACTCGTAACGACTGTCATAGTTATTCGTATGACATCAGGGACCGAAGGTTTAGTGTGCTCTCCGAGTCTAATGTGTAACGAATGATCACCCATCCACGGGCTGACCGCGGCAATCGCTGCTTATCCTTACAAATGATATCCGCGCGGTTGTTAATATAAGCCAGGAGTCCCTAAAGATCCACCATGGAGGAATACCTACCATTAGAACGTGATTATTTTACTCACCGGCGCGGCGTGAGACGTTGGCCCTCTTTCCACTGATATACAAAAGCAGTAAATTATTATTTTCAATGGACTTTTATTAAATCGTTAGTTATTTTATAATTATCGACTAATATTTTATATAAATGATGGAATTTGGCGTTACTTTGCGGAAATCCATGACCTATAAGTGTTAAATCTATATAAATAAAAATGAATCGCCAAATGTGTTGCTAAGCGCAAAACTTGAGAACGGCTCGACCAATTCGGCTATTTTTTTAAATATATTCCTTAAGGCATAAGGAATGTTCTTATGGAGAGAAAAAACGTACAAATTGCGTGGAAATTAGTAAAAACAACACTTTTCTTTTCCCACTACAGGCCAATAACTTTTGACAGAACGAAGTTTGTCCGGGCAACTAGTATACAATAAAAATATTTAGTGTTAATTCCGCGAAAATAGTTTTAAATTTATGCGGAATTAACACTAAACATTTTTATTGTATATTTATAATATTTTATAGTTACCGACTAATACTTTGTCCTGCGCTCCTTTTTTTCCGCCCTTGCGTTCGGCCTCTGAGCAAACATTTAAAAATGTTAAACGTTGTAACAATCAAAGATTCCTAAATTGATCACAGACTACTACTATGCACTTAACTTGACACGAGGGGCTAATTTAGAACCACGCAGATCATATGATTTGCAAGGTTAAGCTGCGCTTGCCGCGGTCAGTCCTTGGATGGGTGACCATTCGTTCCTTGGTAGCTAACAAGCTAACATAACCACATTGTGAGTTCAGAAATTTGCCAAATCTACACGTTTTAACTGTTCAAACATCAACATACACATCGAGACCTCTCCGTGCCTCGTATAGCACGTTAAACTGTCGGTCCCGGGTGATATAAGAATACCTATGACAGTCGTTACGGGTAGTCAAAGTCTGACAGCCGGTCCAACCTTAGGATATCGGCATTGCCCAGTTAGTGGGTTGAGGAGGACTGATGGCAGTAGCTATATGTTAAAATACTGCTATTCGGCCGCATCTGGTTAGACTGGAAGTTGACCCAAACTTAATTGGGAAACGGCTAGGCAAAACGCTTAACTTAAACTTAACTAATAGATATATGCTACAATTAGTTCTAAATTAATACCTGTTACTGTGATACTTGTACGAGACCCATCTCTTCCTATGCCTCTTTGTGTTACCTAAAATATAACGGACTTATATATTACATAAACAAGGAAATTTATTAGACCCGTAAACTACACACAAGCCAAATATTACCTACACAAGATTATTAGAGCTCAAACGCACAAGCGGCTGGCCGTGACGCAGCGTGCCGTTGCGGTTGGGCGCACTTCAATTTTGATATGAAACCGCTTGATACCAACGTACTGACTTGCGGATAGCCGTCAACCGCTGCGGTTGTCTTGGAGCTGCGGTGGGCCGCACCGGTTGAATGTAGCGGCGCACCGCACCCCCTCAACGCACTCGGCGCGGTTAGCTGCAAGCGCTTCCCGCGCTCTTAAACTCTTTGCTATCATGTCGTGTCTCCAGTAGAGGGTGTATCGAGAAGGCGGCGCGCCGTGTTCCGTGCGCTCTTCTCAGGAGGACGTGGGGCAAGGCCCCACAGAGGAGAGGTCCGCCATGGGTTGGCGGACCGGGACCTGCCGGGGTTGCGGTGCATGCTTTTGCGAATCCCGCGACCCCGGTCCGTACGGTCAGGAGAAGGAACACCGTTGGTTTTTAGCCGGTAAGAGTCCGGCAGACACCCTCGCCTTCCCCGGGCGAGGGACATCCATGAGGATTTTCCAAAGAGAAAAAAAAAGTAGAGGGTGTATCCAAAATCAATGTTTATTTTTACGACGACGTTTTCCACGATAATTAAAATAAATAACTACAGCAACTTCTTCTACGTCCATCATGACCAACATTTCTAGAAGTACTGACGACGAAATGCGGCGGACCGCTACAGAACCGAGACGATACCGTTAGTCTGAATACGGTGTGCCGTTGCGGCAGACCGCCTATATATATACCTATGTATATACTGCGGCCAACCGCAACGGCACGCCGCGTCACGACCAGCCGCTAGTGCGTTTGGGCCCTTAAGATTATTCTCATTGTTTGTCTCCAATTTGGCACTATCATTATTTTGATTAACGGATTTGCATAATCAACGTTCCGTTTGATAAGCACATCGTGATGGAATACGTAAAAAACATAAATATTACCACCAAAACATCTATCAAAAATACAGTTCAACTAAACGCCGAAATACAGCATAAAAACTATTGTTTGAGCAAACTGTTCGATTACTCTAAATTGTAATAAATATAAGATCAAGTTTAGTGTTACCGTCATCGATCTGCTATACTCAGAAGTTCCTTTTCGATCTGCATCGCGCTCACCGCCTCTTCCTCCTCGTTCTCGATTGCCTCGATCATCACGTTCTCCACCACGTTCACGATCGCGAGCTCCACCGCGTTCACCATAACGAGCACCGTCGCGATCGTCATCGAAGTCATCATCGCGATCCGCATCTCGTCTACCGCGATCCCCACTTCGTTTACCTCGTCTGGCGTGGTCTGCACTTCGTTCACCTCGTCCACCACGGTCACCATCGCGAGCTCCGTCGCGGTAGTCATCGCGTTCGCCATCGTGGTCCATACTTTTTCCACCTTGTCCAGCGCGGCCCACACTTCGTCCACCTCGTCCACTGCGTTCACCTCGTCTACCGTCTTCACCGTAACGAGCTCCATCGCGGTAGTCATAGTGGTCGTCATCGCGGTCCGCACTACGTCCACCTCGTCCAGCGCGGTCCGCACTTCGTCCAGCGCGGTCCGCACTTCGGCCACCTTGTCTACTGCGTTCATCTCGTCCACCGGCTTCACCATCGTGAGCTCCGTCGCGGTAGTCATAGCGGTCGTCATCGCGATCCGCACTACGTCCACTTCGTCCAGCGCGGTCCGCACTTCGTCCAACTCGTTTACTGCGTACACCCTTTTTTCCCATATCTTGGCGCGTCTCTTCGCCTTCCCTATCGCCGCCCCAATCTCCATCACGTTCTCCAGCACGTTCATCACGATCTCCACTACGTTCCCCACCTCGTGTATTACGACCTTTACGTCGACGACCCCCTTGATCCCCATCTCGATACTCATCTTGATCCTCATCACGGTTGTCATCACGGTCCGTACCTCGTCCACCGCGTTCACCCTTTTTTCCCTTACTTCTTCCTTTGGAGCTGCTCCTGCCCTCCTCTTTCTCTGAGGATCCACCTCTATCCGCCTTTTTGCCCTTAGAGTGTTTACCTGCCTTCTCTCTGTGTTTAGAGCTTCTTCCATCATCCGAATCTATCGAAAGCCTTTGTTCTCGCCTATGTTTGCCTCCACCTCCCCCCCTTTCATCTTCTCTTTCAATTCCCCTTTCATCATCTCTTGCACTTCCCCTCCTTTCTGCTGAATAACTAGTCGTGTATTGTTTGTGCCCAAAATTTACGTCTTTCGCTAATTCCCAGAATTCTTCCAACTTGATCTCCACATCCTGTTCTAGTAAACGCATCTGGCGTGCCAAAATGTGTAGCACCGTTTGTATTATATTGAAGTTGACTACATTATACTGAAAAGACAATATATTTTCCGCCTTACTAATAATCGCTGTGTAAAGTTATAATGCTGTTTAACATATAACGTCACTGGAACCATACACTTTTTGATGTATAAGCTTGACATAACTTTACACAACGATTATTGGTAAGGGGTTTATGTTTAGCTGCGTTTTAGCAGTATAAAACTTTTCGGAGACTTTCAAACCATTATCAAATAAATACTCTTCATAATTGTTATTCTGATATTATGAAGAGTACCGAATTATTTTTGATAATGGTTTGGAAGTCTGCTACCTATTTCAGTAGCTACTTGTTTAACGGCCGTTTTCAATAACTTATACTTATACTTTAACTTAATGTCATAATGATATGTCGGTTGCCATGACATTTTATAAAATTTATTTTTCACTTTTTTACATTGATATAATTTGTGAATTATTTTATCGGTGAGTGTGGTGTGGGTAAATCCTAGCGTTCACAACGGGAGACTACAATCCATCATTCTCAGCTACAATCGGAGTTGACTACAAATGTAAAGTCATGGACGTGAACGGTGAACCAAAGTCCCTAGCAAAACTGAATGAGTGGGTCGTGGAACTGACGCAGTGCATAATATCAGCAAGCACATTGGATCACCCGCGCGACGGCGCAACGAGTTCTCCCAAGGAGGGTTGACGTCAGGCAGGCGGCCGGTCACAAAACAATAAGCCAAAACCTCTAGCAACATGGATTTATGAAATACATGTTGTGCCGACCCCACCTAGTGTGGGATAAGGGCAGGAAGAAGAAGACTAACTTATAATTTGGAGAAGCCCGGCGAGACAGCTGGCGGACACGACTATAGCTTAAGAACACCCTAATTATATTCATTTAGATTCTTTTTTTTGTTGGATCCAAAAAATTCCTTGCAGGGTCAATCTGTGTCACCGGCTTACCACGAGGTTTGAAAGAATAACACGAATTCGGATGCACCCTGTATATATTTTTATTCCTTAATAAGTAGATGACCTGATGAACTTCATATCATCTAAATGTTTCCTAATTTTCTTTTTTCCTATACCATGGTGGTTGATGGGTGGTTTAATATTGAGGCGAACAAATAAAATAAAAAATCTGTCGAGCTATTTTCGAATTTTTTTCAGGCTAACGAACGGTAATAGATTTTTATATATATGGAAGATGTTGGCAATACGTACGGTTTATCGACTGATAAAGCTAACAAAAGGCGTGTTAAGGAAACGTATCCATAATATAAATTTAAAAAGAAGATAAAAATTCACTATCCGATTTAACGGCCGACATGGCCGCGCCGTCGAGTTCATATCTGTTAAACGATAATACTAATAGAAATATGATCGACCAGACCTTTTTATTTTTACAGGTCGACCCATAGACTTAGGATCAATAGCCTGTCTATCGAGCCCACATAGACACTTCGTCAATCTGATGGCAGCGAGCGTACTAGCAGCACGTCTATTGTGATAGCAACCGCTTTATCTTATACCTTTAAACGAGCAATTCTTGTATATATATAATCTGAATCTCGGAAACGGCTCCAACGATTTTCATGAAATTTAGTATGCAGGGGGTTTCGGGGGCGATAAATCAATCTAGCTAGGTTTCATTTAAAAAAAATGTCGTTTTATCCGTGTTTTTAGGCAATGAAAAGCTGCTACAATATCATTAGAATACGAAAGTAAATTTCGCCTTCGTTTACAATGTTATAATAGCTCAGGTGGGAAATCGGGCGGTCACTAAAACTTGAAAACCCTGGTTCGAATCCTGCTGATTATTTTTTTCCCTTTTTTTTAAGTTCCTTCTTTTTTTTTACAAGCTTTTATAATTTATTTTTCTTTTTATACGCTTTTATTTAACTTGCAATGTTTGTATGTATGTATATTCGGTTGAAATCTTGCAACTGAATTTTGAATCACTTCCTCTTATCCTAAGGAGTTGAATTTAAAAATATTGGTTCATTTCCGATGACAATACATTTTTTTGGTAAGCATGACCTGAATCGACATCCAGGATTAGCTCCAGATAAAGGAACTCTTCAACGCTCAACAGCACAGACACGAAATGTTGTGTACGCATTGTATTATGATAGCCGGTTTTAAGTTTTACCGTGACATGGTTGCTGCACTCAGGGTTTGGTCCTGACTAGGGAACTCCTCAATGTTTAGCAGCACAGACACGAAATTTTGTGTACGCGTTTTACTATGATAGCCGGTTTTAAGTTTTACCGTGACATGGTTGCTGCTCTCAGGGTTGGGTCCTGACTAGGGAACTCCTCAATGTTTAGCAGCACAGACACGAAATTTTGTGTACGCGTTTTATTATGATAGCCGGTTTTAAGTTTTACCGTGACATGGTTGCTGTACTCAGGATTGGGTCCTGACTAGAGAACTCCTCAATGGTTAGCAGTACAGACATGAAATGTTGTATACGCGTTCAATTATGAAAGACCGTTCTAAATTTCAACATGATATACCGACTAAAAAATAAATAAATGAATAGTACAAAAAACATTTTTAAAAACAAGCTTTTATTTAAATGGTCTAAAAAGAAGAAAATAAACTTTAAAAATAATCTATCCCATCAATTTATTACATTATACAACTAATTTATTTAAATATTATAAAAGCTTGTCGGGAGATACTAAATAAACAAGAATGCAATATGTATGTACAATAACTAATAAATGTAAAGTGTAGTAATTCTAAGAAAAAATGTACCTATGTACTTCATAAAATTGTATTTCTCGCGACAAACTTTTATATTGTTTTAATAAATTAGTTGTATAATGTAATAAATTGATGGGATCGATTTAATTTAAAGTTTATTTTCTTCTTTTTAGACCATTTAATTCGTTTTTTTTTTCTAACTAAAAAACAAGATTTACCAAAAAAAAAACCGAGCTAAGCTCGGTCATCCAGGTACTAATATAATAGATCGTTCCTTGCACTGTGTAAGCAAAAATCGACCTTAAGGTGCTTCGTTTTCTATTCTACCATTGTAAATAGTTCGTTAGTTGCCCTGTGCAAGGTGTAAGCCAAAATAGCCCTTAAGGTGCCAGCCTTTCATTCCGCTACGGTACTTACTACAATAGTAGGTAGGTATTATATTCTAATGCATAATAACCATTGCCTACTTTAGTTACAATACATAACATCACGCTTGTATTCCCCGAAGGGTTGGGCAGAGATGTATAGTAACACCCTCATTTCGCAGTTATGTTTAAGTCCCATATAATAGTTGACGAGCCTATTGCCATCAACCGGTCACAAATCCAAACTCCGGGCTGCTACTGAGGAATTCCACACGGAAAAACCCAATAACACCTTGTCCGACCTGGAGATCGAACCCAGGACCTTACGATCAGCAGTCGCGCTTGCCACCTTTAGTTACAATTAGGTAAATATTATGTACTTATGTTGCAACTTCGACAGGCTTGAATTTATTTGAGTACTCACATCAGAGGTTCCAAAAGCCGTGTTTATGAGGTCTTCAACGCTCAAGAGGAGCGTTCTGTCGCTCATAGCGGGCTCGTCGATATATCGATATTTAACCATTTTGCCTGATTCTTGTTATTTCTATATCAAAAACAAATTTTAGCAACAAATAAGTTATATCAAACAAAAATCCTTTACACAATCAATAGCCATGTCTCATAAAAATTCTTTGATTGAAAATGAGTTTTTTTTTGCTGACAATATCAACAATCGAAGTTGTAGAATTATTGTCAGCCAGAACCATGGTATATTTTGTATTATTCTTTTTATAACTTTAATTACAACGGTCTTGGACCATATCAGTGTAGCGAACCTCCTTACATGTTTTATTTGTGGTCGCCTTTAGTTTTTAGTTTTTCAGTAATGACAGCTGTCTGTACCATAGATCTTGTTAAAGCTTATCAACAGATTCCCTTAAATTCACCTGATATTTGCAAAACTGCCATAACTACTTCTTTCGGCCTTTTTGAATTCCCCTATATGACGTTTAGCCTTCGAAATGCCGGACAGACATTGCAAAGGTTCATTGACGAAGTGGTGCGCGGCTTAGACTTCTGTTTCCCATACATTGATGACATCCTAGTTTTTTCAATAGATTCGAAGCAACATGCCGAGCATCTCAGGCTCCTGTTTCGTCGACTGCACGAATACGGAGTTGTTATCAACTTGGAGAAGTGCGTTTTCGGTGCAGCAGAAGTAACATTTTTAGGGTACCGCATTAACGCTGCAGGCACGTATCCTTTTGAGGACCGTATACGTGCACTGATGGATTTTCCCCTCCCCAAGACAGTGCAAGGTGTTCGCAGATTTCTGGGCATGGTAAATTTTTACCGCAGATTCTTGCCCGACGCTGCCAAGTACCAGGTTCCCTTAATAGACGCAGTTGCTGCAACCAACAGCAAGGGCGCGAAACCATTTCCATGGACGCCCGAGCTCGAGCAATGTTTTAATAGCTGCAAGAAGAGTCTAACTACTGTCACTACCTTGTCTCACCCAAATTATGAGGCTCCATTGGGTTTATTTACGGATGCGTCCAGTACGCATATAGGCGCATGCTTACAACAAAAAGTTGGTGAGGATTGGCAGGCCCTTGCGTACTTCAGTAAGAAGCTTACAGCAAAACAGGCGGAGTGGCCCGCGTATTACCGTGAACTTCTCGCTGTATACGAAAGCGTGCAGCACTTTCGGCACATTCTGGAAGTGCAACATGCGAACATTTTTACTGACCACAAGCCACTTATTTACGCCTTTGTACAACGCCGCGAAAAATTACCACCAACGCAACTCAACCAACTGACGTTTATAAGTCAGTTTACGACGGACATTCAATATAATAAGGGTAGCGACAACGTGGTCGCAGATGCCATGTCCCGGATCGAATCAATTTCGTTGGAGGCAGACTACAAGGCCCTCGCAGAATCTCAGGAAGGAGACCAGGAACTTAGAGAGTTGTCTTCGTCTACTTCCATGGAATTGGCAAAGATCAACGTTCCCGGGACCAACATATCCATTCTCTGCGACACATCGTCAGGACGACCTCGCCCATATTTAACCTTACCTTTTCGTCGAGCCGCTTTTGACCAACTACATGGCCTCAGTCACCCAGGCGTACGGCCAACCTTACGTTTGGTGGCTGAGCGATATGTATGGCCACGTATGAACAAAGACTGTCGAAAATGGGTGCAGTCATGTTTACAGTGCCAGCGCATTAAGGTGGGCAGACATGTTTCTTCACCCCTTGTCTCTTTTGGTAGTCCTTCTCGTAGATTTCGGCATATACACATCGACATAATAGGTCCACTTCCGTATTCAAATGGTTTCAAATATTGTTTTACCGCGGTCGACAGATACACGCGTTGGCCAGAGGTGTGGCCAATGGCCTCGATTACGGCGGAAAAAGTGGCAGACACACTTGTGACTGGTTGGATATCCCGTTTTGGTGTCCCAAGCATTTTGACGACAGATCAGGGGCGTCAATTTGAGTCCGCTTTGTTTCGGCGCCTTATGAATGTGTGCGCAACAAAGCGGGTTCGCACAACCAGTTATCATCCGTGCGCTAATGGCATGGTAGAGCGCATGCACCGCCAGCTAAAAACTTCTTTAATGTGCCATGCTCAAACATGGACTAACGCACTCCCGCTGGTACTTCTTGGCATGAGAACTGCACTTAAAGAGGATTTAAACACCTCATCTGCTGAGCTTGTTTAAGGGGAGCCGCTTCGGCTACCCGGAGAACTTATCGTGCCACCAGAAGAACCCAGGAGCCCAAATGACGCCACGGATTTTGTTACGGAGTTGAGGAGTCGGATGGAAATTTTACGCCCAATACCAGCTTCGCGACACACTCGACCGTCATCGTTTGTAGTCAAAGATTTGGCAACGGCAACTCACGTCCTGCTTCGTGAAAACACTGTGCGTCGGCCTTTGCAACCTCCCTATACAGGACCACATCGCATTCTATGGAGGTGGGATAAGACCCTAACCGTGGAAGTGAATGGCAGGGAAACCACGGTCAGCATTGACCGTGTCAAGCCAGCACACCTAGATTATGAAGCGTTATCATCGCCATCGCTGCCAGGCCTTGTTCCAATCTTTTCTACTCCTTCCAAACTTTCATCATCACCAAAACACCCATCACCTCCAGCTGCTGTCACCACCAGATCTGGTAGATGGGTTAAATTTAGGGATCTCCTAGATTTATAGTTTTAAAGGAGATGTTTCATTTTCGGCCATAAGATGTACATTTATCGAAAAAGGAGAAAAAAATCAAAGAATTGAGGAAAAATATTCTTTCGTGAATTTAAACCTGATTTGATGTGCACAAAATATAATAAGTTTTCAAGTATTGCCATATTCTATTCAACATGGCGTCCTATAGTTTGCATAGCCTGCTATCGTTCTGAAATCATGTCAAATCAAAACATAATTCACGTAGACGTTAAATATGAAAGGTATGTGTTCTTGTACAATTAATAATTATTATTATTCTCTTAGCCATCTTTTTCGACTAATTCTAAGCTAGTGTGACGATTTCATCGTTAGAAAAATATTTATTCTTCTTTTTTGACGTGTACTTCTGAACGAAAAATTCAAAATGTCAGGTCACAGTCAGTCAGTTAACAAATATCAATTTCTAGGTTAGGTAAACGTCATCTTTACAACCTCTCACGGCTGTCATAACTCTCACGACAAACGTCAAACATTTTTAACTTTTATTTTGTGCATAAAAAGCATTTGATATTATGAAAAAAATGTTACTGTAAGCTATTCAGGGTTTAGTTTCCCAGCTTTTCTGAAAGGGACACCTTATGGCCGGAGTCCCATACTAAAATGAAACATCTCCTTTGTTTATTTTATCTTTTTCTTCTACGTGGGGGGATGGTGTGGCGAACCTCCTTACATGTTTTATTTGTGGTCGCCTTTAGTTTTTAGTTTTTCAGTAATGACAGCTGTCTAGTTGGAATTATAAATTCTTAAGAGATTTATTTGCCTCGGTATCGGTTCGCCTTTTAAGTTTAATTTTTATATTGTGCTGTAACCTATGACGTACCTAATACAGAATACTTCGATCCCCTGACTTTTATTGATAATTAACTTGGGCGTAATCGTAGCGCCTTATCAGTAATTAAAGATAGAGTAATAAAACATGCGATACTAATAAAAAATAATAATATTGTCTAAAGGTCCAGACGCTCGAAGGCTCGTCAGTGGCTACAATACCTTTAAAGCCTTGGACCCGGCCAACTCTTCTGTGAAATGGCACATTGATGAAATTTGTGACATTGACAGTTTAGTTCAGTGGTCACCTGTTGTCACATAAATCTTTTCATGGGTTTAACATAATATTACGTCTATATTCCCCGAAGGGTTGGACAGAGGTGCATAGTGACACCCTCATATTGCCGTTATGTTTAAGTTCCATGTAATAGGGGGCGAGCCTATTGCCATTAACCGGGCACAAATCTAGACTCCGGGCTGCTACTGAGAAATTCCTTATGGAAAAACCCAATAACACTGCCTGACCTGGGGATCGAACCCAGGGCTCCATGCTCAGCAGTCGCGCTTGCGACTACTAAACCAATAAGGCAGTCAAACCCCAAAACCCCTAGTAAGAAAAAAAAAACTTCATACATACCTTTCTCCCATATTTCTTCATGTAGGCCAATTTTATTGACATTACTAATTTTTCAAACACTTAACAGCAAATTACCTACAATAACATAAAATATGTGTCATGACTCATGTCAGATTAGATATCCCTCATATTAGATCATTATTCATAGAATGGCAACACTGGAGCGAACAGAGCGACGCTCTTCAATTCACAGATAACTTGGTACAACTGTAGTAGTACATTATTATTACCCGAAGTTATAATATAAATATTTCTTCAAGTAGACCAATTCCAATTTTATTGTCATTAGTAATTTTCAAACACTTGGACAACACAATTTGTCACATTGGAAAAATGGAGGATGCACGTTGGAAACAATAAAAACCCCAGAATAAGATATTTTGGCATCGCCAATCATTCAATATAACATTTTTTTAAGGATAGTAACAAAATGAAATTAAATGGACGTAGGTTTGTACCCTTTAATGTTTGTTATTGTATAAGAGCTGTGTTACAATTTTGGTGTACAATAAAGTATATTCTATTCTATTATATCCACGAAGCGTTTTGAATGCGTCCAGTAGCGTGGTGCAGGTTTAGTCGCCACGCCGCGCCGATACGTCAAAATGGAGTGGTGTGCTGGATTTTAATCCAATTGGAAATCCACGGTCGGGAAACCGTTTAAAAAACAATATACGTTTGCGACATTCACGGTCAGATTTTGGAATGCAACCACGCCATTTCGACTATTGGAAGAGTTGTCAGTGGCTGCCTTTAGACATAATACCATGGTTCTGGCTGACAATAATTCTACAACTTCGATTGTTGATATTGTCAGCAAAGAAAAACTCATTTTCAATCAAAGAATTTTTATGAGACATGGCTATTGATTGTGTAAAGGATTTTTGTTTGATATAACTTATTTGTTGCTAAAATTTGTTTTTGATATAGAAATAACAAGAATCAGGCAAAATGGTTAAATATCGATATATCGACGAGCCCGCTATGAGCGACAGAACGCTCCTCTTGAGCGTTGAAGACCTCATAAACACGGCTTTTGGAACCTCTGATGTGAGTACTCAAATAAATTCAAGCCTGTCGAAGTTGCAACATAAGTACATAATATTTACCTAATTGTAACTAAAGGTGGCAAGCGCGACTGCTGATCGTGAGGTCCTGGGTTCGATCTCCAGGTCGGACAAGGTGTTATTGGGTTTTTCCGTGTGGCATTCTTCAGTAGCAGCCCGGAGTTTGGATTTGTGCCCGGTTGATGGCAATAGGCTCGTCAACTATTATATGGGACTTAAACATAATTGCGAAATGAGGGTGTTACTATACATCTCTGCCCAACCCTTCGGGGAATACAAGCGTGATGTTATGTATTGTAACTAAAGTAGGCAATGGTTATTATGCATTAGAATATAATACCTACCTACTATTGTAGTAAGTACCGTAGCGGAATGAAAGGCTGGCACCTTAAGGACTATTTTTGCTTACACCTTGCACAGGGCAACTAACGAACTATTTACAATGGTAGAATAGAAAACGAAGCACCTTAAGGTCGATTTTTGCTTACACAGTGCAAGGAACGATCTATTATATTATAAAGCGGTTGCCATCACAATAGACGTGCTGCTAGTACGCTCGCTGCCATCAGATTGACGAAGTGTCTATGTGGGCTCGATAGACAGGCTATTGATCCTAAGTCTATGGGTCGACCTGTAAAAATAAAAAGGTCTGGTCGATCATATTTCTATTAGTATTATCGTTTAACAGATATGAACTCGACGGCGCGGCCATGTCGGCCGTTAAATCGGATAGTGAATTTTTGGCTTCTTTATAAATTTATTTTATAGATACGTTTCCTTAACACTCATTTTGTTAGCTTTATCAACTACGTATTGCCAACATCTTCCATATACATACATAAAATTCCATTGCCGTGCGTTAGTCTCGAAAAAACTCGAAAATGGATCGACCGATTTTTTTTTATTTGTTCGCCTCAATATTAAACCACCCATCAACCACCATGGTATAGGAAAAAAGAAAATTAGGAAACATTTAGGTGATACGAAGTTCACCAGGTCATCTACTTAGTAAGGAATAAAAATATATACAGGGTGCATCCGAATTCGTGTTATTCTTTCAAACCTCGTGGTAAGCTGGTGACACAGATTGACCCTGCATGGGATTTTTTGGATCCACCTAAAAAAACTAAATGAAAATATGGTGTTCTTAACGTGAGGTATTTTAGCGCCCCGAGTTAACGGACTGCGCGAAGCTATAGTCGTGTCCGCCAGCAGTCGCGCCGGGCTTCTCCAAATTAATCTGTCTTGTACGGTAAACCGCCGATAGATAAGTTATTGAAAATGGCCGTTAAACAAGTAGCTACTGAAATAGGTAGCAGACTTCCAAACCATTATCAAAAATAATTCGGTACTCTTCATAATATCAGAATAACAATTATGAAGAGTATTTATTTGATAATGGTTTGAAAGTCTCCGAAAAGTTTTATACTGCTAAAACGCAGCTAAACATAAACCCCTTACCAATAATCGTTGTGTAAAGTTATGTCGAGCTTATACATCAAAAAATGTATGGTTACAGTGACATTATATGTTAAACAGCATTATAACTTTACACAGCGATTATTAGTAAGGCGGAAAATATTTTGTCTTTTCAGTATAATGTAGTCAACTTCAATATGATACAAACGGTGCTACACATTTTGGCACGCCAGATGCGTTTACTAGAACAGGATGTGGAGATCAAGTTGGAGGAAGTGTGGGAATTAGCGGAAGATGTAAATTTTGGGCACAAACAATACACGACTAGTTATTCAGCAGAAAGGAGGGGAAGTGCAAGAGATGATGAAAGGGGAATTGAAAGAGAAGATGAAAGGGGGGGAGGTGGAGGCAAACATAGGCGAGAACAAAGGCTTTCGATAGATTCGGATGATGGAAGAAGCTCTAAACACAGAGAGAAGGCAGGTAAACACTCTAAGGGCAAAAAGGCGGATAGAGGTGGATCCTCAGAGAAAGAGGAGGGCAGGAGCAGCTCCAAAGGAAGAAGTAAGGGAAAAAAGGGTGAACGCGGTGGACGAGGTACGGACCGTGATGACGACCGTGATGAGGAGCAAGATGAGGATCGAGATGGGGATCAAGGGGGTAGTCGACGTAAAGGTCGTAGTACACGAGGTGGGGAACGTAGTGGAGATCGTGATGAACGTGCTGGAGAACGTGATGGAGATTGGGGCGGCGATAGGGAAGGCGAAGAGACGCGCAAAGATATGGGAAAAAAGGGTGGACGCGGTAAACAAGTTGGACGAAGTGCGGACCGCGCTGGACGAGGTGGACGTAGTGCGGACCGCGATGACGAACACGATGACTACCGCGACGAAGCTCGCGATGGTGAAGGCGGTGGACGAGGTAAACGCAGTGGACGAGGTGGACGAACTGCGGACCGCGCTGGACGAGGCGGAAAAAGTATAGACCGCGATGACTACCGCGACGGTGCTCGCGATGGTGAACGCGGTGGTGAACGCGATGGACGAGTTGGACGAAGTGCAGACCGCGCTGGACGAGGTGGACGAAATGCGGATCGTGATGACGATCGCGATGATGACCGCGATGGAGCTCGCGATGACTACCGCGACGGAGCTCGTGATGGTGAACGCGGTGGACGAGGTGGACGAAGTGCGGACCGCACTGGGCGAGGTGGACGAAATGCGGACCGCACTGGGCGAGGTGGACGAAATGCGGATCGCGATGACGACCGCGAAGACTACCGTGACAGTGCTCGCGATGGTGAACACGGTGGTGAACGCGGTGGTGAACGCGGTGGACGAGGTGCACGAAGTGCGGACCGCGCTGGACGAGGTGGACGAAATGCAGACCGCGATGGAGCTCACGATGACTACCGCGACGGAGCTCGCGATGGTGACCGTGGTGTACGAGGTGAACGAAGTGCAGACCACGCTGGACGAGATAAACGAAGTGGGGATCGCAGTAGACGAGATGCGGATCGCGATGACGATCGCGACGGTGCTCTTTATGGTGAACGTGGTGGAGAACGTGATCGTGAACGTGGTGGAAAACGAGATCGTGAACGTGGTGGAGAACGTGGTCGTGAACGGGATCGTGAACGTGGTGGAGAACGTGATCGTGAACGTGGTGGAGAACGTGATCGTGAACGTGGTGGAGAACGTGATGATCGAGGCAATCGAGAACGAGGTGGAAGAGGCGGGGAGCGAGATGCAGATCGAAAAGGAACTTCTGAGTATAGCAGATCGGTGACGGTAACACTAAACTTGATCTTATTTCTATTACAATTTAGAGTTAGATATCGAACAGTTTGCTCAAACAATAGTTTTTATGCTGTAGATAGATAGATAGATATACTTTATTGCACACTAAAAGAAATAAAACAGAAGGAATACACATAATTAGGAACAGTACAAATGGCGGTCTTATCGCTTAAAGCAATTTCTTCCAGACAACCATTGTATGGAAAGAATTGTTAAGAAAAATATAAAGGACAGTTTGCAGCGTACAAATATGTAACCTAGTAAAAATCGGGCATCAACTAAATAATAAGCTGTATTTCGGCGTTTTGTTGAACTGTATTTTTGATAGATGTTTTGGTGGTAATATTTATGTTTTTTACAAATTCCAACACGATGTGCTTATCAAACGGAACGTTGAATATGCGAATCCGTTAATGATAGTGCCAAATTGGAGACAGACAGAATAATCTTAATAATCTTGTGTAGGTAATATTTGGCTTGTGTGTAGTTTACGGGTCTAACAAAGTTCCTTTTTTATGTAATATATAAATCCGTTATATTTTAGGTAACACAAAGAGGCGTAGGAAGAGATGGGTCTCGTACAAGTATCACAGTAACAGGTATTAATTTAGAACTAATTGTAGCATATATCTATTAGTTAAGTTTAAGTTAAGCGTTCTGCCTAGCCGGTTCCCAATTAAGTTTGGGTCAGCTTCCAGTCTAACCAGATGCGGCTGAATAGCAGTATTTTAACATATAACGACTGCCATCAGACCTCCTCAACCCAGTAACTGGGCAATGCCGATATCCTAAGGTTAGACTGGTTGTTAGGCTTTGACTACCCGTAACGACTGTCACAGGTATTCATCACCCGGGACCGACAGTTTAACGTGCTATACGAGGCACGGAGAGGTCTCGATGTGTATGTTGATGTTTTAACAGTTAAAACGTGTAGATTTGGCAAATTTCTGAACTCAGAGTGTGGTTAGGTTAGCTTGTTAGCTACCGAGGAACGAATGGTCACCCATCCAAGGACTGGCCGCGGTAAGCGCAGCTTAACCTTGCAAGTCATATGATCCGCGCGGTTCTTTATTAGCCCCTCGTGTCAAGTGCACGGTATAAATAGTAGTAGTGTCTGTGATCAGTTTAGGAATTATAGAATAGAGTAGAATTATCTTTGATTGTTACAACGTTTAACATTTTTAAATGTTTGTTCAGAGACCGAACGCAAGGGCGGAAAAAAAGGAGCGCAGGACAAAGTATTAGTCGGTAACTATAAAATAACTAACAATTTAATAAAGACTGCCTAGCATAGGGTCTTGGAATCGATCCCCAGGTCGGGCAAAGTGTTATTGGGTTTTTCCATTAGGGATTTCTCAATAGCAGCCCGGAGTCTTGTGCCCGGTTAATGGCAATAGCCTCGCCCCCTATTACATAAAACATAACGGCGAAATGAGGGTGTTACTATACACCCCTGCCCAACCCTTCGGGGAATACAGGCGTGATGTTATGTTTAATAAAAGTCGATTGAAAATATTAATTTACTGCTTTTATAAATTTCAGTGGAAAGGAGGCCATCGTCTCACGCCGGTGAGTAAAATAATCACGTTCTAATGGTATTCCTCCATGGTGGATCTTTAGCCACAGATTAATGATCTTTAGCGGGTTGTGGCTAATATTAACAGCCGCGCGGATATGATTTGTAAAACCGTGTACAGACATAGCGAGGCGTGCGTCGCGAATGGTTCGTCACGCATGCCTCGGGCTGTGTGGACGTGTGTGCTCACTGAGCATTCGCCTCATACGATCGTTGCGAACGCCGCGCCGCCTGACCGCCTCAGTGCGAACCGTGCGCTCCATGTGGACGGACGGGTGTTATGTGTTATTATTACTGACGAACACCGTGCGTGGTTGTTTGCGTGCTCAGCGTGAGTATGTGTGGTTCGGAACGCATGCATAAATGTACCGTCGTATGCCTCAGGTTGAGGCCAGCGTGACGAACCATTCGCGACGCACGCCTCGCGAAGTCTGTACGGGGCTCGATGATAAGCAGTGCTTGCCGCGGTCAGCCCGTGGATAGGTGACCATTCGTTACACATATAGACTCGGAGAGCACACTAAACCTTCGGTCCCAGATGTCATACGAATACCTATGACAGTCTTTACGAGTAGTCTGACAACCGGGCTAACCTTAGGATATCGGTATTGCCCATGTCCAGTAACTGGGTTGCGGAGATCTGATGGCAGTCGCTCCGAATCAAATACTGGTAATTAGGCGCATCTGGTTAGACTGGAAGCTGACTCCGCCATAGTTGGGAAAACAACAAAAGAATGGTATTATTGCTCCATGGTTGGAGACGCATTGGAGGTACTAGAATTACCTATTTTCCTTTTTGAATATAAAAAATAAAAAATCTTTAAAAAAATTATGGTAGGTATTTCCATCTTATATATGTATACGTACATTGAACGCAAAATAAATAGTTTGATTTGATTTACAACAACAAATCCATTGTATTTTACCTGTTCTCTGCAGCATCATTTTTCAACGTAATAGGTGATTTATGAGTAACCACTACACATTCAAAATTAATAAAAATATATTGATTAAAGAAATAGACTGCCTTGTGGGTCTAGTGGTTGCAAACGCGACTGCTGAGCATGAGGTCCTGGGTTCGATACCCCAGGTCGGACAGTGTTATTAGGTTTTTCCATTAGGAATTTCTTAGTAGCAGCCCGAAGTCTGGATTTGTGTCCGGTTAATGGCAATAGATTCACCCCCTATTACATGGGACTTAAACATAACTGGCGAAACGCCTCTGCCGAACCCTTCGGGGAATACAAGGCGTGATGTTATGATGATGATGTTATGATTAAAGAAACTAATTCCATTATATCAAACCGCAGAAAGTCGTGTGGCGCGCGTAGGCAGTATCGAAGTGGTGACAGCCTCTCGATTTGCACTACTTGAGAAAGCAGTCAAGGAGCTGATGTCAGTGGCAGCACCACTGCCAACGCCTGCCTTGCCGGACAATAAGAAGTTAAGGAAAGACCTGGCCAAAGGCACCGCTTCCCTCACAGACACCATGCAAGCTATGCAGGTAGGACATATCAATTGTTGATATCTTCAGTTATGCAGAGGGGTGATGGAGGGGATTGATGAGGGGAGGGAATGAGGGGTTATGAAGGAAATTCTAAGTACTGTTTCACTTAGGTAATAGGCATACGTGAATATTCACGAGAGTCTTGTATTTTATATTCATATTCTTTATTGTGGAGAATAGGAAAGTTTCATGTCAATTTTAGATTCAATTAGATTGAGTACCGAATATTTATTTATTTTACTTTAATTAAAACGGTCTTAGACCAATTACAATAATTAAAGATAGAAAAAAGAACAGGAATGGAATAAGGTGCATACAAAACAATGGAACGAAAAATAATGATTTTTAAAAAATATATAACAATATGAGACACCTGTATCACACAGCCCTCACAATGCACCTGACAATTTATTCTTCCATTCATCCGCAAACAGATCACAATTCAGTCATAAATGTTTTAGGGGTTGGTCCCTAACCAATAAAAGGCGTGATACTCTGTTGAACTATAATTTTATACTGTCTGTGAAATGATGGATTCTAAAACAATGAAGATGACAGAATTCTAAAAGTTTATGAATTTAAATTTCAAATGAGAATTTAGATGGCCAGTGATTGAAATGATTCATGAAGGTTGCATGTACATTGTCACTACAATGTATTTATTTATTTTTATAACATAAAATAACTAAAAAGAGAATTCAAAACGTTCATGATACATTCCTCTCGCAGTACTCCAGGCATTCCGATAAAATCACCTTCCATTCATCAGCAAACACATCAAAATTCGGTCTGGCGTCCAGGAGAGCATTGAGTGCGCTTA
Organism: Amphipyra berbera; assembly: GCA_910594945.2. Classification (NCBI taxonomy): domain Eukaryota; kingdom Metazoa; phylum Arthropoda; class Insecta; order Lepidoptera; family Noctuidae; genus Amphipyra; species Amphipyra berbera. Next base: position 20,172,693 of record OU343133.1, read on the forward strand.
GACTTCGCGGTATGGGTGATCGTGAACGAGCCATACAGTACGACATATCGGAACAGCAAACAGTTTATGTTTTCTGTTCCGACGGTTATTATTGGGTACAAACAATCGGCACAACTCACAATTAAGGTCAGATGCGGATGCCATACACATGCACTTGACTCAAGTTTGCATCGGACCAAGGTACTGAAAATGAGCTTGATCACCCCTATGTTTTGGAAGTCGTTAGAATTCCGAAGAACAAATCCTAGTCGTCGAAAAGACTCTTTAGCCAGTGATGTAAAGTGATCATGGAAAGTGAGCTTGTGATCGAATGTAATACCCAAATCTTTAATTGTAGTAGATCTTGATATAATATTACAGTCTAGTTTATAGAGAAATTCAATGGGGTGTCGCTTCCGGCTGAAGGTCATTTGGAAGCATTTGCTGGAATTGAATTCCATTCCATTTTTAACGCCCCACTGGTACACTGAATCAATGTCTCGCTGGAGCATCAAACAGTCCTCCTCATTTTTAATATGAATGGGTTCACTAATATTTGACTAATATTATCCAGTAATAGATATGGTATCATAATATGAGTTAACGAATATATTCAATACTAGCTGCCCGGACAGACTTCGTTCTGTCAAAAGTAATTGGACTGTAGTGGGAAAAGAAAAGTGTTGTTTTTACTATTTTCCACGCAATTTTTGTTTTTTCTCTACATAAGAACCTTCAAAAAAATAATTGCCGAATTGGTCGAGCCGTTCTCAAGTTTTGCGCTTAGCAACACATGTGGCGATTCATTTTTATTTATATAGATTATCTAAAAAATACCCTAATATAACATCTCTAAAGCAAAGCGGGTATTTGGTAAATAAAACCAACACAGACTATCTACCACTGAGAGTACTTGTATTTGGGTTAGTTGTTAGTTACATAAGCTAAGTTACAATATAATTCACACAAGATCAGAATATAAGAAGGACAAGCTAGTGAAGCTAGTCAGATAATAAAGGTCAGACTTCTACGGCGATTTGACACAGAATCCCCGGTCGGTCGAACGATAACCGTTTCTATAACGTCGGGTACGTTGATTCATCTCGACGACTCCGTTACCTTCAGGTGGGAATACACATGCCTGTAAAATGGAGCAGTAGCTTGCCTGCTAGTTAACGGCATTGTGCAAGTAACTGGCACACTGTGGATACTTTTGCAAGTAAACTAACATCCCATTTGCTTCCTTGCATGGCTGTTACTTGCAAGAAGTATACACAAGCCAGTTCACGAAACAGTACGAGCCAGTCCCACGCTAAACGTCCTACTGTTTCTAGTTTTTGCAATGGAAACCATTCGAAGTGAATTAAATAATGTCATATTGCTACTAGTAGTGGAATGTGCGGCAAAATTAATGAGAGAATAAAAGAAAAGAAGTAGAAGAAAGATTTGGGTGAAAGATTGGATTAGTAGAAGGGATAATTCCTAGGAAAAGTTTATAATAAAATTTATTTCACACATTTCCTGTCGATTTTAGGTATTATATAGATTTCCTAAAAATTTTTTATAATGACGCATGACATACATTTTCGATAACTTGTACAATTACAAATTATTCTAAGAGACAAAGATGTGTTGCGGGGGAGTTTGTCGAGTCGCTTCTTCTTTCCAGCATAAACACTAGCAAGCGGTGAAGGGTGGGAAATTTGGGGGTTGTCTATTGAAATAGTGACGTTTAAAAATTACTATTTTCAGTCCAGTTTATATAAATGAGTTTTGGTTTTGTGTTTATTTGATTTGCAGGGTCACGGCTCGTCCTTTTCGAAGTGTTTTGTGTAACATCAACATAGAGCGGCCCCATTGCGGGTTATCAAGGATGTTGATGGCAGAAATCTTCCAAAACTCTGGGTTTACTTACATTTAGCTCGGGTCGTATGTCGTATGTCACCATGATGATGAATTTATTATTTTCGTCAGCTAAATGCGCGAGTGCAAGCGGCAGAGGAAGGGCTGAGCCGTATGGCCGGACTGTTGACGCAGCTGGCGGCGGTAGGCGTGCTGCCGCAGGGCATGGCCGACAGCATCACGCAGGTCCGCGATGACCTGCAGCATGTAGCCTCCAAGGTGGCGTGGGACTTTGGTAGCGCGAGCACCAGCTCCGTCGAGATGATTCCGGGAGACCACAGGGGCCCCGGAGGTCCCGGAGGCCTCAAAAGCCCCGACAGCCCTGGAGGCCCTGGAACCCCCGGAGGCCCCAACTACGGGGAGATGACTGAAACAAGCCCGGGAGGAGTAAGTATTAAACAAAGTTAACGCATATCTTCGAGCGAAATTTCCGTTTATTTATTATTTGGTATAGAATCACAGTATTGTGGCGGCACCTATCGCGCCACATGCAAACTATCCTGCATCGCGGTATCAAAGTTTGACACGCAGATAGTATATATACAAGTTCCCAACATCAACCGTTGGGCAGTGGCCCGCCAGGCACAAGACTCCGCTTGGTAGGAGGATCCTCCCTTTTCGTTGGAGGAACACGATACCTCGTTCCTCCACATTGGTGACCCCGACGTGATGAGTACGCACGCCCGCTGCACGCACGCACGCACGCTGCACGCACGCACGCACGCTGCACGCATGCACGCCCGCTGTACGCACGCACGCACGCTGCACGCACGCACGTACGTAGGCTCAAGCACAAACACAACCACAATCGACCTCCGGTCTGGGGGGAAGTAATGTGGCGGCACCTATCGCGCCACATGCAAACTATCCTGCATCGCGGTATCAAAGTTTGACACGCAGATAGTATATATACAAGTTCCCAACATCAACCGTTGGGCAGTGGCCCGCCAGGCACAAGACTCCGCCTGGTAGGAGGATCCTCCTTTTCGTAGGCGGAACACAATATCTCGTTCCCCTACAGTATCAAGGTTATTGGATATTTCCGCTACGAATCACCTCAGAAGAATCTGAGGCTTGGAATTGTGTCCCGTAAATGATGATAGGCTTAGCCCTCAACAACATGAACTCAATACCGTCGTCAGTGAACTGTAGGTACAACCGCGTGTTTAACCCTCAGAGGGACATTATTGTGCTGTAATGGTAAAGTATATTAAACTGTTCTATCCTTTGTATACATTTGAATAAAATAAACTAGGAATAATAATTTAATATTATTTTCTCGCTTCGAATCACTTGTGACGTTCGGCACAAATAACTTTTTTGTCTTCAGCCCGTGGAGGGTGCCAGTCAGGCAGAGCGGAAGTTAGTCTCAATGGACCCCACGACGGCCATGACTTCTGGAACACCGCGACCTGAACCTAAGTGGGGTGGGGTGAAAACAACTGCAGAGGCCATGGGGCGGGCCTCCGTGGTCAGTACGGGTGTGGGGAATGTAATTACTGATGGAGTTACGCAGCCTGAGATGGAGTAAGTTCTCCAATTTTTTTTAAGGAAACGTTATCCCACACTTGGGTTTCTCCTGTATCGTGGATGCGTTTACAGACACAAATCTTCACATGCACAAACGTCCAGACCCGGAACAACTACTATATAACTATAATCCGTTTTTTTCATTCAATTTTTCGATGATGTAAAATGTAGCTGTCACGTGGTACCACAAATTCGGTCGGACACAAGAACCTGCCAACACAGGATTTGGCCGACCACTTTTTTTACTGTCCTCAAAAGGTCTCTATCCTATCAATACAAGTTTCATTCTATTTTTCGATGAGGTTTTTTTTGATGAATTTTTGCACCACTTTTTTTTCATTTGCGCAAAATTTGCCAAGTTAAGCCGCGGCCGACCAAGAGCAGTTGAAGCTCCTAAAAGTCAGCTACCCCTTCAGAGTAGGTATTTTCTATTTTTTTATAAGGTAGGGTTTCCTGCAGTCGGCTCCCGGACTATACGGGCATTTGTACTGGATTGCGGAGGCTGGCAGCAGTTTCGTTAATGCGTAGGAGCAAATAGAATAACTCTTGTGCGGAGTCGGCAGTAGTGGTGCGATGGAAAAACTTCTGCAAAGTTTGATATTTCCCGATTTGTTTATGGTTTCCCAAATTATAACACTTCAAGATATTTCAGCTCGCCAGCGCCCAACTCATCGTGCACGTCGTCAGAGGCTCATGCTGGTGAGATTAGGACATTGGGCACTTTTATATGGACCAATTACCCATCGCGGACAAAATGAAACATAACTAGAATAATAAAAAAACATTTTTCACAAAAAATTTAAACCGACTTCAAAAAAGAATAAAATAATTACCATATAAAATTAACAGTTTCGGAAGTCGGTGCCTTCAATTTAGTTCAGCGTGGATCCGCACCGACTTCTGAAACTGTTGATTTTATATGGTAATTATTTTATTCTTTTTTGAAGTCGGTTTAATTTTTTTGTGAAAAATGTTTTTATTTTTTTCATTTTAGTGGCCTTAATTAAAACTTGGTTGGACCTACTAAAGACGCTGCTCGTAACATAATCACATCATCACAATATGCGTACTGTTCGTCATTGAGAAGTTTCATTGTCTGTCTCCGAAGTTCTTCATCAGGTCTTCACCAAATTTAAATGGGACCAACTTCGAAGTATACCCTATCCATTAAAAAAAGAATCATCAAAATCGGTTCACAATTGGCGAAAATATCGTAGAACATACACAAAAAAAAGATACAGACGAACATACCTCCTCCTTTTATAACCTCGTCCTTTTTGGAAGTCGGTTAATAAAAGGGCTCTAGATTATCACAGTTGTGATAACACGTGTGTTGGTCATAATATTGTGAGGGACGGAAAAATGGATATGCGAGAAAAAAATATTTTGGCCAAACCTTTGAGCTTGCGAGATACATTATATATACTGTGTATGTGTAAAGTTGTGATTTCTTCGGCGTGAAACAGATCGTTTACACTAGACAACTGTTTTGCATTTCTACTTACAACCCGTCCGACTTAATTAACTTTGCATCTGGCGCTGTGATGTCACTATGATGTAATGCTAACGTTACGGAACGCACGAGGCGAGCGCAGGGTGCCGCGCGGGTACGCGGGAAGGAGGTCGCATTCCAGCAACGTGCACAGTTAAGTCGGACGGGTTGTAACTAAGATTAAATCGATTAGTAACAACTGTAGGTACTGTGTTCACGGAGAAAGACTAATATAGGGCGCTCTCTCTTGTACAATTGTATCGTAATGAAAAGGACGCACTATCACCGTAAAGTATTATATAAGATTCGTCAGTGGGCGTGACCATTCACAAAAAATATTTTCTTTATAAATGTATTTACTTTCTGATGCATTTGAGTCTGCATCATCCTCCAAGTTTACCATAAATCGTTCTGCCACATTTTCTAAATACGAAGTAAATAGGAAACAGTCCAATCAGCAAGCCAGGTCAAATTAAAATCAAACACTGAGAACACAGGTAAAGAACTTCCAACACGACACGTCCGTACCGCATATAGAGACAGATGAGACCATGAGACTGACAGTTGATCGCAGCGTGCACGCGCCCTGTTGCCCTGGCTACACGCTCCGTCTTGCTTTCGTTCATTCATACCTGTACAAACTAGTTTGGGTAGGTAAGTGTGTGCGTGTGGACGGCTAGACGATAGCTCGTGCCAGTCCAAAAGCGCGGCTCGTACAATCGTTGACTTGCTAAAGATTGTACTGCGCAGACAAGACGGACCGTGTAGCCGGAGCTTAAGTTCGTTACATGCGACCAATGACGTGCGTCTCTGATTTTCTAATTAGTCCTTCTACGTGAATAGAGTATACCTAGTCCTTCAAACATGTAAATAAGTTTGTTCTAAATAAGGTAAATTTGTGTTCTGTTCCTCATTTCTCAGGCCGGTTTTCGTCAAGATATTTCCAATTCACGGCCTTTTTTCTTCTACAGTTTAATTATAAATGACGTTTCATCAGGTATCCCGCAGACACTCAAAACAAAACAAAATAAGATAAGGTTGAAATTAGTTCTCTATACAATAATTTAACGTCATTTCGGTTCTTGTTCGGGACCGGATTGGATTGTGACCAAAATGTTTTGATTGAAATTGTCTGTTGTGCACTTTCTCGCTGGTACTATTTAATGAATTACGTCTCTCCTTAGGGAATATCTACAAATCGCGAACGAGAAGTTTTTAAAAACATTAAATGCAATCACTTCTCGAGGTAACCAATCTGCTGATGCCGCATACACAACAGCCAGATCTATCGGTAAATATTTTTTAGTCAAAATATACAAGGTTAGTCGGAAAGGGGGTACTAAGCCGAAAGGGTGTTAAAGTATCCATAACAATGGATAACTTTTGTTCTACAACTTTCCCCAAAACTCAATAGTTTAAGAGAAATAGCTGTTCAAAGATTTCATAAAAAATACGTTAAATTCTATCTATCCTCACCTATGATCAGCTGTGTTTACATTTTAGGTCACATTTGGGGTCACGGATTAGAAACCCCATTTTCTGAATTCATAACTACAGCAGGGAGGAAGAATTTTCGAAAAAACTAAAATAGAAATTATTTGTCATGGAAAAAAATTTGACGAATTTTGAAATTTTAACACTTGCTTTAAAATAGTCATCAGTGATACTTTAAGTGGCCCGCGGCTTAGTACCCCCTTTCCGACTAACCTTGTATATATTAAACTATTGCGTCCAAACTTAAAGGTCTTTAGTTTAGAAAGGCCACACACGGGCGCCACCCCGGCGCAGGGCAGTGCAGTGGTTTTACATTAAGGCTGTTTTTAGACTCGCTCGCCCCCTATTAAATGGGACTTAAACATAACGGCGAAATAAGGGGGTTACTATACACTTCTGTCCAACCCTTTGGGGAATACAGGCGTGGTGTTATGTATGTGTTTTTAGTCGTGCGGGTTTAGTCACGCACGTGGGTTGGACCCGCATGCGTGGCGCCCTTTTCACCTTTTCAAACATGATGCGTGCGTGTATCACACAATAAATACATGTACTTATGAAAAAGTAAAATGCAGACGCCATGTTTAAGGGTCGAACCCGGGTGCGTGACGAAATCCGCACCACTCTAAAAACGTCGTAACAATAACAAGGAATATTAACTTCATTTTAATGATAGATGATTTTTATTTCTGTAAATAAATCTGTTACAGACACTTTTACAAGTCAAGTCATTCGTTTGTTCATGATAAAGTAAAATTTAAAATAATGTATGAAGGCGTGCACATTAGACTTACGTGTCGCACCGCATCACGTCACAATAGTGTGCACGCCTTCATACAACATAATTATATGAATCCAATAGCGCCAGATGCACCTACTGACGTGTCACGACACGTAAGTCTAATGTGAATCCGGCATAACAGTAAATTAAATTCAACGTTTCTTTATGTAAAACAGGTCAAATTAAGAACTATAACAATCAGAACCTTTTGAATTTCGATTAAGGGTCAACGCTTTTATGTGTATCTTTTCAGCGGAGAAGCTGACTGTCGCTACAGTATTGGACAAACGTGTCACCGACCTTTTCCAGCAGACTGCTGACTATGCCGATCAGCTGACTGGGTTCGATTCCGGAGTCACAACGCAGGTATACTCTGGGAAAACCTCGAAAAAGGGTTTCATGATGGGCCAAGTCACTAGCCAAAGACACCGCTTATCAACTTGACTAAAAACGAGAGCCAAAGACGCCGCTTATCAACTTTACTAAATTCGAGAGCCAAAGACGCCGCTTATCAACTTGACTAAATACGAGAGCCAAAGACGCCGCTTATCAACTTGACTAAATACGAGAGCCAAAGACGCCGCTTATCAACTTTACTAAATTGGAGAGCCAAAGACGCTGCTTATCAACTTGACTAAATACGAGAGCCAAAGACGCCGCTTATCAACTTGACTAAATTCGAGAGCCAAAGACGCCGCTTATCAACTTGACTAAATTCGAGAGCCAAAGACGCTGCTTATCAACTTGACTAAATTCGAGAGCCAAAGACGCCGCTTATCAACTTGCCTAGATACGAGAGCCAAAGACGCCGCTTATCAACTTGACTAAATACGAGAGCCAAAGACGCCGCTTATCAACTTGACTAAATACGAGAGCCAAAGACGCCGCTTATCAACTTGACTAGATACAAGAGCCAAAGACGCCGCTTATCAACTTGACTAAATTCGAGAGCCAAAGACGCTGCTTATCAACTTGACTAAATTCGAGAGCCAAAGACGCCGCTTATCAACTTGACTAAATACGAGAGCCAAAGACGCCGCTTATCAACTTGACTAAATACGAGAGCCAAAGACGCCGCTTATCAACTTGACTAGATACAAGAGCCAAAGACGCCGCTTATCAACTTGACTAAATTCGAGAGCCAAAGACGCCGCTTATCAACTTGACTAAATTCGAGAGCCAAAGACGCCGCTTATCAACTTGACTAGATACAAGAGCCAAAGACGCCGCTTATCAACTTGACTAAATTCGAGAGCCAAAGACGCCGCTTATCAACTTGACTAAATTCGAGAGCCAAAGACGCCGCTTATCAACTTGCCTAGATACGAGAGCCAAAGACGCCGCTTATCAACTTGACTAAATACGAGAGCCAAAGACGCCGCTTATCAACTTGACTAAATACGAGAGCCAAAGACGCCGCTTATCAACTTGACTAAATACGAGAGCCAAAGACGCCGCTTATCGACTTTACTAAATACGAGGTTCCGACGACCTACAAATGGTTGGATAACAACTGGTGTGGGGGGGCTGGCTCTATGGATACAACCCCTCTACCTAGCCGGATAAGTTGATAACTATGGGCCGTATCTCCTTTTGGAAGCCGTTTTCAGACCGTAGAAACTGGTTACGTAAGACACGGAACGTGTAGTTCTGGCATAGTGTTAGAGCCAGGCCGCACGATGCGTTGCGGTACCCCACCGCAAAGATTTCGACGCGTTGCATGCCACAGGGCGGCGGTGCGGCGGCTGGCTGGAATTTAGGGGTCCGTAACTTAACTTCGAGAGTCATATGTTCGATTAACGGAAAGTCGACTGAACGTTTGATCGAATGGAATTTATTGCGAAACAACCTTTTATCGCCAAACGCTTCTTCGACGGAACGATTCATCGAATATTTATTTATCGAAGGACTACTCTTTCGAATGAGTTTTAGTTATTATATAGTTTAATAATTTAAATAAAATTATAAAATAAAGATATTTCGTCACATATTATTTCATACATAATCGAGGAAATCAAACACTATCACAGGATATCGTACGTTCTTCCCGCAGATTTAGAAACATGCAATTTGGTAATAACACTTTTATCCTACTAACTAAACATTATTATAGAACTGTTACGGGAATAGAACTGTTGGTATTTATTCTACTTTACATTGCAAATAATATTAATCCTGTTTAGTTTTCTTAGTACTACCACTACTAATAAAACTGACACCAATACTACGATTTCCTTAAATGTGTCAATTCAAATAATTCCACCTTTGTTTCCACCTGAGACATGGTCTATCCATGATCGTTTGGAATTAAACACGCCTAATTCCCAAAATTCAGTCGAATATGGCATCACCGCTGGAATGGGCTCCTAGGAAGAAAGAAGTGGAACCTATTTAAAACCATAAAAGAAATGGAAAAAGAACAAAAAAATAATGAGTTAATTATAAAAAAATTAGAGCCCAAGACGAGTCAGTTTCTCCTACCAAAAAGAAAAAACAGGTTAGGAAAGAAGAGAAACTGAATAATCTTTTAAATCAAAAGGAACACATGGACAGGCTTGACTTCATGAGCTCAATGGCTTACATTTGCCATTTAAAAAAATAAAACGTCTAAATTTGATGATTAGTGATTATTATTTTATGTTTGGATTATTAGTGGAGTTCTCAGGGCGTTAAACTACCGAAAAGGTTTTCGAAAATCGTAACGTAAATGTTTTTTTTTAATAAACATTTTTCCCTTCATTTGTGCTTTATTATCTTCCTTTTCATCAAATTGCATGTTTCTAAATCTGCGGGAAGAACGTACGATATCCTGTGATAGTGTTTGATTTCCTCGATTATGTATGAAATAATATGTGACGAAATATCTTTATTTTATAATTTTATTTAAATTATTAAACTATATAATAACTAAAACTCATTCGAAAGAGTAGTCCTTCGATAAATAAATATTCGATGAATCGTTCCGTCGAAGTAGCGTTTGGCGATAAAAGGTTGTTTCGCAATAAATTCCATTCGATCAAACGTTCAGTCGACTTTCCGTTAATCGAACATATGACTCTCGAAGTTACGTTACGGACCCGGAATTTAGTGTTGGACAATTTGTTAATGAACTGCGAAGCCGGAACGCGACACCGCACCGCGTGTACCCCTTCCCGGCTCGTCTCCGGTCTCTCTACTTTCGTCTTTCGTCTCGCTGGTTGCAACTGTTGCAAGTCCGACGCGGCGCTAGAGCGCACCGTGTGTCATACCATGTAGGACGCTGCACCACTGCTGCAACGCGTCGTGTGACCTAGCTGGCTCTTTGCACTCAGTACTACGATTTGACGTCGCATTTAGGCCGTTATTCTGTGGGCGATATAAAGGGCTGCTAAGGGATCATATAATTGAATACAGAGGTGCATGAAAAGAGGCACCACGAGACCCATGAGTGATGATACTTAAGAGGAAACGCGGGCTGCAAAATATTAATAATTTGAATAGGTTTTTGCAATCTATTTCCGTCTCACCCCTCCCGCAAACCTTCCCAATTGAGCGCGAAAGAGACACCTGCATCTCGGACTGATTTCTCCTGTGCAATATTAGCGAAATCGTACTTTCGTATTTCCCTGTTTCTTTCTTCAAATCTGGACCGATTTTAATATTTTTTTCTAGTAGAAACTGAAGAATACGTTTGTATGGACTAAATGCCGACGGCATTTCCTCTTAAGTATCTCCGGCGCACCTTCGGCAGTCTGCCTGGCTATTGGCTAATATTTTCACCACGTCATAAGCAATAAGCTATTCTCATAAAGCTCGTGCCAGCACGAGAGAGGAAGACTAAATACAGAAGAATACTCCGTGGATCATGTCAAGAGGATGCAGCAGCATCCTCCTGTGTGCTTATAACAATATACTGCGATCACTGCTCGTCTCCGAGTTGGTCACCGCAAACTGTTATTTGAAGCGATTCTCTCCATGAATTTTAAATACTGGGAGGTCCATAATCAGCGGTTTACCAGTTCACAAAAAGTTAGGTTAAACTTACTTATTTTTTTATTTTCTAGATGACAAGCTTCCAGGAGCAGATGACACAGATGCGGACCGAACTGAAGGGAGGCCTCGAGGTGCTCGCGCAGGCCAATAACAACGCTGAAACTGCCGGTAAGAAGAACCACAAGGCTTTAGGCCGTTATAACACTATAAAATTGGTTCACTAAGGCTGCTTTTTCACTTGTTGTTTGTTCTAAACAGTTCTGAACAATAACCTGCTCGTTCACGCAGCAAATGAAAACGATGAGGGCGCGTAACACTTTTTGTTCCCTGTGATCGCTTGATGTTCATGAGCGGGTGTTCGCTCGTTGTTTGATTCAAGAGTTAAGTGTCGCTATGAGCGAACACTAACGCTCCGAGCATTCGGTCGATGTCAGCATGTGCTGGGTCGTCGCCCGATCTCTTATCGTGTTCGGTATAAACTAGGAAGAAGCATTTCCGTTTTCATCGTAGTCGCAGTTTTCTGAACGTGCATTCTTGGGATCCATGCCAGTATCTGGCTTCTTTTTTTGGAAAGTTGAGATTGTGTCGGATACAGCTCGCATCCTTGGGAGGGGCTAATGGTTAATTACCAATCGCGCAGATCATACGACTTGCGAGGTTAAGCTGCGCTTGTTGCGCTCAGTCCGTGGATGGGTGACTGGTCATTACACATCGAGATCCCTCCGTGCCTCGGAGAGCACGTTAAACAGTCGGTCCCGGGTGTTATACGAATACCTATGGCAGCCGTTACGGGAAGTCAGAAGCCCGAAAGTCTGACAACCGGTCTAACCTTAAGATATCGGCACTACCCAGTAACTAGGTTGCGGAGGTCTGATGGCAGTCGCTTCGTGTAAAATACTGGTATTCAGCCGCATCTGGTTAGACTGGAAGCTGACCCCAACATAGTTGGGAAAAGGCTAGGTAGAACTTTTCGCATCCTTGGGACTTCTCACTGTTTTTGGCAGTGTCTATGAGTGTTTAACAGTGACGTTGTCGACCCCTTCATCTACAGCATCACAGATCTGATAGATATATTATTATAGAGAGATTTTATTGACCTTGGGCGATTGCTACACGCTCAATAAATATCACGGTCCAGGATCGTGATCCAAATATCGTGATAAACATTTCCTATCTTTTTCTTTTTTTTTTAAAACGTTGCCCTGCACTCTATGATTTCTCCTGTATCGTGGGTGCGTTTACAGACACAAATCTTAACATACACAAACGCCCTCACCCGGAAAAACTATTTGTAGGCCATACTTACAAATATTTTATCCGTGCGGGAATCGAATCCACGGGGTTGTGGGTGTAGCGCAGAAGCCAATCGCTCAGCCACTGCATCAAAAGTGTCGCCATTGAACGTGTATTATTCGCCTTACAGCCATTTCAGATTTGAGTCATCGCTATGAAAGTCTGGTGGTCGACCTGGACGACACTGTACACATGCACCAAGGGCTCACCGTCTTACAGAAACAGCTCAGCGACGAACTGAGGGTGAGTTTTATTACTCACTAGCTGTTCTCCCCGCAGCTGTGCGCGCGTATATAATTTGATTACAGCGCGACCTATCGGATCCCAGCACAGCAACGAACCATCGTCTCGACAAAATAAATATATCATGTAAATATGACTTCAATCGGTAAAGTCGTTCTCAAGTTGGTGACCAAGGGAAATAGGGATTCATTTTTATAGTATACAACGTGTTATAAAAATACCCCTAAAGCCGAAACGGGGTTAAAAGGTCCCTTGTAAAGAGTCTATTGGCAATATTTGAAAACCGTAGTGTGACCCAAAAAAAAAAAACATAAAATAATCATCATTGAAACGCAACCCTGAAAACATAAAACTAAAAAGTAGACTACCTAGAAAGTTATTTACATTCTTACCTAATTTCCTCTGAGAGAAAATACTACTTGATTATTTACATTTTTTATGGGGAATTATGTAACACGTTGTATATAGATTTTTAAGCCTTACACTTGATTTTTTCTGCCTTGTGAGTTTCTTTACAGACTTTAAGGCTCGTATTAATAAACACCTCTCATTTGAGAGATCTTCCTACATAACCTACCATAAGGTAGAATTCCATACATGTGACAAGTTTTTTTTTAAATAAGTCTCAGGTTTTGTTAAAACTTAAGATGGGATCTTTCTAATGAATGCTGTTTAAGTATCTGTAGGCCAATGCATACAGAGTGTAAACGAAATCATTTAATTCCTTCATAGCTCGTGATGTACTGCTGACATAGATTAACCCTGCATGAGAGACATTTGGAATTAATAAAAAAAATTACAAGAACTAAAAATGTGCTATTAATGTGAGGCATTTTAGCACCCCGAACGAATTGCGCGGCTATCGCTCACCGTGTGGTCAATTAACTCGGGGCGCTAAAATACCTCAAGTTTAGTTCTTGTAATTATTTTTTTATGGTATCTTAATGTCTTCCGTGCAGGTTCAATCTATGTCAGCAGTACACCACAAGGTTTGAAGGAATTACATAATTTCGTTTACACCCTGTATACAAAAATAGTTATCAGTGGGACAGTGGAAATATTAATGCTTTTTCAATTATGCGATTAGGATCATATTGAGAGGCAAGGAGGATGTCAGATGATCTGTCACGTGCATATCAGATTTGAAAACATAATAAAGCATTGTTAGTTTAACTCGTTTTTGTTTCAATACTTGCAGAGCCTCGTAGAGTGCGTTGAAATGCTTCGCGAACAGAAAGCTGATACTGATGAAGTGTTTGACGGCCTTAGAGACAAGGTAACAAATATTATTTAATATTATAAGTGTTTGGTAGAGCTAGAAGTCTCGGGTTCAATTTTCACATCTGCCAAAGTGTTATCGGTTTTATTGTTATGCATGGCTTATACGAAGGCAGTAACGTGGCAGTACAGTAGCTCTGTCCAGCGCTGATTTGCTACTGGGCTCGTGTGGATGCTAGTTTTAACCAAGTCTAGCGCTGACTTTCGCGTTCCCAAATCAGTACAGCTGACCAGCCGCCCGTTCTATTTTTCGGCACCAATAGCTTCCCCCATCATGCCGCTCAAGTCAGTGCGACTGGCATTTTCTGAAAGATAAAAATTGAATGTACGTCAGCCGCTAATCCCCACAACAGAATGCCATAAGGCATGACGCTATGAAAATATCTGAAGTACCTACAAGAATCGTGCTGTAGCTACATTTGTGTGCTGTCTCTGATTTTCCTGACTGCATACCTTAAGCAGCAGAACTTAACCTTTTAGATAGGGCTGAAATGTGAGCACCCCGCTGCAGTTTCAGTTTTATAAATTATTTCGAGTTTGCTGCCATCAAGTACCTAAGTATGTATTCAACATTCGACTCGAGGTACGTTCGCCAAAGAGAATTATAAATATTTTGTTTTACTTGTATTTACATACATACATACATAAACTCACGCCTTTTCCCCATGGGGGTAGGCAGAAACTATAGAACGCCACATGCTACGACTCTTACATACCCCTTTCGCTTCATCCACATTCATACATCTTGTCATACACGCACGCCGGTTGAGAGTACTACGCACCTGACCTTTGTGAAGAACATCACCAATAACATCGATGTATGTCCTTCTAGGACGTCCTCTACCGGCGTTCCCATTAACATCCGCCTTATAAATTTCTTTTGTTAATCGCCGTTCACTCATTCTCTCAACATGGCCAAACCACCATGTGTACTTGTATTTAGTAACAAATTATTTGCCTGAAACCATTTAGATAGAGAATTTAGCCTCTCATTTATGCTAACAAGTTCACCATCTTTTCTATTCATTTAAAAAATGAGCGAAAGATAATTCCCTCGTTTTTAAAATTAACAGACACGTCTGCTATCAAAATTATATCCGAAAATCCAGTCATCATATACAAGGAAAATCGTTAATATAAATGTTAAGAAAAAAAAGGTATGAATATTGAATACGAATTTCGGCGCATGTCAATTGGATTGAAATATGTTTATACCGGCCCAATGCCAACATAGAGTTGCAATTCAAGAATGCTGCAACCAGTTACTAGGTACCATTACGAAATTCTTTAGCAAAATGGAGTTTGGAATAGTACCCAGTAAGTGGTTATAGGCTATCTTCTTATTAGGTGACCTCTGTTTAACCCTTCATTTTACTTTAACCTTAATTTTAACATTTTGTATTGGTCAGGCGGATATCTCACGTCTATCTGGTCTGTTGCACGAAATAGACTTTGCGCGTGCGCGTGCGGACCTCGAGAGCCGGCTTGAGCTGTGTTACGAGAAGTTCATGAAACAGGACAAAGTGTGGCTGGTCTGTATACCATCATAGTCTTTACCTACCTATGTTGAAGTCGGCTTATTGTCTCACCAGATACCGCTGAATATCAGAATGTGACTGATCTGATATTCCGTAACCCAAACCATAACGATTGCCATAGGTTTTGATATAATTTTGTGTGGATCAGGCTCTAGAATCTGTTTGATTGAAGTTGTTTTTATAATATATTAATGGTGTTGTACTAGGGTGCTGTTAAAAACTTGACGGACATAGCGAACGGCAAGGCGGAGGTCATGCAGCTGTTGATCCTTAAGGACAACGCCACGAAGGGGCTCCGGAACATCGAGGCGACGTTGCGCGATCTGTTCATCTTGCTTGGAGACCCCAAGGTTTGTGTGGATCTGCTGCAGACCTGAACTTTCAAGTCAAAACCAATAACTAATAACCAATAACTAACCCGAAATACTAATTAGTTACTAACACAGTAGACACAGCTGTGTCTCGAGGCACAATACTATGTCCAGACACAGTGTCCCGATCACTTAGTGGACTATGTGCGCTCAGCCTAACGAGCGTGAGGTCCAAAGTACGAATATCTGGTAAATGGCAATAGGCTCACCCCTTTTAAAAGGGACTAATTACTGACTAAACTTCAGACATCCTATTTTTCTCTGTATGACCGATCGGAAGTGATGACCAAAAGGCACTATGCTGTCATGTATGAAGTACAAGCAAACGTCTTCTCTTCAGGGAATACTAATATGATCATATAAACTCTTTTATACAATAAAAGAACCGCTAAGTGCGTGTCAGACCACGCACAGTAGGGTTTCGTAGTCAGTAGTTAGCGGAAATGTATGGTAAACAATTTTATTAGAGTTAAAAGACAAAATACAATTTACAGTACAAAGTTATTTTTGCAATTGATTTAAGTCAGACTGTATGGAGTTTCTATGAACTTGTCAGACCCAACTACTTGTCATAAATTGGTGGAGTATTAGTTGTAAACTAGTAAAGTCTACCTAGCTGTGATAGTTTCCTTATTAATTTCTTTATACATATATGCTACTTTTGCGAATACTTTTCACGTTACAAAAATAGTGGTGTAACCTGTATGGGGTGGGGAAACGTAACTTGTAAGTAACAAAAATAGATAGAAATAGGCTGTGCTGTGTTTATGACATGCCCTAATAATTTTAAAAAGACCTATTTAACGATACCATATTAAATTAAGTATGCACAGAAAATAATAAACGACCCCACTTTACATGTAGGGGAGGTACTTCAAAAACTTTTTTTTATACGACTTTATTTTATAACTTGTTAGGCGTTATAAATAATGCATACTAAGCAATAGTCTACACTTGTTCGTAACCACAACCGTGTTCCCCCAGTCGGCGATGCTGACCCGCAAGCTGGCGGCGGGCGCGGTGTGCGGCTCGTGCATGGTGCGCGCGCTCATGGAGCCGCAGGAGCCCAACTACGGGCAGCCGCCCCTGCTGGCCGCGCTGCGCCCGCCGCTGGACGACGGCATCTGCCTCAACGTGCTGCAGGCGCCGCCTCCGCCTGATGAGAGGTACTAACGTGCCATATAATAACACAGAATCCTTACGACTGGCTAGCTACCACCCTCTCATTTAAAGCCCAAGCCAAGCAATTTACTGGGTTCCTTCTTGTATATGTGAGATCACCCTCTGATATTGAGTATATGGGAGTCCCTCTGTATCTTTGCTGTTTGGATTTGTGTACTCTATTTAGACCGTCATCAGGAGCGACTAGGGTCAATCGCGACCATGTTATAGAATTATAAAAAGAGCGTCCCTGTCTTTGTCCACTGCGGCCACACCTCTGTGCATCCCCACTTCAGCTTCAAGTAAATACTCCCCGAGATAGCACATATTACGTATGTGTGGGGCTTTAGCGCTTAAAAAACTTTAACTTGCACATTTTCGTGGGATATACAGCCTCTTTAGCGATAATCTTGGTGATTTATCCGAAATGTAGTAAACTAGTATGCGAACCCTCCTCCAAAGCGGCCACTTTCGTCTAGTCCATTTGAGAATGACAAAGAGTACATGAAAACTATGACCCAACTGTGAAAGGAGCGAATATGGTGTCCGTCTGACAAGACTATTTAATAAACACTTCTGGCGGCCATAATAGCACTCCCACAATGATTGCTTCATGTTAGCCTTGTCGTATTTGTAGGTTTCGGTTAAGGGGAAGGATCTAAGATGTTTGGAAACCGATTCGGTTCTCCCGGATTTTATAATACCCCCCACGCTTTCTTAACATGACTACATTCGACCACACATTCTGATAGAACTACTAAAAGTTTTAGTTAATTTCAGTAACTCCCATCAGTCGGAAACTGCTAGGGAAAACCAGTTTTAGGTCATCCATATAAGGTGGGATATTACCTGATCACCTCATCTCAACCCATAGCTTAGGTCGAACCTCTCCAATAATGTGCACAGAAGGTTTAAGGATAAGTAGAACCACAGTCGGCTCAGATTATCGCCCTGAATAAAATATATCCGATCCTGATCGGCTCACCGTTCTCATAACTTTGTTACCCTGGAAAGTAAAGGACCGTCCTCCATTGACACCATACACGACATCTTACGATTATTTTTCTTTGGTTTTGTTTTTTGATCTGTGTTCACGTACCTATCAAGACTGCTTGAAATTCTATGATTGTCTTTATTGAAATTCCCAAATATACAACACGTATAAAAACAACATTATTTTCTTTCGCAAACTTCTAAAGAACCTAAAATTTATAACCTGGTGCCCAGTTTTATACAGAAGAGAAACAGGAAAACCCGGTTCCAAAAAAAACGAGAGGTTCTGCATCTTATAAAGAACCCCTCCTGTATATTAAACAAGAGCAATTTGCAGTCACTCTTCCATTTGCTATGCGAGCGCTGATGGCATTCTGAATTATAATTATTACCTGCATTCCCTGGCGACTGTTCATTACGATCTATCATCAGGCTCATATTACTGGATCTTTCTATCTTTCGCACCGGTCAAGTTGCAGTTGAATGTTATCCCACCACTTCTGTATTATCGGAGCCTCTTTGTTGAGTTATGGGCCATCTGGAGATATCGTTTACCTCGGCCTGTACTTCCTTGGATTCAGATCGTGAGAAGCGCTTAAAGCTTTCTTACCCCTTACAGATCTTTATGTGTAGATTCTTCTTGATAACTTTCCAAATATTTTGTCATTCAGTGAATCTTCTTTTTCTTAGGAAACACGTATGTCGTCGCTGGGTGGGCGGCTCCCACACATTGATTACGAACAAAGTGACGCGAGAGAAGGCAGACGTGTCGCAGTTGCAGAATATTCCTACCAAGAGATATACTGGATATGGAAACGACGGGCGGGTGAGTTTTGTCTTTAGCGTATCATGACGAATGCAAGAAGCAACAGGCGTGGTCACTCTGGTGAGCACTCTGATCTGCCTACCGACAAATTTAAAACCGCCATTACTGGCCATCTGACCCAAGCCACGAGATTAATTATGTGACTCTGGATAGTACGGCCCAGTTAGTTTTATACATAGGCACGTATTTGTCTGTTCTATCCATAGTCAGATGGCCGATAAGCCGATATTATTGCTTTGTGACTGTAACATAACATAACATCACGCCTGTATTCCCCTAAGGGTTAGGCAGAGGTGTATAGTAGCATCCTCATTGCACCGTTATGTTTAAGTTCCATGTAATAGGGGGCGAGCCTATTGTCATCAACCGGGCACAAATCCAAACTCCGGGCTGCTACTGAGGAAAACCTGGGGATCGAACCCAGGACCTCACGATCAGCAGTCGCGCTTGCCACGACTAGACCAACGAGGTAGTTGTGACTGTACCTAGTGTATTATAATATCTGTGCTCATACGAAGAAATATGTCTTATTGTATTACGGATTCTTGCAGTAGCTTTAACTGAGCTATATGAGACCAGTCCTCTAATAGCATATCCCGATTATTGCAATAACATATTTTTTTCAATCTTCAGCTATACATGTTAGAGGAGGAGCTCCAGCCATGCTTGGAGTGTAACAATTTGGGCAGCGATGAGCTGGGGGCTCTCATCACTCCACAGCCCTCTCCAACCGACGGCGGGGGGGACCAGGTCCCTGCTACACAGCCGATGGCTGAGAATGTTGGCGGACATAAAGGTACTGATAATCGAGACTGAGACAAAGTCAAAATCCAATTGTTTATTTCAATTAAACCATTTATAGTTTGCCTTGAACTGTGAAGACTTTAGTTACCACGTTCAAATTCAAATTATACTTAAATACATACATAAACTCACGCCTTTTTCCCATGGGGGTAGGCAGAAACTATAGAACGCCACATGCTACGACTCTTACATACCCCTTTCGCTTCATCCACATTCATACATCTTGTCATACACGCACGCCGGTTGAGAGTACTACGCACCTGACCTTTGTGGAGAACATCACCAATAACATCGATGTATGTCCTTCTAGGACGTCCTCTACCGGCGTTCCCATTAACATCCGCCTTATAAATTTCTTTTGTTAATCGCCGTTCACTCATTCTCTCAACATGGCCAAACCACCTAAGCATACTCCTTATTTCCTACTTCTTATGCAGGAAATCTGGCAAAACACTCTTAAACCACATGTTTGCCGTATGTTTTCCAGGAAATAATAGGTCACCTCCTTTTCCATAGGTGTTATACGGTGACTTAGATGTATGTCAAGAGGATGGGCTGCAGCATCCTCCTGTGCTCTGATATCAACGTCAGGCTGTCATCCACCCTCAGACTGTCGAAAATCTCGATGAAAAAATTGATAAAATCAATTGGTGATCGCAGTTTGCCAATGCCGATTAAAACTTCGGTGTAGCAGCGGTTGGACGGTCTTTATTCAGCAGAAGATGTTAAAGGGCTTATGTGGGTGACAAGTTGCTTCTAACAAACGAGGCACTGCTGACCGACAAATGGGGCGATTTCCATCGTCAGCTCGGAAAGTCGCCCCCTGACTCTGTGGTCTTTAAGCCACTTTACTAGCGTAGTACGACCACCACCCCTTTAGGTGGACTGCGATAGGCTGAGCATTAAGTTCTGCTAAAGATTTGGCTGCAGTTAATAGCCTTTTGCATCTGCCATTGTGAAGGGAAAAAGTTACCGGTGATTTTATTAAAGTCCCCTTATGAAAAGTGATACGGAAATGACAATCAAGGTGTGTCCAAAGACCAGGGCATCCTAAAGAGATTGTTTAAATTGTATTATCTCGCCTGTATATCGAAGGTCTAGAGTGAGCTGTTTTGTAGCATACCATTTGAACAAAGTCTCGTGTGAAGTAGCGTGCCTTCGTTATACACCACGAAGGAGTAACCATCGTGGTATACAGAGTATGGGCAGCAATTCTCATAGGTTTTCAAAAAGATTCTTTTTTTGCTTGCGTCAAAATAAAAAGCCATTTGGAAAGGCATAATAATGGAAGCTCTTTCAGCGTAAGTTTTTATATCATATACAGATATATGACATTTGTTACAGGGGATTCAGAAGAACCTACGAATAAAAAAGACAAGGACGAGTAGATGGCAATGATTATTTTTTTATGATCTTAGATTAATGAATTTGTGTCAGTTAATCGCACCCCATAACTGGGAATGCCTCTTTAATATCAACAATAATAAAATATCAATTTCAATTAATTTTTATTTTAATCGTACAAAAATAAATAAATAATTTACATTTTTTGTAAAAGCATTATGTACAACTTACTGCGCCATCTATTGAATACAAGCTAAATTAAGTTAGAAAAAATTATGAAGAATACGGAATGTTCAATAAATACAAAAATATCTAGACGATGAAATAATTCTCTTGAAAACTGTATTCTGAATGAATTCAGCGTTTATGTTTTGCTTAGAGGGACAATCAAAGCTAAAACCATATTTTTCGTAATTTCATAGAAAAGTCTAGCAATGCACATGAACTCATCGTCGACATGACGAGATGTCCTGCGTAAGCGACAAACGTGACGCGATGCGATGCGATGCGACGCGACGCAGAACAAATACGTGTTATCACATCTCGCTACATAGGCCACTAGTAGGAAATACCTACCGTTATTTTGATCGCGTTAGTCGCTTACGCAGGACATAAAATATCTTCTATACATAATTAAATCGTAATAATACCAAAAATGTACATGAAATATTTTTGGAAAAAAGTAAGTGTAACGCATCCTAGAAATGATACTGATGCCAATAATATCGCTTTAGAATTTTTGTCTGTTTGTATGTTTGAGTTTCACGCTAGTGCTACTGGCCAGATCTAGTTGAAATGTAGCAGCCAACAGCGGGTCAGGTTATAGGGTACATAATATCACACTATTGAATGTGGGTGTTGAGCAGTATTTGTTTCCGTAGGCGAAACTGCGAGAAGCAATAAAATAATCCCTTAAAAAAAATAAGGCTTTATCTTGCAGTATACCTGCAGCATCAGGATTTGAGGATTGACGGTTGAAATTATTATAATATTGTATTGTTATGGGAATTAAATTTGTGGGCCTAGTTTCAGGAGAATCAGTTTAGCAGAACAGAAGTAGTTGAAAAATCTGTCGCAAGATTAGAAACAAACAAACAAACAACAACAAATATAAGTGCAGCTAATAATTATAAAACCGTTTAATAAATTAGTTTTAAAGAATAGAGTAAATCGATTACATAGTTGTTATAAATAATTTAACTACAATAAATAATAATTTAGAGAATTACCGTTTGATAAAGATAATTATTTATTTGGTAACAATAAATACGAACATTATGCGAAGTTGCCAGGTAATGTTGATAATGACATAAGATGTAGTAACGACTCGTTATATGGCTGATGGCGTATAGTCATTCATTTAAAGCCGGGTCTGCTGCGACCATATTTTTGTTACAAATAGTAACATGTTTTTCTAACAAAATTGGTGCGAGTGTTCAGTAAATATGTTTTGTTACATTTTTGTCGCAGCACACCCGGCTTAAGGCTTGCCTCTCACCAAGCGATTGTATAATCGACCGTGCGATTAATAGTCGTCTCGGTTTTGTAAGCTTTATTTACAATAAACGTCACAAGGTTTATTTATATTTATTTTCATGTCCTAACTAATAGATTTTAACAATCTATTATGAGGCACATTTAATTTTTTTAAATAAATAAACTGTGACGGTCTCGCCCTGGAACCTTAATTAAAAAGAAATTATGACTACTTAACTTACAACTAAAGAATAAATTAATATAAATAATTTGTTAATCACTGGTGACACTGTTTGGAATGTTGCCTTTATTGAATAAAAAAGATAATCCAATTTCAAAATTCGTCTTTTGAGGTTCAAATATTGTTTTGATTTGTAATAAAAATGTAGTATATGAAAAACTTATAGCATAGGCTTATCATGTAGATATTGTTTATCTAAAATCCTGTATTAAATTTAAAACTGCCTCTACATAATAGTTCAAGAATTAATTTCACAATACTTGTACCACCTATATTATTAGTCACAGACTAAGAGTGACTACAGACGTCCACAACCAGAAGGGCTGATTATTTGTTTGAAAATATTCATCTGTAGGAAATCATAATTTACTCCTCTTGTGTAGTAATGCTATTCATGTGTAGTAATGGCTACAATAAATGGGCGACAGATTGGCTGCAAAATAAGGTCGTCTGTAGCTACACTTACTGCATGACTAATTCGATACATTTCTAAAATGTATTTTAGTATCTATTCTCACAACTTAGTAACAATTCGTTATAAGTATTACTTATAGTGAAATCTACGTTAAGTTCCACCATTTAACTAGCTTCACTGGTTACTGCGGAAGGAACTAGTGCTGCTTCAACGCGTTCATAATATCTGAATATTTTTCCGCCATCACTTAAGTCCATTATTTCTGGCACTGAATGATTTCGCAACAGTACCTCTTTTACTGCAGATAGGTAAATTCGATTAGTCTCATTTGAGACTCACACAGACATTGATACATATTGGGATTCTCCAAAATCATCAGGAGCCTTACCAAAATCTTATAATGAATTCTTATTCTTATTACTATTCAGTTTATCGAACTGACGTCAGTGTCAAAATGATGGCTATGATTTTGTTCTGGTCAGTTCATGAATGGATTTTCATTGTTAGTGGTAGGACCCCAGCGTAAGGTGTAGCCTAGGTTCTAGTGCAGATCACATCTGAAGCGAAGACAGTCGTGGTCTCTGCTGGCCTGCATGACGTCACCGAGATGATGCGCCACCGCTTCTGCGCTTGCGCCGTTGCCACGGGAGATGCTGGAATGTTAGGATATTGGTATTAGTACAGATTGTCATGGTTTATTGTTGCGTGTTGAGCCTGAGCTCAGTGTTATACACTAACGTTTGAACGTAGTGTATAATACTATTCTCAGCCACATCTAGTAAGATCAAAAGTTAACATACAGGACATAGATCTGTGATTGTTTTTCTGTCTAAAAAATGATTGCATAAAATTAATGTAAGATGCATGTGAATTTTGTCTGTGAATTGCTTCGTGTGAATTGCTTGCCAAGTGCTTCGGGAGTTAGTAGGCGACCAGTAATGCAGAACACCGAAAGGTAACTGGCATCTCTTTTACAAGTACTTAAGCACACATGAGTTTAAACAAAGCGCAGGTAACCCCTCAATGAGTCATGGTCACAGCACCGCTTTCACACCGCTATGGTTTATGACTTCTGCGAGAAACTCCTCATTGACGGGCTTGTTTGTTTCAAGTTTCTTTTTTAAGTTATCGTTTTCCCTTTTATTTTAATGACTGGTTGGGTGGTTGTGTTCGTGTCTACGAACGACACGATTTGGCTCACGATCGGTAGGGCCGATCTCTATGGTCTATACTACCGTGCCTATTGCTAGCTGGGCCAACTTGTCTATTGACATGCCGATTGGTAGGGTCCCTGTCGATCGGTCCTACCGATTGTGAGCCAAATTGTGCCGTTTATCGACACCTTTAATGTTGTGTTCTACTGTCGTTAGTTAGGTATAGTGTTGTGTTATAAAATTTAAAATGTTATATCGATAATGACTACGATAGTATCTCGTACATTGTGTTTTGCGGTCTTAAAAACTCTTCGTTTAATAGTATTACCTATTTGCCCTTTTATTGAAATTTTATAGGTCTCCTAACTGACTGCATTTACGGCGTATTTGTGTCATTGCAATAAAATCTTAAGAACAGCGCTAATTTATGAAAAGTTTCATATTTATTATATTTAATTGTTGATTGTAAACAATAGGTTACTACTAATTGGCAAATGCCTACGCTGATGACGCCGCCGCCGCCCACCGGTTTTTAGACTTACGCCGCTGCGCCGCCCGCGCCTGTTATATTGGGCGCACACATCTAACATGTACTATCAGCAAGGCGTATATTGTGAAATACAAAGTAATTATTGCGCTAAACTCAATAGAATGTAAGTGAAAATGATAATATTAAATAAAAGCTGCTTTAACCTTGATTTTTTATATTTTTTACGACACTGTTAGCAAGTTAAGAGGGACTTTCGGGGCTCTTGTGTCACCAAATATTGATCTAAATAAAAAAGTCACTTAGAAGCCTGCATGTCATTTTCAAAGATCTATCCAACAATACCCGACACGATGAGGTGAGCGAAATTATTTTCCATCCTTCTGTTTTTTTATGGAGAGTTTAGCGGTGTACAGAAGTTATTGACTTGGAATCAAAAATGGCTCACAATTTCAATTTATAAAGATGGATGCCAAAGGGATCATCTACAGCCGAACTAGATGAGAGTGGGTATTTCGTCATGCAGTGTCAAACCACACAGACATATTAACTCTGTTTACTTAGTACAGTACAATCTTATTAGGTATGATCTAAACAAAATCAAACTGGTTGCTATTTTAATTGTATAATTTATTTTTTTAAAGCCGTTTATTTTAGATTCTATGAGTAAGTACCTAAACTCATACACTGACCTATTACTTTTATTTTTTTGGGAAAACGTATACTTTTGCAATGTTTGTAAATATGTGAGCACCATGTACCTATCACATAAATTAATATGTCATTGTTTCATTTTTTATTTTTTTTTACCTTTTGTGGTATAGTAATTTTATTCTAGGTGCATCGTTTTCACATATAATTGTATAATTAATGTACCTATACAAAATATTGTAAGACATTTTAAAAGAGTAACGGTGGAGTTTCTTGCCCATTCTTCTCCATACGAAACTACCTTTTGGAAGGGGCAACTAGAATCAATTCTATTTTCTTTGTAACTTTAACGTTCAAAAGTGCCTTTTATGTGCCTAATTGAAATAAATACTTTGACTTTGACTTTATGTAAAGTTCAAGGGTGCATTATGAGATGGTTGTGGGGTGAAAGTATGTGAGAGAGAGATAATGTGGGGGTGAGTAGGTAGGTCTGCGTTACCTCTAATGTAAGATTTAATGTAAACTTATTTCTGGAATATCAAGCAGTTTTCAGTTTCCTCATATTATGACTGTGTTAGCAAGTAGTTCTGTACCTACTTTTTATATCAGAAACAGTCGGCGCACATTGAGGACTTCGTAGGACCGGTAAAGCAAGTCAGTGGGAAATAGGATAGATAGAAGCTATACACATTTAGGTTGCCGCGTTGAGCAATGTCTAAACTCTTAACGAATAGTTTTGTCAGTTCCTCCCCAAGAAGACAGTATGTCAGTATGGATTGGCAGAAAGAGAAATATATATTTAAGTAAGATACGGTCAGTAATATTGTTGAGATTTTTAAATACGTTTACTGTTTTCGCATTCTGCCGCAGACGAGCTTTATCTGCAAATCTACTTGCAAAGTTTCATACAAATTGGTTAAAAACTGTAGATTTGTGGTGTGTGAGAGATGGACATGACGAGACACACAAGGGTTTCTAGTTTTACAACGGAACCCTAAAAAGTTAATGGTTGTTCTAACTATAATCTACCAGATCTATCAAAGGTTTTATCAAGGACACCGTTATTTTTATCAGTAATCATTACATGATTTTCGGATTAGTTTGTATAAGTGCTTTTATCATGGAAACGTGTAACCGAATCTTAATTTCCACACTGTTGGTAGTGACTCTCTATATTTTTTTAAGTTTTGGAAGTTAACATTCTTACAGTGTAACCTTTTGGACGCCATTGTCACATACATATGTGACAAACGAAAGCTTACCCAGTACACCAACGTCGCAAATGTGACAAAAACGATGGGATTACAGTTACCTTGGCGTAGGGGGTACACCGCCTTTACCCGCCGCCCCACCAGTAGCTAACAGGCCCGAGAAGGCGGCGCGCAGTGTTCCGTGCGCGCTTCTCAGGAGGATGTGGGGCAAGGCCCCACAGAGGAGAGGCCCGCCAAGGATTGGCGGACCGGGACCTGCCGGGGTTACGGTGCATGCTTTTGCGAATCCCGCGACCCCGGCCGAACGGTCAGGAGGAGGAACACCGTTGGTTTTTAGCCGGTAAGAGTCCGGCAGACCCTCTCGCCTTCCCCGGGCGAGGGACATCCATGAGGATTTTCCAACGATAAAAAAGGGAGTACACCGCCGATGTGTTTATGCTCTGGCTTTTAAAAAGTTAAGGAACCATATTTACGTGAAAGAAGTCAACATAGGCCAGGCGTTTTAATCCATCAACCTCAAAACTACTAAATTTTATTTAAATATTCACCATAACTAATCATAACCTGAAATCGTTTTCCGCGGATTTAAAACTTGTAATAATTCCATTTGGAATGTAGTCGGAACACTTTCACCGGTTCTGAACGCACCTCGTTACGTAAGATGTTACGTTTTTTGGCGGCAAGCCGTCTGTGAGCGTGCTACTGGACAAAAACTGTGGATATGCCAAGTCAGCGGTTGAAGCCGCTGGAAAATGTTGATTGACACTGATACAAGTTAAAATTATTATTGAACGTTTATTAAGACGTGTAAAATTTCACGATATACTTGCTGTTTAGAAACCAGTTAGTTGAACTTTACTCATTACAGTTTAATTTATGATGTGTCTAAAAAGGTGTTATACGATATAAAAATGCAGTCTCTGAATATTTTGGATTCTACTTAGACCTTGTGATCCTACTATATATAGTTCTTAAAATTCATGAGCGCGTGTGGTGCGACTTTTATGTACACTATCATAGAGTTCAAATTCAACTGCTCACGCGCGCTCGTGAATTGTAAGAACTATACTAAAGTAAACTTCTGAAACTTCTGTACTGAACTGTAACTTCTAAAATTAATCAAGAGTCGGACTAATACCACCATTTTGAGACGAGTAAGCTTAGTATATAGTATAATGTCATTATAAATTTCATTTAATGTCTGCCCATATTCCGTATATGTGGACGGTGACAGGCTAAAGAAAAAGAAGAAGAAGGACACTTTTTGCGTAGTTAATTCAGTTTAGTTCCAAAGCCATTAGAAATCTACGTGGCTGTGTAGATGACTGCAGCAACATCGAGATGACGTCACATAATCCTGCATCGCGCTGTAAAGATGTAACACGCAGATGTATAAATACAACCGCCCAATATCAATCGTTGGGAGTAATAGTAGTTAGCTTATTACTTCGCTCCCTTTGTCTAGATGGAATATCAGGTCTTGCCAATAAACTGCCCGGTTACGTAGAAGCGGTCCGCGACAACCATCAACAAGCAGACCATTAGAAAAAAAAGAACCGCCGTTAAGCAGTAGCCAACCAGGTCTAAGACACGCCCGGTTGGTGGATCCTCCCTTTTTGATGAAGGGCCACCCTTTCCTCCACAAAGAAAAATAAAAGTTACGAATTACTACAGACGTCTGGGCAAAAGACAGACAAGAAAACATTAAGATCTACAGCGCTTGACACCAAATTCGCAAAGACACGCTCATCGCTTTTTTTATCAGCGTGCTATTCCCGCGCTGATCGTGACATAACGGTTATGTGATGTTACGTCAGGCATTCCGCGCGGTGTTCGATGTTTGAAGTTTTATTTACTCTATGATTTCACTTCACTTTTTTTTCTAAGTTTCTAGGTTATTATGAGTGCACTCGGATTTATGGAACAGTGGTATTATTTAATGTTGTCATAATGTAAGTAGATTGATTATTTTTGTGATTTAGTTATGTTCTTTTGGGTTGTACTAATCCTAAATGATGTAGGGTTGTTCAACGCTTGTAGAACATATTTTCACACGAGTGTGTTTCTTGGGCATTTTAGCACTATAATCTTGATCTTGCTTTATGGAACTGAATGAAACTGTCGTTTAAATTAGGTTGACAAAAAATATTTATGAAAGAAAAATTATTTGTGAATTCAATCATCCACACGCTTGGTCTATATTCCCTCATCATTTCATTACTTATGCACTTTCGTGCATATAACAATTCACTGAATTCTTTAGCGTCGTCACTACGCGATACCAAACCAAATTCACCCAGTTTGAATAAATTCCTCCGCAAATTTCTACTCCAGTTCGTTTGCGTATCATGCGTCGCACGCGCATGTATATTAGCAAAACGGTCGTGTTTGGTTGCGCTTACGCCGCGCCGCGCCGTTACGTGACGGACGGGCGGACGTACGGACGGCGAAAGAGAAAGTGTAGACGTAATGCATGCTAATGTAACCGATGTTAGTGTTTTGTCACGTGGTCAGCGGTTTGGTAAAAAATACTGTTTTGATGTTTGAAAAACTTGTTTCGATAAGCCAGCTGTGTTGTGGTTTTGCGATAGCGTCGTGAATGTTAACAGAACTTCTAAGGTAGGGAAAACATGGATCAGTTATTTATTTTGACTAGAACGGGCGGAAGCCAATTACACATTCATGATTTTTCTCACAATACTTCCAACATTCCGACAGCATCATCTATCATTCATCTGCGAATAAATGAAAATCTGAGTTTGAATCTAGGAGAGCGTTAACTTAGTGTCCGAGGTAGGTACAGGTGAGTAGGTCAAAATCTATAGTTTGTGATTATGGAATTTGGTTTATTCGAAGAAAAGGACGAAATGAAAGGGAATGGTTTGGCCAATATACAAGGTGTAAAAAGACCCTTCACGAAGCCGTCAACCATGCATTCAGTACATCAAACTAAGTAACCCTATGCAAAAATTGTCGCTGGGAAACGACATGTTTTTTTTGGGTGAAATATTTCGTTTTACTGTAAAGCTCAATGTAACGCACTCAAAACACTGTGCAGATAGATGCAATGAGTAGTAAACGGGTAATGGAGGTATTTCAAGTACATTTGCAACCTTCAAAACTAGTGTTTAAATAAAAAGTTGTGAAAAAGTTGGAACTTTGACCTCCAATATCTCCGTAACTAGAAGGTTCCTAGGCATAGGCCAGAACAAAAAAAAAATCGCAATAACGTGGAGAATAAGTGCCTTTCGGCTTCGTTTAGGGTCTATTTACACCGTTTATGTTTTAACATTGTTGAACTACGTACAAATCAGTTTTATTCGTAATTTGTTGGAATAACCTGGTGTGTAGTATATATTTTGCAGCAGTACACCACGGACTAACCCCCCTATCTTATTCATTGACTTCCTGTTCATCCAAAGGTTGTCTAGTAGATATCGCTATCAGCGATAAGACCGCCATTGTACCCTTTAATGTTTGTTATTGTATAAGAGCTGTGTTACAATTTTGGTGTACAATAAAGTATAATTTCTATTCTCTTTTATTTTAGGTAATATCCATCCATCAGTTGAGACGTCAGTTTAGACTGTAGTCATACGAATAGGAAAAATATGTTACAATTGAAAAAAAAGACTGAATTAACTGCCATGTTGGTCTAGTGGTCGCAAGCGCGACTGCTGAGCATGGGGTCCTGGCTTCGGTCCCCAGGTCGAGGAAAGTGTTATTGGGTTTTTCATAAGGAATTTCTCAGTAGCAGTTCGGAGTCTGGATTTGTGCCCGGTTAATGGCAATAGGCTCGCACCCTATTACATGGGAATAACAAAATTAACGAAACGAGGGTGTACTAAAACACCTCTACCGACCCTTTGAGGAATTCAAGGCATGATTTTATGATCTTATGAAAAGAAAAGTGTCAGGTGTTTGTCCGGTGTTAAACATCCCACGCCGGTTGTAAAACTACACCGCTCGTAACTTTTACAACTGGCGCGGTTGTGCAACCTGTTACTTTTTATTTGCTGCGAAGTCACAACTAGTTATTGTTGACACTTGTTTGATTATTTTATTTATTTACACTGTTACCGAACGAAGGTAAAGAAATTGTGTGTTTAGTTACTTTACAGTCTGTGAATAGGTTCGCTGAAGTTGATGACCAGTAACACTGTCTCTTAGCTCAATGATACAACTCATGAACCAGTGTTAGGTACGTTAGATCCCGAAGGAGATGGACGAATGAAATGTATAATATATACAGGGTGACAGGGAAATTCAACCTATTCCTTGAAAGGGTTTATACTAGAGGTTAAGTTAACAAATTAAGTCCAGTTAACTAGGGGTCAAAACTGGATGGTTACCGAGCTGCGTCGGTTCTTCGGTTCTTTAGAAATTTTCTGACTTGTTACTAAAAACATTTATTCTATACACATATTATACACTATATTACATTTAATCTATCCAGAATGCAAATAAAAAAGAATCTCACAATAAAAATAATAAATATAAAAAGCTTATCCCAGCAGAGGGACCGTAGCAGTAATACAATGGCTTGCAATATTTCTGGCATGTATTTGTAACAGAGAGGATAAAAAAGCAAGGAACACACGTCAATATCATCGTAATACAGCAGGAAAAATTAGGATGAAAGAAACAGAAAGAAGCAGTGTTCATATTAACAACCTTGATGACTTTCTATAATCTTTAGCCTTTTCCCAATTACATACATACATAACATCACGCCTTGTATTCCCCAAAGGGGTCAGCAGAGGTGTTTTTAGTACACCCTCGTTTCGCCAGTTATGTTTAAGTCCTATGTAATTGGGGGCAAGCCTATTTCCATTAACCGGGCACAAATCCAGACTCCGGGCTGCTACTGAGAAATTCCTAATGGAAAAACCGAATAATAGTTTGCCCGATCTGGGGATCGAACCCAGGACCCCATGCTCAGCAGTCGCGCTTGCGATTACTAAACCAACAAGGCAGCCAATTACTATGTAGTCCCATACAAATAGATGCGGTTGAAATCTGTATTTTACATAAAGCGGTTGGCGTAACCTCCGAAACTCAATTATTGGTAGATTTTCCTGTTTGCTTAGCTAAATGTAAGCTATTGGTTATATAAACTGCCTCGTTGGTCTAGTGGTGGCAAGCGCGACTGCTGATCGTGAGGTCCTGGGTTCGATCCCCAGGTCAGGCATAGTGTTAATGGGTTTTTCCATTAGGAATTTCTCAATAGCAGCAGGTTGATGGCAATAGGTTCGCCCCCTATTACATGGGACTTAAACATAACTGGCGAAACGAGGGTGTACTAAAACACATCTGCCGAACCCTTCGAGGAATACAAGGCGTGATGTTATGTCATGTATGTTTAAATAAAATGCATCATAATTAATTGGAATAAACAGCAAGCAAATTGTAGTAAATGTTGGAGTGTCAGATGAAAGTGGCGTTATTAAGTAATCGCTCGTTATCAAACGCCAGCACATCAGATGAGGCGAATCATCGCTTTCTCTCTAGTCTCGGTTTCTAATAGGATCTGTTCACTTGTATCCTTATGTAATGGCGTCAGGTGACATTGTGGTGCGGGGTGAAGGATTTAAATAGCCTCATTAGAGCTAGACCTCGACTATGGTGTGAATACTAAAGCACGGTATAAAGCCGTGCGTTTTTGTCGTGACCTTAGTAATTGTTTTCTTATTTCCAGAAAACCATAAAGTCTGGCTACTGGCCTTAAAAAAGTTATCACAAATATACCTACATTCGAAATCAACTAACTGACTGCTGTTACAATCTATTTTGACGTCATTATCTAAGTTTGGTCTACAAAATAGTCTAATTTTGACAGCCCAAATTATAAAATCAATCCTGAATGTACTCTCAGCCACTTAAAATGAAATATGCATCATTTGCATTATCAATTAAATGTACGTAATTTGACTTATACAATAAAATAAAAATATAATATGTTAGCACATATCTATACCTACTAATATTATAAAGCTGAAGAGTTTGTTTGTTTGAACGCGCTAATCTCAGGAACTACTGGTTGGAATTGAAAAAATCTTTTTGTGTTGTATAGTCCATTTATCGAGGAAGGTTATAGGCTATATAACATCCCGCTTTGACAATAGGAGCGGAGCATAAATGAAAAATGTTGCAAAAACGGGAAAAATGTCCACCCATGTGAAGCCGGGACGGGCCGCTAGTCGTAAATATTTTTATGACATTACGGTATTTAAACTAACTACATTAATGAAACTGAATAATATCTAAGTTGTAGTTTTGTCAGCTGAATTCAGTAAACCTAACTTTAAAACTAAGTTCTGTGAAATTAATATGTTACCAACCCTTAAGAGTTAGTGCACGACGACGACGGAGTAGCGGCGAAAACCGCTTCACTGGTCGCAAGGCACACCAAGTACCGAGTAAGCTCGCACCGGCCCTTTTGGACGCTTGTGGCCGCTCGACCGCTCTTCGCGATAGCTTTAAGCCTCGCAGTGTGATTTTGTATTCTTTGTGTTTCGCTATTCTAATTCCAGTCGTAGATAGAAGCACATGAAGTTCCAATTGTTACTTAATTAGTTGCTTCGCTGCCACTTCGTCGGTGTGCGCTAACCTTAAATGACCTGTTGAATTCTGACCTCTGGAAAGTTAGGTTAATGCTCCCGGAATGGGTGGTACGGTTGCTTTAAGAGTCTATGTCCAAATATTTAGAAATGCGCTTGAATTTGTATACTTAAGAGTTTACTTTAAATCAATGTGAATAGACCATGAAGCAGCTATTGCGGCTGTTGAAAAGTAGCCATCCAGAATATAAAAAGCGAAAGAAGATGGTTTGTACAGAAGGCAGACCCTGGAGATAGACAGGATAACCACGCCAAGGTTCTGTATATCATGAAAAAGCACTGTGCCAGAGAATTCAATACTTTAAATCTATGTTTTTAAAGTTTTCATCAAGTTATAATATTATTTCAATCCATTTTCTCTACCGTCGTGTATTTGTTTATCAACGAAGTAATATCATATTTTAACGATCGTTTGAAGTGAATGCACGATTTCTCATTGGTATTTATCAACGGTTTATTCCCAGGCGCTCCAAATCTATTGTTCTCGGTAAAAAATCTTTCCGTAAACTAAATGTTTGCAACTAAAGGGCTCAGCGCAAAGGTTACAAGTGAATATCGTGACTGATCTTGTGCAAGCATCCTCTGTTAGTTGCAACTTTATAGGGCAAACTATTTTATAAATACAATACATTTAAGCTGAGAAAATGTCAATACTACTTACAGCTTTAGTAGCGACTCCATCTTCTTTTCCATCGCGAAGATCGAATCAGAAGATTGTGACGTTAACACTTTGCAGAACGTGAACTTTGCACACTGAGAGTCTCTCCAATCAGTTTGCTTCACTAAGTCCATGGCTGCTGACGTCAGCGATGACGAGCTCGACGCTCCGTCCAAATGTTGCAAGTCATCAGGCAAGTCCTCGTTCAAAGACCGCTTAACGAGATGCTTTCGTTTCACTCTCCTCAAGTGAACACCTTGATAACTTGGCTCTTGAAAGAAATTCAAATTCAGCACATCACGCTTGGCACGAGTCGTTTCACCGTCTGGTGACATAACGACGTACACATTTTCACTTGGCATCTTGTAGTTGTCGTCGTAAATTTTTTGGCTACTTAGAATTTGTCTGTCTATGTCGTAGTTGACTCCAAAAGATCGCTTGTGTTCTTTCTCTATCTCGTCTTGGATGTCTTCTTCACTCAAGCCAGCGCTGCGCATTAGGTTTACATCTAATAGTCTGCCCATGGCGACTGCTCCAAGTCCAAGAGCAGCTCCACCAGCCATCAGCCCAATAGCTGGTAACATACCAGGAGCTCCCGAAGCTGCTGCCACTACGCCAATCTTATCTTGAGCATACCTTTGCGATTGGATCGAGTTCGAAGGATATAGACCCAAGTTACTCGAAATTTTGTGAGTGGCTTCCACAATAGGATCAAAGACGGGCTGTGCCACTTTAGCGATCGGGTCCATTATAGGTTTGGTGAATTGCTGAACTGTCTGGCTTGCCGTGTTAAATGTATCCTTCATTGAGTCAGTAAATCTTTTCCACAGAGATGGTTCGGGCACTCGTTTGATGTACGCATAGTTGTTATAAGGATATCTCGCGCCTTGGTTTGGGTTGTAACTGTGGTCGTAGTAAGAGAACTTGTTGTATTCATCCTCATAGTACTTGTTAGCGTTAATAGATGTCTGTGAGCGTTGTTGTCCGTAGCCGTTGACTGGTTCCATTGGGTACGGGTGAGCGCTTTTCGGTACGTTATTCGAGTAGTATTTTATTTTTCGTTCTTTGTTTTCGTAGTTCTCCACGTTATCACGGGTCGCTTTCGCAGGTTGTACTCCTAGATCGGGGTGAGCGTACTGTAGGACAGGATTCCTTACGCTCTCATCGAAGCCCGGTCTAGCATTCTTCGGTGTGTACAATGCGGAGCTGGGGAAGCTGACTTCTCCAGGGTGTTGAAGCATACGTCTTTGAATCTGGCTCTCAGCGTATTCCATATCGCCATTATGCGACCTCGAACTGCGTCCACTGAAGTAATCACGTTTTGATTCCTGTTCGTTAATCTGCTTAATATACTCAATGAGTTTCGAGTTTGCAACTTTCGAATTATCAGCTTTAGTGAAAGGACCGTAGCCGGATTTGAGATAATAATTGTCTTTTTTCTGTTTGTACGAGTATGTTGGGTTGTCGCTCGTCATGTACGGACCACTGTCGGACGCTTCGAATTTCAAGTTATCGAATTTGGTGAATGGACCGTCCTTGGGTTCGAAGTTATCTTCTTTGGTGAAAGGTCCGAAGCTCTGCGCGGGATCTGCGGATGCGACGTCCGGGTACACGTCGGCTTCAGGGATCGCCTTTGGTGGTGTATAGCCTTCAGGATAAGGAAGTAGTTCCCCGTTCACAACTCTCGCATTACGCCATGTTTTTTTATCAGATTCATCATCAGGCATTCTCACGCCTTGGATTTCCGGTATACCATCATCACCAAGTGTTAGGATAGACCTTCCACGCTTGTTGAACTTCTCGATAGCCTTCTTTAAGTACATCGGTTCAGAACTTATGACGACGGGGTCTGGTACTTTGTATGACTTTTCTTCTCCCTCAGACACTTTGGTGCTCACAACTTCAATATACACTGGGTTTCTGTCATTCTTAATGACTGGGTTGTTTGGATCGAACCTGTAGCTTTTGATAGGTCCGCCGTAGTCGAAAAGGCTGGTTGATGTGATGTAGACCTTTTTGTTTTCTGTCTTCTTTTCGTTATCATATGTGGGATAGTAGTTAAACGTTTCTGGGTCCGCTTCAGGTTTCTTTCCATTTTCCTGGATAACAGATTCAGGGTATACTGACACTGGGGACCAGTTACCGTATTCTGCTTTGACATCACTAAGTTCTTCGGGGTTTTTGTTGCGATTTAGGTAATAGTCATAGCCAGCAAGATCGCTGTTGACAGTGCCCATGAAGTTTAGTTTTCTTTGATCTCTCGTTTCTGTTTTGTTTTTGTTTTCTTCTGTGGTGTTGAAGTTTGACACCGTGGTTCTAAGAGAAGCTGTGGTTGGCGCAGGAGTTGTGCTACTTGCATATGTGGTAGACTTATCCTTCTTCTTGACGATCAGTTGTGTGACGTGTCCCGCCTTTGTTCTGACGTTGAGTGTTTGCGTGTCAATAGGGTTGAGACTTCTAGATACTTTCAGTTCTGTCCTTGTGGTCCTTGAAGGTAGGATTGTGGTCCGAATTGTCTTTGTGGTTGTGGTGTTTTGTTCTGTGTCTTCTGCTAGTGCGGCGCAGAGGAGCCACAGAATGGCGCTTATCCGTATTACGGGAATCATCTGAAACAAGAAACAAGGAAGTCATTAGTATGGTTATGACGAAATAAGAAATTATTTGTGGAATTACTTATCACCTAATTACGTTTATTATTTTTTTGTAATTAAATATGTATAATTACCGTTGTTAATACTCATATATTTTAAGTGAAAGTGAATAATTTATATTAGTTTAAATACTCTTCACGGTAGCTGGTTTCTTTATTTTTACTTCCTTTAATGTTAGTTTTTGTAAGATTTTAGTTTTGCTTATGGCCAATTTGTGGTTATAAACCTAGGGAATTGGAGCATCAAATATTTTGTTTCAGTTTTAGTCAAAAAGAGAGGTTCATGATTACTATTGAATATATCGATAAAATGATGTAGCCGTAAAGTGAACGTACAAGAAGCGCTCATTCGATCACATAATAATACGTATCGATTTCTTTAAATTATCGAGTGAAGATAAAACTTTACAACCAATCACGAAAACTATAGAAAATGCTACTATAATCATGTAGTGAAACTGTACGCACAGATTCAAAGCATTACGGATGGTTGTAGAAAGTATGAAAGAAATGCGTTGGTGTGACGTTGCGAGTTTTCCACCAGTCACGCTGTGCGAGTAATATCTATGAAATTGTGGTGTTGGGTCTCGAGCAGACAAATCTATTATTATATTTATACCGATAGGTCTTTCTTTCGTAAGAACAGAAATAGATTCACTTTGTCTTAAATTACCTATTAGGTCTCTGTGTCACCGAACTGTTCTTCTGAAACAGTTCCGATCCTGACCTATTAGAACACTGTTTTAAAGATACACTATGCGAATCGTGAGCACAAACTCTAGCAGCGCAGTAGTCGAATGTCTACACATTACGAAGGGCACAGGTAGTCGCAATGAGTTCAATGAAAGATGTAACTTTGCACGGGTTGTGGTAGTTAACTCCGCACACTGTTTGTCGTGAAGGTTTGTAAGGTCAGAGAAACACGTTTTACCAAGATTCACTAGTTAAGTTTATTTAAGTAAACAGTTACAGTACTCGAGTGGTAGGCGATTATTCCTCTCAGGTCTTGATAGTTACACAGTTATAAATGTAACTAACCTGTTGGCAAATCCATGGGTCCTAATTTGAATTCTTATTGCTAGTCAGTAGCCAATCACAAACTTTAGTTTTTTATGGAAAATTACAGCTAACCAACTGATTGGAAATTAGAGCATTTAAGTTCACTATAATTAAAAACGTTAATTGCTTTATTTATGACACTAATTTAGACGCGATTAGTGAGCCTAAAGTAGGTCACAGCATCAAAAAAATCTACGGCGATGAGACCGTACAAACTTATACGGGACGATAACATAATACAAGAGTACATTGATGGCTTCGACTACTGCGCAAGAAGAGGTTGCGTTATGATTCGCGGCGACAGTTATTTCACATTAGTCTGACGGCAATACCAAACCTAGGTCCTCAAGTTTCGCTGC
Organism: Amphipyra berbera; assembly: GCA_910594945.2. NCBI lineage: Eukaryota > Metazoa > Arthropoda > Insecta > Lepidoptera > Noctuidae > Amphipyra > Amphipyra berbera. Next base: position 20,210,672 of record OU343133.1, read on the forward strand.
TGTACTTGCTACCAATAGACTCTTCGACATCGATGTTGCAATTGTCATAATAAGAGGAATAATCAATAAACCCTGGTACTAATAATTTATGGTCTACCTTTAACATCAATATCCTCTTGCTGTACCTACATACATACAGCATACAGTCCATGAACTATGGTTCAAACGTGTTAATAGTTATATTACCTTATTCAATAACTGTAAACAAGACTTTTTATTTTCATTTGTTAATTTCTATCAGTTAGGTCGTGGGGGCACGGGTTAAGAAACCAATTCCCCTCCGTCGTCGTAAGAGGCTACGTTCCTGGCACCATAATTGTGCCCGAAGAACTGTGTTTATTAAGATCACGGTTGTCGCGGCTCGCCACTACCACATTGAACTAAATTCAAGAAGTGAAACGTGTAGTAGAACACCTTCTTTTTTTTTCGTTGCAAAATCCTCATGGATATCCCTCGCCCTGGGAAGGCGAGGACGTCTGCTGGACTCTTAACCGGCTAAAAACCAACGGTGTCCCTCCTTTTGACTTGAGGCCGGGGTCACGGGATTCGCTATTGCATGTCTCGGTCCACCAGCTTCTTCTGGTGGACCTCTCCAGTGGTGGGGCAATTTCTCCCCTGCCCCACAAGTAGTAGAACACCTGTGCTTAACCCGCCATGGATTACAGGTGTGAGTATATGTATGTTTTATCAGTTCAAGCGCAATTAATTAAAGGTATTGTAAATGTTATAGCGAGAGGAAATGATTGATTGGCAATAAGTTTATAATTTAACTACATAAGGAACTAGCATTAATTGAAGTAACTTTTACTTTAATTTCAAAGATGATTTCTTAAGTATCAACAAACGTTTACTACCTAATTACTACATGATTGGCTCGTGGCTAATTACCAACCGCGCGGATCATACGATTTGCGAGGTTAAGCTGCGGTTGCCGCGGTCACTCCGTGGATGGGTGACCGTTCGTTACACATCGAGACCCCACCGTGCCTCGGAGAGCACGTTAAACAGTCGGTCCCGGGTGTCATACGAATAGCTATGGCAGTCGTTACGGGAAGTCAGAAGTCGGAAAGTCTGACAACTGATCTAACCTTAGGATATTGGCATTACCCAGGAACTGGGTTGTGGAGGCCTGATAGCTGTCGCTTCGTGTAAAATACTGGTATTCAACCGTATCTGGTTAGACTGGAAGGTGACCCCAACATAGTTGGGAAAAAGCTAAACAGAATTACCTACTTACTACCTATCTATATGTCTTTTTAATCGACTTCAAAAAGGAGGAGGTTCTCTATTCGATTGGTTTTTTTATGTATGTACACCGATTACGCTGAGATTTATGATCCGATTTACGTAATTCTTCTGTAGTTTGATGCGGAATAGTTGCCATTTGGTCCCATAAAAATTTAACATAGTTTGGCCCAGTAGTTTTCATTTTATGAACATTTTTATTTTTTTATGAAAATTTTAGTTTACGTGGACGATGTAATTATTCTACCTGATGTAATCTAGAAAAATCATTTATTTGTTTTTTAGAAGTCGGTGCCTTCAATTTGGTTCAGCGTGGATTAGCACCGACTTCTGAAACTGTTAATTTTATATTAAGTTATTTTATACTTTTTAGTTTTTGAAGTCGGTTTTTTTAAACGTAGTTTTTTTTGTCAAAAACAATAGTAATGGCACATAACGCAACACACCTATAGGTTCGTGTCAGTCAATGGAATGAAGTTGCGTGCGCGCAGCTTGACGTTTAAGTATTAGTTTACGAGTATCGAATTATTTTGATTGTCGCGTTTATATTAGTTATTCCGTCGTGGTTTAATGAGGAATGTATTTATTACAGGATGTCTTGTGTTTATAACGTCTATAGTAAGTAATAAGTGGTATTATATCGATTTAGTATTTACATGAGTGAACGGCAATTAACAAAAGGAATTTATAAGGCGGATGTCAGTGGAAACGCTGGTAGAGGACACCCTAGAAAGACATCGATGTTACTGGTGATGTTCTGCATAAAGGAAAGGTGCGTAGTACTCTCAACCAGTGTGCGTGTATGACAAGATGTATGAATGTGGATGAACCGAAAGGAGTACGTAAGGATCGTAGCATGTGGCGTTCTATAGTTTCTGCCAACCGCCATGGAAAAAAGGCGTGAGTTTATGTATGTAATGTATCTACATTAGCTAAATCAAACACTCTTGTACACATAAGCGGAACAAAAATAGTAGGTGTTTAATGATACCGAATATGAATGGGTTCAGGGTTGGCAATGTATTCCAAACTGTAATTACGTCTTGATTGACAATGATTGTGATAAAAACGAGAATTCGTTAAATATAGTAGGTAAGTATTAATAGCTTCATTGATCTGATCATATTATGAGAGAGTAAAAACCATCAATAAAATGATCGTCTTCGGCTAATTTCAGTTATAGTTTACGAGTAAAAACTTTGACTAGTGCATCCGAACCCTAGCGTGAGTTTCTATGGTGTTCCTCCAACGAAAAGGGAGGATCGTCAAACGAGGCGGGTCTAATGCCTGGCGGGTTAGTGCCCAACGGTTGATGTTAGGTAGTTGTATATTTTACATACTATCTGCGTGTCAAATCTCGATAGCGCGATGCAGGATTTGTGACGTCACATTTGAGAGTTGTCTTTTTTGTTGTCGCTGTAGTCTGCTAGACATTCTTCGTGCTGCGTAGTTCAAATGTGGCGTGGTAGATGTCGCCACAAAGTTAACGTATTCGTTTCTTTATCGACAAAATATGAGAATTTTAATAACGTCACCTGCGCGGATTTGGAACTAAAAAAACCATACAAAATTCACATAGCATAGCATAACATCACGCCTGTATTCCCCTAAGGGTTGGGCAGAGGTGTATTGTAACAACCTCATTTCGCCGTTATGTTTTTAAGTCTCACGTAATAGGGGGTGAGCCTATTGCCATCAACCGGGCACAAATCCAAACACCGGGCTGCTACTGAGGAACCCAGGACCTCACGATCAGCAGTCGCGTTTGTCACCACTAGACCAACGAGGCAGTCAAATACATGATTCGTCGATAAGGAAACGAATACGTTAACTACATGATTTCGCAATATCTCGTGCTAGAGGGTGTTATAAATAATGAAGTGTACATAGAAGGCATAGGTAGTGGACCCATTGAACCGTTAGTAGTATCTGCAGTATGGCCATTGCAAATATCTACTACTATCAGTAAATAAAACGATTAGTTTTTCAATATTAGAAACCGGACATAAGTTAGAAATGAGTTACTTTGGTACTACTAGCATGGGCTGATGAAACACTTCCAGGGTCGTAATTTTTAAACCCAACCTGCTGCATCCATATACAGTCAAGCTACACGTTCTCCAAGCTTTCTACCGATTGATCGGTAAAGTATTACGCATCGATTATTCGCAATCGCATTGATTCGGTAAAAAAGGTTGATTAGTGGGCTATTAGCGCTGAGCCATTAGAGGTGAAACTCGTACATATGCGAAAGGTGATTATGTTTAGTCACCACCGGAAGTTAGACGAAGCGTGACTGTGTAGATCTAGCGAGGCGATAGCTAAGCTGTAAAATGCATGGCCATTAAGGCTTTTTGTAAACGGAAAGTGATGCAATTCGTGTTTGAAGTATTCAACGTCAAACTACTACAACACACCTTTATGTTTCATAACTGGTAGGTACTTAGTAAAGCCCGCGCCACGAAAGGAGGCTCTTTGGCGCTATGTTGGCACCACTGATTTTTCATTGTTCCGGGCGTTTTTACGATGGACACAATCAATGGTGCCAACATAGCGCCCAAAAAACTTATTTTATGGCGTGGAATGTACTACTACAATTTCATGAGATTTTTCGAAATCTGAGATAGAAACCTTTTTGACATTGTGCATGATTTATAATACTAGTTATTTAGGTACTTCTGTTTCAATTTTTATTTTGTTTTATTAGGTAACTACGAATATTTGCATGATCAAAATAAATAATTTTCTTAATTTCTTTAACGATAAATAGATAAGTATTTGTATAGAAACTTAATTATATGAGAAATCATTGTCTTCCCCTTAAAAAAGCTGGAATGATGTTGAACAGGTGCCAATTCGTTGTTTTTTTTGCAATTAAGTATAAGCATATCGAATTTAATCGTATTATATGTATATTTTCGCTCTACCATTCGCCTAGTTGTTAACATTCATCGGCACAATCAAAGGCTCTACAACAGACGTCGTTGTCGTCTCGTCTCCGTCGCGTCGCCGCGCCGCCGGCGTAAGCGCAGGTGAAAACTAGGACACGGATCAACTATATATGGTAAAGTGATTGAGAAATTATCCATTTTTGTTGCTTAGTTGATGCATGGTTGTGATTTCTGAACGAAATAAATATTTAATTACATAATGTAGGGGTATATGTGAAAGAGAATGAGCTCATTGCGTACGAAACAAAGCCGAAGTAGTTTTTAGGAATTTCATGTTCAGTAGTGAAATAAATGACTATCTTGTTGGTTTAGTGGTCATAGGGGCCTGGGTTCGATCCCCAGGTCGGGCAAAGTGATATTGGGTTTTTCCATTGGAAATTTCTCAGTAGTAACCCGGACTCTGGATTTGTGCCCGGTTACTGGCAATAGGTTCGCCCCGTATTACATGGGACTTAAACATAACTGGCGATTCGAGGGTGTACTAAAACACCTCTGCCGAACCCTTCGGGGAACACAAGGCGTGATGTTACGTTATGTAGTGAAAACAAAAGGTAGACAAAAACGCTTGTCAACATTGAAAAAAAAATCTTAAGTCGTCTTGGAATGTCTGGCAGATGTGAAACAACGAAACTTTGACGACACGTTTGGTGCAGAGGCTGAGCGATTGGCTTCTACGCTACGTGTCGTGGGTTTGATTCCCACAAGGAACAAATATTTGATGGCTTACAGATTTATTTATTTATTCATTTCACAAAATCCACAGCCCTTAATTTTTTTATTACGATACATATAAACTAATATTACAGCCAATTATGGATTTACTTACAATTTAATAGCTATACATGCATCAGAAACACATACAGAGTTAAGTGAAAACTGCAGATAGTTGTTCCGGGTCTGAGCGTTTGTGCATGTGAAGATTTGTATCTCTAAATGCACCCAAGATACAGGAGAAATCCTAGTGTGGAGATACGTTAAAAAAAAACAATGAGACTCATATGGTAAAAAAATTATATTGGCCGAATCAAACCGAAGACAGCCGACGACTTACGAAGGTCTACCATCGCGAACGTCGCCACGCAACACACGCATTAAATGTTTCGTATCAATACAATTTCACGTCTTATCAGCTCTACATACATAATGTCATTGCCGCTTCTAATCCTCCATCTGCGCAAACCGACGAAGGTAACCGCGAGGTTAGCGCGAGGTTTAACTACGGCACAATTAACTACGCTCTGTTAACGGCGCTATCTGTTTGTACATCTGTGTAATTATAATGTTTATGTATGGACTCGCCTTTCCGCTAATTAGCCTTTTAACTAGTTTTATAGTGGTCTGTTCGCCGGTTTCGGAATGGTGTATGAGATAGGATAATAGGTGTGAAATGTGGGTTTCCGGCTCTGAGTTCATACTATAGTAATTTAGAATTTCATAACAGCGATTTAACTAGGAAACTGGACTAGCATCTCATTATACCAATACTCTATCAACGCAATCCTATAATTAACTTATTTGTTTGACAAGAGTGTCAAAAATTGTTTATTGCTCCTTAAAGCCTCGTTTATAGAGACGCAGAATTTAGCGCGGAGCAGTGTCCAGGGACGAAGGGTTTGGGGGTTCAAACCCCCCCCCCCACCCCGAAACCTCAGACAGATAAATTACTTTTAAAATGCATACACTCGTTATTGTAATTGATTTTCTTGTTCAGCTTTCTGGTTCAACCCCCAAAATCCCCCCCCCCCCGAACCAAGTTTCTGGCTACGGCATAGGCCCATCACGTTGCGTGGACCATTCAAAAATTTTCGATACGATGTATTAGAGCGTTTATGAAGACGCGTTTATCGGCGCGTGCAAATGGCGGAGTGCGCGGCAGATTCATTGTCTGCATAAACGAGGCCTTACAATCAGAGCCCATGTTCACCAGTTAAAAAAGTAAGTAGGTACGTATACTCATTTGGAAAGCCGTGATCCTATTGTGTATCACAGCTTTTGCTACGTGAAAGATAGTTTCAGTCTACTTGTCGTAGTAACATTATAATTACTTGCAGGGCCACATCTAGAAGCTTTAGGGCCCCGGGGCAACAAGTAATCGATGATCGTCGACCGATCCTTTATTTTGTTCGAGGGCCACCTTAGTAGCCCAGAGTTACGGCCCTGGATATTTCACTTTCAAAAACTAATTTCGGGTCCCATGACCTCGAAATCTGCCCATCGAAAAAAATACTTATTTACACCAAGGCTATATGGAGCGTATCTAAAATTATATACAAATTAACTGGCTATATAATTAATAGAACACATTCAAATAACAAAATATCGAAGCTTACGTACTACGTGCGCGCTCTTCACTACTGTTTAAATATTTTTTAGGGTTCCATACCCAAAGGGTAAAACGAGACCCTATTACTAAGACGCCGCTGTCCATCCGTCCTTCTGTCCGTTCGGTCCGTCCGTCTGTCACCAGGCTGTATCTCTTGAACCGTTATAATTAGACAGTTGAAATTTTCACAGATGATGTATTTCTGTTGCCGCTATAACAGCAAATACCTACTATAAAACAGAATAAAATAAATATACCATACAACAGACATGATTTTTTTGCCGTTTTTATAGATAATGGTACGGAACCTTTTGTGCGCGAGTCCGACTCACACTTGGCCGGTTTTTATTTGAATGTGCTCAATCAATGATACATAGTAACCCTGCAAAGTTTCGCCAGTTAATTTGAAGTAGGTACCTAACTCTATTACTAATTTGTAGTCACGTAAAGCTATAAAGCATTGAGAGTTACGATCACATCGCACTGCATCATAATTTAACAGCTAGTGCGGCCTATTATGACCTGCGGTGACCTTTACATAATGTTTGTTTAACAGTCTATTACATCTTGTATTGCGTCAGAAGCGGATGGGCCTTGCATTTCGTTCTTATGTATTATAATAGCGGTTTTGATACTCAAGACTGTATTTTGTTTCCTTTTTAATATAATAGGTAACGCACAGTTAACTTATTGGATTGATACTGTAAGTTTAATCTCACTCTACGATGGTCAGTAGCGTAAATATAGGGTGGCAGGGCTGGCAAAATGCCACGGGCCCCCGGCCCGACGGGGCCCCCGGCCTGTGGCGGATTTACTAGCACGCTGAGTAGGCTGGAGCCTAGGGTGGCACATTTTTTGTGTTTGTAAATGCACCCAAGATACAGGAGAAATTGAAGAGTGAGGGAAACGTTTAACCCTTTATAAGGCAAAGGGAATATATTTCCCACCAAATTTTTTGGAAGATGTCGCGAATGCCTCGTTGTTGTATTTTTATTTTTAAACCTAGCAATTTTTTTTTACTCTTTTCTGTAATACATAATAAAAACAAAGAGGCAACTACATAAAATACATACAATTTTTTATTATTTATAAAAATATGCCAAATTGTTTGTTATTTTCTTTTCTTAAAACCTTCTGCCCGTTAAAAGGTTAAAAAAAAGGTCTCCCAACAATCGCTTGGTTACAACGTGACGATTTTTACTGGGACCCCAACCAATGAATTTGCCACGGGCAAATGGCACAGTTACGCCACTGACGATGGTGTTACTTCGGACTCGAAAAATATTTAATCGTAGGTAGGACGAATTTGATCGACCTAAAAGCAGTGATAACCTAATGGTGTGATCGTCGGACTACCAAGTCATAGGTCTGGAGTTCAAACCCAAGGCACGCACCTCCGACTTCGGATTCATGTGCGTATTGTATAATTATCACTTGCTTAAAACGGTGAAGGAAAACATCGTGAGGAAACCAGCATGCCTGAGAGATATTTCTCGATGGCATGTGAAGCCAAGTCAGAGGCCCATGGGCGGCATAAACTGTGACACCAGGTTCTTCAATAACCACACGAAAAGAAGAAGATAGACCTCATTCTATTTTGTTCTAGCAGGTATCACAATGGCCCGAGAGACAAATTATTTATATCGCTTTCTTCTTCCACAAATTAGAGATTATTTTATATGTATTTACCCACGAAGAATGCCTTTGAGAATTTTTCTTTTAAAATAGAATATACAGAAAAACATTTATTCGATACAATTTTTTTCAGTACTTCTTACGATTGGTCTGGTAAGAAGTATCAGTTCTTACCTTCAGGGCAAACTGGAAGTGGAAACCAGACTAATATTACAAAAGCATAGTTCTCGGCCAACACGAGTCAACTTGTGATCACTTGACTGCGACACGTTATAGTTTTAATTTTAATTTCTCCGCATGCGGTGTTCAGCGAGAACTGGAGCGTTCAGTGAAAATGGCCGTACAGTCGCCGACACGGATACTGCAGCTACTCTCATACGCACGGTGCGTGTGCGCACAACTAGTTGTCGATCAGATAGCTATGATTTATTTATTTTATTTATTTATAGTTAATTAACACGGTACAATACCAATTACATTAATTAACATAGAAAGAAAACAAAACTATACAATGCAGACAATTGTGTCGTAAACAATTATTCGCTACTTACTAACATGGAACAATGGACACCCTTGCATACTGTTTCTCACAGAACATTAGACATACGCGGTTAATTTTACTCTTATTACATAATTTATTATTATTGTCAGTTTCAAACTCATTTTAATTATTTATTAGGTATATCGACTCTATATTATTTATTCATCCATGTGGTCTAAGAGAGAAATATACACCCTTACTATATCCACCTGCATTACTTTATAAGTTGTATATTATTCTGTACATCATAAGTAGTATCTTCTAACGTCAAGCTATCATACACATTTGTGATTGTTTACGGTTTACTCACGTCTATTTTTCGGGTATGCCTGACTAGTTTCGGACCCAAATGGAGCCCTTTATCATGAACACGCAGCGAGGTCGCGTGATTCGAAGTGCGAAATGCACGTGAGTCCAATGAAAGTTATGAAGCCGTCGCGGGACAGATGTGAAACATAGTAATTAATTTTGTAAAAAGAAAATCTCGCCGAATCAAACCGAAGAGAGCCAACGAGTTACAAAGGTCTGCCGTCGTGTGTCTGCCATCACGAGCGTCGCCACGCAACAGCCGCTCTCACCAAACTATTATACACGTCCACAAGAGTACCTCAAGGTCTTATTAAAGAAGATTTGTAACTTTGGTCACGTGTTATAAATTACACTACATAGTGCAGATGTGTATCGCTGGTGTTTTTCTTTATGGCGTAAAAACTTAAAACACTTTCGTAGCTGATGGTATCTCTTAGGGTCCAGAGGTCAGCAGATATTTAGATAAATAAATCTTCCGTAATAGCGCTCACTTTCAAGTACTCACCGAAACTTTCAAAAATAAATTCCGTGATTCGCAAAAAACTAATTTATAACAGTTTTACGACATCTCTATCAGTAGTTTTCAGGTTTTTTGTAGAGTTTGTAGAGCTAGTTTAACTTGCTTAGATATTATCAAGACATGTTAGTTAGTCTAGTCGAAATACTTGGTGAATCTTGAATATGTTTAGAAAACGTTGAAGATACTCGTATGCTTTCAACATGTCATCTTGTTTTATCTTTACTGCGTTTTTGTTAAATTAATACACGACAACCTGTACCTATCTCTAAGTCGGAATTTATTGTAGAAAATGTTAAGATACCATTTTTATACCTTATTGATATATAAGTTTACTAGCGACCCGCCTCGGCTTCGCACAGGTGCAATGTAGATACTAATGTGGGGCATATAAACCTTCCTCTTGAATGACTCTATTAAAAAAAACCGCATCGAAATCCGTTGCGTAGTTTTAAAGATCTAAGCATACATAGGAACAGACAGACAGCGGGAGCGACTTTGTTTTATACTATGTAAAGATGTCAATTTACTGAACTATAGTTAGCCTACTTACAGCCGATTGTTCAGACCGATTTTTATAAGTGCTTGTGCTTGTAATTACTCTCTTTGGTCCTGAAGTATTATAAGCACTGTTATTACAAATGATGATCACATGTTCTGCCTAGCCTTTTTCCCAACTATGTTGGCGTCAGCTTCCAGTCTAACCAGATGCAGCTGAATACCAGTATTTTACACGGAGCGATTAGCCATCAGACCGCAACCTAGTAACTGGGCAAAGCCAATATCCTAAGGTTAGACCGGTTGTCAGACTTTCGGGCTTCTGACTACCCGTAACTACTGTCATAGGTATTTGTATGACACGGGACCGACTGTTTAACGTGCTCTCCGGGGTACGGAGGGGTCTCGATGTGTAACGAATGGTCACCCACCCACGGACTGACCAAGCTAGCGCAGCTTAACCGTGCAAATTACAAATGCTGATCACATATACTGTAAATATATTAATAATTTTAAAACGCCTTACATAATAAATTAAAACTATTACTCTATAAGTGGGTCACAGTCACTGATCGCTTTTCTGTTTCACACAGACGCGATGTTTTCCTCTGATTGTACGTTGGAAAAGCCTCGGTTCACACGGGGTGATGTCTAGAAACTCCGACCTATATAATCATAGTGTGTTATTAAATTTTCCTCCTTTGTGTAGCGATGTCTTTGACCTCATTAAGTAGAATGGATGGTTTCTTTCGTCTATTTTGTGTTTTTGTTCGACTGTTGAGTAAGTCATTGATCTGAAGAAAAGTTGATGCTGGGAAAATGTGCTATTACATAGCTATACAAACAATACGAGTGTTGCCATGGGATTATTGCGTATTGATACGACAGAAACATATTTTCTTTTTGCAATTATGCTGCAACTATTTTCCAAGAAAAATCAGTCGAGTTCATTCGATTTTCGTAATTCATTTGCTTTGAAAACTAATCAATTAGCATCTGAAGCTTATTGAAAAAAAATTGCTTCATGTAAATGCAAAACGGAGAATTATAAAAAAAATTGTCGCGTATCTCTCAGTTAAAAAGTCAGATAATTTTATTAAAAACAGTAATGCTGACTTTTGTGTTTCCGATTAAATAAATTAACCATAAATGACCTCATTAAGAATTCAGTGTACTATAGCTCAGTCCACTCAACTTTACTTCAAGCCAGTGTACACTCTCGTTTTCTAGGGCTGCGCTGGCGCTAGATTTCACTTTCCATGGTGCGGCCAGCGGGGTCGACGGCCGTGCCCTGCGCATCTACGTTACATTATACAATAGTTACAGAAGGTTTACTATTTACAACTCTCAACTCTCTTTCACTCTATAGTTACCTACTGTTAAGTTAGACTTCCTATATTTAACACAACCTTTTTATTCCTGCGGCTTTCACCATGTTAACCAACCATTTGTGTTAAGATTCTAGTGTAATGTACCTATCTGTTGTTTTCCGACCTTCACTCAGCTATTGCGTTTATCCATATTATCCATACTCTTAACGTGCGAGTTCCTTGCCGTGCCTTGTTAAGAATAAACCTTCTGTACTTTCTTATTTAGTGTGGACTGCGCCTGCGCAAGCGATCATTAGCCAATTTTAATTAACTGATGAACAGATAAGTGTGCTGTTTTGTTTTCTTAATGTAAGAGTATGTTGTGAGTACGTTTTAATTAAGCGTTTCGTTTCGTGGATAAGATAAGAATTGTTTTTTTAATCGTACTTTGTAGTTAAGTTGAAGAAAATAATTATTTTGTTTGTATTTGTTAGTGCAGGTTTAGTACGGCGGCACGTCGCGTCGCTCCAAAGAGAGGTGCATTGCCTTAATTTAAGTAAATTAAAAGCAAGTGCTTTTTTAAGACGAACTTATAAATCTTCGTTCTCAAATGTACTTTTGTTAACATGATTTATGATTTAAGACCGGATGCAGAAGGCGAGATGTGTGCTATAACTTGGGAAAAATAAAATAGCTGTAGTTTATGACAGCCTAATTGGGTTGTTACCAGAGAAATAAGAGATTCAAATAGCGAATACTATTTAAAACCCAGCACCAATGTGCTGTGGCCAATATAAGTCCGTTATTTGACGGGTTCATCACAGAACACAGCAATCAAAATTGTATATCCCGTCAGACAATATCAACACAACAAATCCGAAAGTCCAATAACAAAATGCTAATAGACAAACATTGCACACTGTACGCAAACAAGTGACTAATAAATCAGTGTCAAGGCGCGCGCGCAAGGAGGCGGAGCCGCGCGTCGTGGTCGAGCGCAGGCGCAGCGCAGGTGCCATTGTGCGTGATGATCGAATTGAAGCGAAAAGCGTGACTCTGTAGAATTTGAATGGTAAATGGAGTACTGTGATTCTTGTTTAGATGTTGTGAAATAATTGTTTTGGGTTTTGAATAGATATTATTGTTTGTTTTTTGTGGTTAGTATCCAACGTGGTGAACAAGTGGATATAGACGCAGCGATTATGTAATGCCACAGTTATAATAAAATCTTATGTAGTCCTACATTTCCGAAATACCTGTCAATCTATTTCCGAGTGTTGTGAGTAACTTGGGAGAAGCCCATGTCCAGCAGTGGACTAAGATATATGCTGAGTTGAGATGTTGAAATGACAATATAGGTACTGGTATACTTAGATACACAAAAGTAGAGACATAATTAATTAAAATATTAACTGATAAAATATTCAAGTAATCACTATATTATAGAGTCATTACCTATTTGGATATTTTTTCTGCCAGTTGTTTCATCAACCGTGAACGGAAGCCCCCGCAATATTGCATTTCTAATTATTTAATTAGCATAAAATTACACAGCTACTACAAAACGCCTACACTGCCGAAAAGTAGTCTAACATGGATTAAGTAATAATATATTACGTACATGGTCTGTAATCGATTAACATTTGACCAACTTAAAAAATAAACAGCCTCCTAAAACGGAAGTATTACGATACACGAACGTAAGCCTTAATACGAAACAGTCGAGGAAACCAAATCAAAATCCAAATAAGAAAGCATCACATTCCAATATAATTACAAAATCGATCGACGTGTTTGCTTTGGGCGCTAGTGAAAGCAGTTGCGTCATTTCACGCTGATTGGTCGCCGCCGCGCACGACAGCGCCCGATCGTGCACGAACTCCCCCGAATATACTCGACTATACACGAACATAACCGAGCAACGGTTCCCACGTTTTAACATTACGCGAGTTGTAATTACTAATTAGAGAGTAAATAGTTTTGGAGTTCAACATAAAAGGTGATGTTTTGGCGCGAAATTTTAATGAATGATGAGAATTTTCGGCTTTTAATGGCGCCGCCATTTACGCAAGTTAGATGTACTGCATTAGTACAATTTGGTGTGTTTAAAGCGTTATTACTTTCTTCTAAACAGTAGTCTGGTGTTGATGAAGCGATAAAAATGTTCGGATACTCGCAGATGTCTTGATAATGATTGTGTTTGATGACTTAATGTGTTCATTTCGATGATTTATTTATGATTTCTTAGATGTTAGTAATATCTGTTTGATTACGTAATTAATGTGTTTAGATACTTTCAGTTGCTACTCTTACAGGAAGATTTACTGTTAACTGTTACGTTTAAGTGTTATTGGGTTTTTCCATTATGTATATTTATCTCAGTAGCAGCCCGGTGTCTAGATGCGTGCCCGGTTAATAGCAATAGGGTCGCTCCTTATTACATGGGACTGGCGAAACGAGGGTGTACTAAAAACACCTCTGCCGAATCCTTGGGGGAATACAAGACGTGATGTTATTTATTTTTGTACAACTGTATGTTATGTTATGATAGGCTAGTGGTTGAACGTTTGCCTACCATAAGGTTTGATTTCGATTCCGACCAGCACCTCTGACTTTTGTAATTCATGTGCGGATCACAATTTGATTATCACTTTCGTTAATGATGAAGGAAAACATCGTGAGGAAACATGCACTGAGAGGGCTCTAAAAAGTTTTCAATGTAGTCCGCCGACCCGCACCAAGTCTGCATGGTGGACTAAGATTTGAACTCTTCTCATTCTGAGAAGAGGTCCGTGCTCAGCAGTGGGACAGTAATGGGCTGATTATGCTGTCCTATGTTAGACTTTAATATGATACCCATAAAATTATGACTAAAGATGAAATTATCACCATTCGCGTCTCATTTCATCATCATCCTAGCCATTTGGGTGGATATTGGGTTACTTCAGTACCCCAATGATGGTTATTTTTAATAAGTATTCACTAAATCTGAAACTGGTTTGACTGCCTTGGTGGTCTAGTGGTCGAAAGCGCGACTACTGAGCATGGGGTCCTGGGTTCGATCCCCAAGTCGAGTAAAGTGTTATTGAGCTTTTCCATTAGGAATTTCTCAGTAGCAGCTCGGAGTCTGTCTCTCCCCCTATTACATGGGACTTAAACATAACTGGCGAAATGAGGGTGTTACTATACACCTCTGCCCAACCCTTCGAGAAATATAGGCGTGATGTTATGTAAATCTGAAACTGGTTTGTTTTGAATCACAAGGAATATCTTTTTGAGGTGTCCCGCCTTTTGTTTATACTGAAAATAGCGTTGTATATCTTTACAACCACGCTTAATAATAAATGAAACTGTTCGCTAGCGCCTACGATACAAACACTATTAAATTAACACAAAATTGTACTTAGTAACACATAGGTAATTATTATAACTTTCAGTTTCAACGTTCTTTTAATGATGTTTAGTGTTCTGCTGACCCAAATACGATGGAACTCAGTTTAGTAGCGAGCTTATCGCTTTAGTTATGCTTCGCTCTATATAGCGATACTAAAGATTATTCATTATCTATGGTGTTGATGGTTTTCCCGCGAAAATTCATGTTAACGTAATTTTTATTTTAAGAACTTTGTTTTTGGTCTTGTTTATATAGTTTTTTGTCTGCATAAAAAGGTTTTACTAGAGAAGATGCTTTAGGGAAATTACGATCTTGGGAATATTGCGAAAATTACGAATTACTATTAAACCAGGCAAAATGTATGCCCTGGCAACATTACATTGCATTACACATTCTGAAATTATTACGTTGCCAGAGCAAAAAATATTGCCCGGTTTAGTAGAAATTCGTAATTTTCGGAATATTCCTATGTTCGTGATTACCTTTAATTATGATATCTTTTTTTCTACATCCTTCCGTTCTTCGTGACTATTTCCGGGGTTTAGACTATTTAATGCTAGATATAATATTTAGTAAGCGAACAAGTACCTACTTCCTTCGTCTATGAATTAGTTTGAAGCAGACCGATTACAATTTGACCTTAACATTATTTGAATTTAATGAGTTAATAAAAATAACTGCCTCGTTGGTCTAGTGGTGGCAAGCGCTACTGCTGGTCGCAAGGTCCTGGGTTCGATCCCTAGGTCGAGCAAAGTGTTGTTGGGTTTTTCCATGTGGAATTCCCCAGTAGCTGCCCGGAGTTTGGATTTGTGCCCGGTTGATGGCAATACGCTAGCCCCCTATTACATGGGATTTAAACTTAGCGGCGAAATGAGGGTGTTGCTATACACCTCTGTCTAACCCTTCGGGGACTACAGGCGTGATGTTATGTTTGTTATGTTTAATGAGTTTATATTTACCTATTACTTATTTATTACACTTAAACAAGTAAGGAATTTCAAGTAGGCAATGCCTCATGTAACTACAGAGTGAAATGTAGTTTATTAAGCGAAAAAGTGCGTGAATATGCGATTTGTATCACTTATTGAGACAGATGTAGGCCACATACTGGAATTGCGATGTACTGTCAACTATAAATCTTTTTGAATAAATTATTAATATCCATTAAACACAGAAAAAAACATAAATCAATCAGTTTATATGCTATAATTTCGGTTTCAGTGTCTGAAGATATTAAAAAGGCATGAATAGAAGATAGAAAAAAAGCGAGTATTTTAGTAATAACCACCTGCGCTAGTACCTATCTAGTCAAGCGGCTCCGCTTGTGTTAACCAGTGCGTAACAAATTTTCGTCTTACTTTCAATGGTTCTACTTAATTGGGTTCTTAACTTTTTCTGGTACATATTATTTTAGTTTTGCAGTAATAAATGTCATCTGAAATGTGCAGGGATGCTTAGTAATATGGAGAAGACTTCATTAAAGACCGAGCTCCTAAAACAGTTTGATATCGCGCTGCGATAAAGAAAAATAATTATTCAATAATTAAGTAGCAGTGATAAAAACTTCTGACGTAATTAATTAAAATGTCTACATTGAGATAATCTGCTAATGTGCCTACCCTACAATCTTTCTAACCTTTCAAAAATCACCTTCATATTTATGTTCGAACAAACATAACATAACATCATGCCTGTATTCCCCGAAGGGTTCGGCAGAAGTATACCGACCAAACAACAACAATGTGCTAGGTGGATTCTATAAGTTTTGCCTAATTAAGGGAAAATCGGAAAGTATTTATCAATGTAGAGCAGGACGCTAAGAACTTTCTATGAAGGCCTAGAGTCTACAAAAACCTCATAATCCACCATACAAAACAAAACCTAAATCAGTCACAGTAAACATTAATTAGTCATGAACTCGAAACATTAACGAGCTTTCCTCATTCGATCGATATTGAGCAACTGACTACAATAGTAAGAACAAAACAAAGTCAGACAAAAAGCCGGCTCTCGATCGTCAGACGTTGTGTAACGATGAACTGAGTTCTCGTGTGAAACCCGCCTTACGTCACTGAAAGTGTGCCATTGGAAACAGCCGCGCTCACTGCACCAAATGTATTTTTTTGTTTTTTTTTTTTTTGTTTTATGCGGACATAAATATAAAGGTGATTTTTGACTATCTTGTGGGTCTAGTAGTCGCAAGCGCTACTGCTGAGCATGATGGGATACTGGGTTCGATCCCCAGGTCGAGCAAAGTGTTATTGAGTTTTTCCATTAGGAATTTCTCAGTAGCAGCCCGGAGTTTGGATTTGTGCCCGGTTGATGGCAATAGGCTCGCCCCCTATTACATGGGACTTATAACGGCGAAATGAGGGTCTTACTATACACCTCTGCCCAACCCTTCGGGGAATACAGGCGTGATTAGGTTATGTATATTTATTTTTTATTTTTGTATTCCTTTTGTGTCCATATTTTGTGGCATATAAATTATTTCTTAATTTCTGCGAAGTTTCGCCATTAAATTCGAAGTGACCCTGTATTTGGTGTATCAGTCCATCTATGTCCAATTGCCTATTGGTCTAACAGAGCAACACTATGAAATTTCACCATTATTGTATAGTCATCACACTATCTATTCTAACCACGTTGTTTATCGCAACATGTAGATATATTTCCAACATTTCCTAATAGGCATTACAGTTGAATGCTCAATCGCTCATTATGTATTGTATGTAGGTCGATACTTGGGTCAATGCTGCTGACGACATGCCACCCGCACGCAGGGTTTCTTCGAGAATCTTCCTCAAGCCTTGTCATCATTGCATTGACTAAATAAGATTGTGAATTATCCCGTCTCTCGATACAACATACCGCTGTATTTTCATCAGACTATCATTTACTCAAGTATGGGGTTCGCTTCCAGTTTATCGAATTTTACATACACAATTACATGGAGACACCTACTGATATCCTAGGAAGAACTCGTGACTACCAACCGCGCGGATCATAAGATTTGCGAGGTTAAGCTGCGCTTGCCGCGGTGAGTCCGTGGA
Organism: Amphipyra berbera; assembly: GCA_910594945.2. NCBI lineage: Eukaryota > Metazoa > Arthropoda > Insecta > Lepidoptera > Noctuidae > Amphipyra > Amphipyra berbera. The sequence continues at coordinate 20,228,448 of OU343133.1, forward strand.
TGGGTGACCGTTCGTTACACATCAAGACCCCTCCGTGCCTTGAAGAGCACGTTAAACAGTCGGTCCCGGGTGTCATAAAAATACTTATGACAGTCGTTACGGGAAATCAGAAGCCTGAAAATCTGACAACTGGTCCAACCTTAGGATATCGGCATTGCCCAGTAACTGGGTTGCGGAGGTCTGATGGCAGTCCCTTCGTGTAAAAGACAGCATCCAGCCAGATGCATCAGCAACAGCAGCCACATCTGGTTAGACTGGAAGCTGACCCCAATATAGTTGGGAAAAGCTAGGCAGAACAACCTACTGATATCCTAAGGGTAGACCAGTTCTCAGACTTTGGATCTCAACATATAGGTAAGCAAAAGAACTTGGAATAGAGATCTCATAACCATTTCCTTAACTCAAAAAGTGTGAAAAAGAAGATACGCTTTTGTTTTTTTTTTATTAATGAAGCACCGCGCGCCGTAGTCTATGCTTTTAAAATGTATCGCGCTTGAAGATCGCTATGTTCCCACCGCTGCACGTATATCTCGGAGGCCATCAGTGTGACCTATTTTCTATGTTCAATCTTCTTTACTTTCGCAAAACCTATACAATTATTCACTGAACCGGCAAAGGCGAGGCTAGAGCGTTTACTTGTGGTATTGTTGTGGTCACCTGCTGAGTTGTTGTCATGATTTTCAAGCTCTATTGTGGTGAACTCTTCGCTAGTACCTACAGGTTTATTTAGATTGTATTTAAATGGGTCAACTAGATGTTAGTATTTTCTGTCTACACTTTTAGGTCAGCGTGAAATTTTATTTTCAGTTATTGTGTTGGATTAAGTGTCTAAGATGATGAGATCATTAGTTTCAACTTTTACTTAATGATTAATGAGATCTTGATAATTTGGATTAGCGGTGAAGGTTCATAAACTCTATTCTGTATTCTAGATGAAGATTTAGCAGATCCTCATTCTCATAATAATATTTAATTTCAGTTTAAACTTTTCCAGAAAATATTTATTTATTTTACATAAAAGTGCAGTTGTTACAAGGAGCTCAAAGCCTTTCAAAGACTTCACTGTATACCAAACATCATGCGATATTATAATAATTCCACTCTTGACCGATTATCCGCCAGCGACCGTGTCAGAAAGTCCAATCATTACATAATCCGAGGGTACTATAGTTAACTATACTCACAGTGCGCAGTGTCCCGTCGCGTAGAAAGTGAAAATATCAGCGGCGCAAGCGCATGCTCCGCCTGCACTCACTTTCCTCACACCACTCTCACTCGGATCCCAAGCCTTGCACACTTACAAGATTTATAAAAATAATACAAAAAATCCAAATGTATATTTTTATAACACTGCGAATTCGCTATTCCGAATTCAAAATTCAAACGCGATTCTTGCGCGGTTCTGTCGTGCGTTCTCGTGCGTGGTCTGGTGTTGTCGGCAATCCGTGCCGGCGCGTCAGGTGCGACTGTCGGTGAGAGCTGCGCGGGCGCACCTCGTGTTGTGTAACTCTCCATCGAGGTGGGATGGTGTGAAGATTTTGACAATTTTTTTTAACATTCCATTCGATTTGAATCTGGGTCTCGTTACATCATATCGGTTTTGAGTATTTTCTCTTCATTTAGATAATTTATTTTGTCTCCGGTTTAAGGCGATTATGTATTTAATTGGCCATCTTGTTATGTGGGATTAGTATTGATCAGAAACCATTTAGGAGACAATGATTAATTTAATAAGTTAAAATCAAATTCTTATCTTTCAATTCTTCTTCAATTTATCACTCTACTAATCTTACAAAAATAGGAAGTAGGTACCAAACAACTACAAAATCAAAATAACATCAAACATTGTCAATAAACCTAACATTTCCTGAACAAAACTTTGTAGTTTGTATGCGCATACGCATGACGCAACGGCCGGACGCAGCAATTACCGGAGAAAACTCGTCCAACCGCCGGACGGGCCGCGTGCCACGGACACGAGCCGGACACATGACACCAATGTGATGGTAGAACAGGTGGCGTGATGGTACAGGTGTACTTTTAAGGTAGGTTGCCTTTTTGGGGCACTGGTGTTGGTGTTAGGTGTCGGCGATGATATGTTGATTGATGAAAGTGATATTGTGCTGTCATGTCTCGGATGAAAATGGCATTCGTAATGTTAAATTTTATAGGGGAATGTAGCATCTGTCTTTTCAGTAATATTATGCTACTAATGCTACATTTCATAACATCACCCCTGTATTCCCCGAAGGGTCGGGCAGAGGTGTACAGTAACACCCTCATTTCACCGTTATGTTTATCAATCAATCAATCAATATCTTTATTGTGGATCATAGGTAGGTACATAATACGGGTCTTAAATAATTAAATTGAGCTCAGCTATGTCCCGCCCATAGGGCATACAATAGTCAGTTACATGAAAGTTAAATTAGTCATTTCGCCGTTATGTTTAAGTCCTATGTAATTGGGGGCGAGCCTATTACCATCAACAGGGTGCAAATCTAAACTCCGGGCTACTACTGAGGAATGCCACACGGAAAAATCCAATAACATTTTGCCCGGCCTGGGGATTGAACCCAGGACCTCACGATCAGCAGTCACGCTTGCCACCACTACGCCAACAAGGCAGTTCTTAATAAAGTATTTGTAATTAGGCTTCCGTAATAACTTAGATAAGCATAGCTGAAGTACACAGAAGACCACATACAACATCTAGTTTTAGAAATTCCATTGTGTAGAAACGGCTTGTGAAGTGTGAAAAAAGAATTAGGAAAGAATTACTTCGGGACGTCGAAATATTTCAAACAATCCAACTGAATATCTTTCAGGTGGCATTCACAGGTTTGCAGGTCATAGATAACTTATGGTTGCAGTGAATATAATAGCGCAACCCGTGCTTAACCCATAGGTGCTCGAAGAAACACCGTAGTGGTTTTAGTTGATAATATTACCTACGACATAACCCTCTGCCGTTCCCAGGGTGGAGGGTACCAATAAGGACTTCCCCACGTTAAATAATAGGTTATTACAGATGTATTTTTAGAAGCTATTTTTCAAGCTCGACTGCTGATCGTGAGGTCCTGGATTCGATCCCCAGGTGGGGCAAAGTGTTATTGGGTGTTTTCGTGTGGAATTCTTCAGTAGCAGCCCGGAGTTTGAATTTGTACCAGGTTGATGGCAATAGGCTCGCCCCCTATTACATGGGCCTTAGACATAACGGCGAAATGAGGGTGTTACTATATACTTCTGTCTACCCCTTTGGGGAATACAGGCGTGATGTTATGTTATTTTTAGAAGTACGGGTACATAAGATACCTACAGACTGAATTCACAATTTATTCTAAGTGTTAAAGAAAGTACCCATTATATTGAACGTAGCATTAGATTGTAAACAAGTTTGGTGCTGTTGCACTTGTCGCTTTGTCCGACGATGACAGGCGATGTTGTTGTTGTTGCGACATTTATGTAAGCATTCAAACTCATTATGCGTATTGAAATAGCGTCAATAGTTCACTAACTAGACGAGCAATGCTCGAAAATAAAAATGGTAAATCCACGTCGCTGTAAATAATGGTCGAGCACTCGTGATTCTGATTATGTTAACTTGTACAATCGATGTAATTTAGGTACATAAATAAAGCTGGGTCTACGCTAAGTGAGCCGAGCACGACCGGAACACAATTCGCGTACCATAGACGGACTTGGGAGCCGTCTTCGCTACGCAAATTCGTGCTCTGCTTGTGCTCCGCTCGTGCTCGGCTCGCCTAGCGTAGACCCAGCTTAACATGTTACGGTGCATGCTTTTGCGAATCCCGCGACCCCGGCTGAACGGTCAGGATGAGGAACACCGTTGGTTTTTAGCCGGTAAGAGTCCGGCAGACACCCTCGCTTTCCCCGGGTGAGGGCCACCCTGAGGATATTCCAATAGGCTCGCCCCCTATTACATGGGACTTAAACATAACGGCGAAATATGAGTGTTACTATACACCTCTGCCCAATCCTTCAGGAATACAGGCTTGATATTGTGTTAGTTAGTAAGAAAGTAAGTGTTTTAAAAATTTGACTATTGATGTAAATTCACTCTTAGTCAACTTTATTAGCTTTTTGGCAAGGTATAATAAATTAAACATCGTTGTATTTTTTGGAAATAAAATCAACTACTCGAAGCTTTAAAAAGATGAATTTATAAAAAAACTCAATTTCTTAGAATGACAAGCAATTATTTATTTAAATTAAACGTACAGACTTTTTTAATACCTTTTACTTTTCTATCAAACGTTATTCAAATAATTAATTAATAACTTCTCGGAGAGAGATATTTGAGTATTAAGAGATTGTTGATCCTCGGGAGACGTCACATAAATACAACACTGATAATGTATTAAGGCGAAAGTGATGTCTGTGTGTAACGTTTTGATGGCTGAGCTACCGAACCGACTTCTATGATTATTAGCAGATCAACTTGGTAGTTAACCTGGAAAAAGAGTGTTCTTTTGACGACACGTCTGGTGCAGTGGCTGAGCGATCGACTTCTGCGCTTACAGGTCGTGGGTTCGATTCCCGCACGAAAAAAAAATTGTATGGCCTACAGATAGTTTTTTTTTAAACTTTGCTGCGCACTCGGATTTCTCCTGTATCGTGGGTGCGTTTACAGACACAAATCTTCACACGCACAAACGCCCACACCCGGAACAACTATTTGTAGGCCATACAAATATTAGATCCGTGCGGGAATCGAACCCACGACACGCGCAGAAGCCAATTGCTCAGCCACTGCACCAAACGTGTCGGCAAAGTTGTTCCAGGTCTGGATGTTTGTGTATGTGAAGATTTGTGTCTGTAAACGCACCCACGATACAGGAGAAATCCTAGTGTGGGGAAACGTTTTTATCTATATAAATAATAATCACTTTTTAACAAAAATAAAACCGACTTCAAATTGTCTATTTCCGAAGTTCTTCATCAGATCTTCACCAAATTTAAATGGGACCACTTCGAAAGAATACTCTTTCAACCAAAAAAAATAATCATTAAAATCGGTTCACAATTAGCAAAGATATCGCAGAACGAACATACAAAAAAAAGACAGTCGAATTGAGAACCGCCTCCTTTTTTGGAAGTCGGTTAAAAATTAATCGCCAAATGTGTTGCTAAGCGCAAAACTTGAGAACGGCTCGACCAACTAGGCAATATTTTTTTTTTATATATTCCTTAAGGCATAAGGAAGGTTCTTATGGAGAGAAAAAACATAAAAATTGCGTGGAATATATAGGTAATAAAAACAACACTCTTCTTTTCCCACTACAGGCCAATAACTTTTGACAGAATGAAGTCTGTCGCGGCAGCTAGTTAAAAATAAAAACAAACAAACTTTTCTTCCTAGATTTTTTTAATCGTGAGTTCAGCTGCATCCACATTTACTTAAAAATAAAAGAATTCGATTAACTTTTCACCTCGGCTACAAATATCCGGTTCACAAGTACTTCGCTCGCGTGTTTGCAAGCTGTATTGGTGTCATCTACGAGATGGTTTTAGCACTCCAAGTACATACTTACATACATAATGCTTATGTAAGTATGGGTACAAGTGTATGTTTATGTGTTATGTATTAATAGGCCCCATAGCGGTAGAACGAGATATATTCCGGTCATATGAGTTGAAAGTTTGTACTCAAAGATTTTTTATTCTTTAAGTACAAGTATTAGCTCCTTTAGTATTAACTGCCTTGTTGGTCTAGTGGTCGCAAGCGCGACTGCTGAGCATGGGGTCCTGGGTTCGATCCCCAGGTCGGGTAAAGTGTTATTGGGGTTTTTCATTAGGCATTTCTCAGTAGCAGCCTGGTGTCTGGATTTGTGACCGGTTAATGGCAATAGGCTCGCCCCTATTACATGGGACTTAAACATAACTGGCGAAACGAGGATGTACTAAAACACCTCTGCCGAACGCTTCGGGGAATGTAAGGCGTGATGTTATGTTATGTTATTAGCTCCTCTAAGCGCCCGGACGGGCGCTTAGAGGAGCTAATAACATATCCGCTAACTAATATAATTAATAGCTAATAACGGATCCGCTGTGTGAACACACAGCGGATCCGTTTTAACCCGAGAAAGAAACCCTAGAAGGCACCCATACATCTTCATATACGGATCCGTTTTTTATACTGTTCCGGCATCCAGTTTTTGATTACAAAATGGAACATGTAAAAATGTCGGACCAGTATTTTTTACTGGATTCGGAATACTTGTGAACTCGCTCATACAACTACAGGCGCCATCACCAAAATAAAAACGGATCCTGTAAACAGTTTCTGTGTGAACTAGCTGTAAGTTTCGAAGATCATTACGACAGCATAATCTGAAGCTCAATTAAGAAACGGTTGATAAGTGGGATAGGATGATTAACAAAAATAATTCTCCTGATATTATTAATCTCAACAGTCAGATAATTTTATAATTATCTTAACTACATACCTTCTGGCTTTCACCTCGTTAATTCAACTGCTATCACAGAACATAATTAAATATACATTATAAATTAGATGTCTCTTCAACCGCAATCAGATCTCTATCAAAAAACCCGACTACGGTTATCAAACTCTACAGGTCTCTACATTCCGTTCATTTGCACAAACCCATGCTAATGTTCGTGGAGCGCATCTCGTGATTATTGCATCGTGCGCACGCGCATTATCATCTGATTGTGTAACACTCGGGTCGGCTAGATGGCGACTCTGACACAGGTCCTAACACTTTCTCGTTACGACAATACCATGTTTTATAAGTTTCAAGCAAGTGCTATAATCCAAGTTGTTTATTTAATTAAAGTTTTGCGTTATTACCGATTAAGGAAAAGTATTTGTTTCTATAAAAAAAAGAAACACTTTATATATTTTATACTAGCTGTGTGGCTCCGCCCGCGTAAGAAGTTTTATTCCAGTAATAAATATAGCCTATGTTACTCAGTGATAATGTAGATTTCTAACAGCAAAAGAATTTTTGAAATCGTTTCAGTAGTTTTTAAGTTTATTCGTTACATACAAAAATATAAATCTTTCCTCTTTATAATATTAGTATAGATTAAATCTGCGTTTACCTTAGACTTGGTTTAAACCATCAGTCAAAGTAAGAGGATAATAAAGAAAAAACAAATTTTTAGTACTCAGTTAGAAGTGTTGCGTTAGATGTAAAAGGGTGTTTTCTTTTCTGTGTCAGTTGCGTCATGTTTTACTGTGGTGTTAATGTTTTATCATGATACCTACCTTTGTTTGATTTGTTGCGCGTACGTCGCTGTTATGAATGGGCTTTAATGAAAAGTTATGAATGAACAATGTTTTTGCAACATTGTGTGTTATTTATTATAGACAATTCGAGCCTTTTCCGTGGGGAAGTTGTTCTCCAATTGGTAGGTAGGATTTGTGAAGGTTGTTTTAACTTGAAACTGATCATATTGCAAAAGAAGAATAGGAGGTATGCTCATATTTTGTTTTTCTATTTTTTTTTCTATTCGACTTGCAGATCGTTTGCGGACCGTTCCTACGTAACCGGGCAGTTATTGGCGAGACCTGAAGGGTCTCCAACTAATGGGGACGAGACAATACTTAACCTAAGCTAACTACTACTACTAACATCATGACAACTAGAAACAACAGCACGAAGGGCGACCCCTAATGGGGCTCGGACCTCGGCTTAGGGCGTTGCTGGCGGGAGTATGCTCATCAATGAATGACGACACTTTTGAGCAAAGCTGAACAAGGACCTAATAAATTGTTATAATGATCGATGGTAAGAGACTATTACTAAACGGTGTAAAAAGACTTATACAGATAGGTATCGTCATTGCGATATTTTTTTTTGTTCTGGACTTTGCCTGGGAACCTTCTAGTTACGGAGATATTGGAGGTCAAAGTTCCACCAACTCATTCACAACTTTTTTTTTTAAATACTAATTTTGAAGGTTGCAAATGTACTTGAAATACCTCCATTACCCGTTTATTACTCATTGCATCTATCAGCACAGTGTTTTGAGTGCGTTACATTGAGCTTTACAGTAAAACGAAATTTTTCACCCCAAAAAGGGAGTCGTTTCCCAGCGACAATTTTTGCGTAGAGTTACTTAGTTTGATGTACTAAATGCATGGTTGACGGCTTAGTGAAGGGTCTTCTTACACCTTGTATAAATCTTCAAGTTCAGCAAATTGATTGGTGATACCTGTATGTTTATGTTATTGTACAGGTTTATTTAAGCAGCTCATTTCTGTACTACTGCTGAGCCCGGACCTGTTCTCAATATGGGTTTAGGTCCTTGACCACCGCGCTGGTCTGGTGCGAGTTGACGGATTACACACACCATCGAGATCTTTTTGGAGCTCTCTCAGGTTTCCTCACGACAGTTTTCTTCACCGTTAATGCAAATGATAATCAAATACTGATCCGCACATGAATTCGAAAAGTCAGAGGTGCGGCCCGCGATCAAACTCAGACCCTCTTGCATGAAGGACAAGCGTTCAACCGCTAGGTTATTACATAACATAACATCACGCCTGTATTCCCCGAAGGGTTGTGCAGAGGTGTATAAGTAACACTCTCATTTCACCGTTATGTTTAAGTCCCATGTAATAGGGGGCGAATCTATTGCCATGAACCGGACACAAATTCAAACTACGGGCTGCTACTGAAGAATTCCATACGGAAAAACCCAATAACACTTTTGCCTGACCTGGGGATCGAACCCAGGACCTCACGATCAGCAGTCGCGCTTGCCACCACTAGACCAACGAGGCAGTTATTATTACTACTTTTTTCGCTGTTCATGACTTTGTGCTGAGCCTATGGCCCATTCGTTATAATTTACCATCAGCTGCAGCTATAATATTTCCCTTACAGCGCTACAGTCACGTGCGTGCAAATCGTGTGGCGACCACCGCTGTACCGGACGAGAGGAAATTTCCTGTTGTACTTTACGTGTTTTACGTGTGGTACGTGCTCCGTCAATGGGTAGACTTGTAGCGAAGAGGACGTTCAGTACAAACTGTGTGCATGTTGTTTTTTTTTGTGTAATTTATTTAGGTAGGTACTTGGTTAAATATGTACAGTGGAAGTTTGTTATTAGCAAGAGATGTTAAAATATTGTACCCTTTATAACATAATATAACATAACATCATGCCTGTATTCCCCGAAGGGTTCGGCAGAGGTGTATAGTAACACCCTCATTTCGCCGTTATTTTTAAGTCCCATGTAATCGGGGGCGAGCCTGTTGCCATCAACCGGGCACAAATCCAAACTCCGGGCTGCTACTGAAGAATTCCACACCGGAAAACCCAATAACACTTTCTCCGACCTGGGGATCGAACCCAGGACCTCACGATCAGCAGTCGCGCTTGCCAACAACTGGACCAACGAGGCAGTTACCCTTTATAATTGTTTTATTAATCTGTAAGATTTCCTCAAAATGTTCTAGAGTTTTCCCAGATGGAATAATACCTATATATTTTGTATGCACACCTTCATACATAATATATAAATCCGATAGCGTCAAATGCAGCTACTGATGCGTCACGACACGACACGTAACTATAGTGTGAAGTCTATCTGTCAATCAATCACTTTACACCATCTCTTCGAAAAAGCTAGAAATGCCTAAGTTGTTGACCGTCCATACAATTAGTTGGAAAACAATTAATCAATTACTTTAGAATAATTTAATTGAACAACCATTGATGCGCACTACCGCTAAATAGGGTTGCCAATTTTGTCCAGACCAATAATATTTTGAGCCCAGAACCCATAAAAATATAGTAGATGGGGAAGACAATGTGTATCAAATCACAAAACTTTTATTTACCTTAAAATATTATGTGTTTTTTGTTTTTTAGAAATACAAAATCTCAGGGTAGCTTCAAAATGAAATTTATATTCATTCAACCACAGAAATGTAAATAATAAGACAATATTTAGATTTCTGTGAATTCACCTTACTATATGTTTATAATAGCAGGACTTGTAATGTAGTCCTACTTCGCTCGTGTCGACACTATTTGAGGATAGCTCATGCCGTAGCGTAGCTGACAGCCCAGAGTGCGCCGGAGTGTCGTCACTCATGGAGGCTCTTTTAAATTATATTATAATAGACGTCACGACGGCAGACGTCGTCCTGCCCGGGAAAGCAACGCCACCTATCGGGTACAATTGTATTTTCAAACCATTCAGGAACAGCTGTTTAGGAGGAGTTAGGTGACAAACACACGTACAGAAGAATTATATTTATTAAGAAGATAATAAGGTCGGCGACCCTACCGCTGAATATCTTTGTATCCATTGTAAACCACTAGCCACCACCACTAATACTGTTTCATAGTGTTTGTAAAATTAATTCGATTCACTTTCTTCACTTCATCGTCTTCCATTTCCGTGCAAAAATAGCAAATGTTACGTAACAAGAAATCTGCTTTTTGTTTAGAATTATATTACGATTGTGAGCTGAATATTAATGAATCCATTTTATTATAGATACCTATTACTGGTATCGTTTTCAACTATTGGTTAATATGGATATAGCTGACTGCTAGTCTTTTCGCAAATAGAGACAGCATAATCAGCCTACTATTGTCCAACTGCTGGGTTAATGCCTTAGTCCACCATGTTGGACTGGTGCGGGTTCATCAAGAACTTTTTGGAGTTTTCTCAGATGTGCATGTCACCATGTTTTTTTTACTGTTCACGAAGGTAATACTAAAATTTTGCTCTAAGAATCGTTTAAGAATGTGTATAGTCATGGGTTTTTAAGGCAAAATTAATGTTACACGATAAAATCTATGTTTACCTTTAAAAAAATCCTGGACTGTACATAAAAGTAACTTGTAGTCAGGTGGTTACTTACTTACGCATATCCTTATACTTAACATCTTATGACCGCTTACCTGCCTATAACAGCAGTGATAACCTTGTGGTGTGACCATCGGACTGCCAAGTCATAGGTCTCGAGTTCGAACCCAAGCCACGCACCTCTGACTTTTCAGATTCATGTGCGTATTGAATAATTATCACTTGCTTAAAAATGGTGAAGGAAAACATGGTGAGGAAACCGGCATGCCTGAGAGATATTTCTCGACGGCATGTGAAGCCAAGTCAGAGGCCCACGGGCGGCATAAATTCTGACACCAGGTTAGTCACTAATCACACGAAAAGAAGAAAGAAGATGCTTAAACCTTCGAAAGTTGCTGATGATTTAGCATTATTACGGGATCAGTCCAGCCCATAGAGAAAATAACATGAATAAACTAACAAAGGAAAGTACATATCTCTTAACAACTAAGTAATTGTTAAGTCATGACACATCATTATCTTATCCATCACTCATAAAACTGAGAAATTACTAAAATCAACAATGTATATTATTACATACTTCAATAAATTACCTGTTGGCGCAAGAGTCGTATCCATGGCTGCATTTCTACGGTCACAGACATCAATGTCGCGGGAATCAGAAGATAGAATACTTATGTTATGGAGGGGGCTTTTATCGAATACTGATTTTGCCCTATTCAGGGTCTAAGATGGAACACGAATCGAAGCAACAAAAATATAGAGGGATTCCACTACACTCTTCTGTCTCTGTCGTACACACGACGGAACGCAGTAAACTGATTGGCCCGGATTTAAATGTGAGGATGGCAGCAATAAGCCAGGTTGACCATGAAGATCCTGCTACCAGGTGTGCTAGATTGTGTTAAATTTTACAACACGTGTCTATTCCCAGATTTTTTTGTTTTTGTTTTCTCTTCGACTGCTTGTAGATGGTCTTGCGGACCGTTTCTACGTAACCGGGCAGTTATTGGTGAGACCTGAAGGGTCTCCAACCAATGGGTCTATTTCTAGCGTGCGGTGAGGAAGTTTTATATTCTAGTCGGTCTTTGTCCTTCCACAGGATTAAAAAAAGTTATCTCTTCACAGAAATGTCCATGAAGGTATCTCTCTTCTAGATCAGGTGAAGAGGATTGGCAGCAGCGTTAAAAACGTACTACGAACACCAATATGTTTGCCAAATGAGGATATTATGTTATTGAAACTGTTTATTGCAGTCCATTAGAAGGTCTATGTTGAGTTACACAGGCTTGTAATTTTTTTTTAAAACTTGATCAATGTTCAGTCGAGTTTGCAGGAGTGAACCTTTTATACTTGTGAAGAGGCGAGGATGAGTTAGTAAACTCTCAATGTATACTTCATATTGTCCAACGTGTGTTGGGCCAACGTATGTTTGGACCAAGGTAAGTTGGGCCAACGTGTAGTTATCCGGCTATTGACTCAATTGTATTCCATTATTGCTATAATAAGAGAGTGTTTCCAACAATCACTTTTACTTCATACGTAACCTATTCTATAATTCATTCCGCCCGTCATCGTGTTAATTGTATTTAATTAAATAATTCATAGCTTACCGATAGTTTCTATTTGTATGACTCAGGCGGAATAAACGCCAAGAATCTTCTGGTTCATTATTGGGCATATAAACTTAAATTGTCTTCATCTTATCCCAACCGAGATACCTATCTCAGCGTCTATTTTACTTTCTGCCACGGTGCGTTGAATGAGGAGGAATATCAGCAGGAAGTTCCTTTCTGGTTAGAAGTAACACCAATGGGAGGGGGCTATCTGATAAATATCTTTTTTAGCCCCCAAGATACAGACGGGCGCCTTATTTGGGGGCCAGACTTCAAAATAATAACTGCGAAACCGACTAGTTACAGATCGTCTTACAATTTACATTTGTTAATTTTAAGATAATATTGTAACAATGGATGAATATATTTTTAGGCTACGTTTATGGATCCGCCGTACACTCCGCCGCGTTTTCCGCTACTTAACATCATACATACAACTTCAACTCAAACAATAAAGCACCATCTCCACGAGCGATTATATCGCAGCGATAGTCTCGCCGAGCCATCAAATTCAATACCTACTAACTATTGCCGCGCTGATATCGCCGCGTGGAGATTGACTCGTACACTTACTATTGAATTTGATGGCACGGTGAGTATATCGCCGCGATCATCACTCGTGGAGATGGCGCCTAAGCGTACAAAAAAAGCGTGTTCATAAGCGCTCTAATACATTGTCATAATTATCTTTGAATTGCCCGCTGTACGCCCTGCACCACACGCTGTTCTTCTTTTCGTGTGGTTAGTGACTAACATGGAGTCAGAGTATATAGCGCCCATGGGCATCTGACTTGGCTTCACATGCCGTCGAGAAATATCTCTCAGGCATGTCGGCTTCCTCATGATCTTTTCATTCACCGTTTTTAAGCAAGTCATACAAACAATACGCACATGAATCCGAAAAGTCAGAGGTGCATGCCTTGGGTTCGAACTCGAGACCTATGACTTGGCAATCCAACGGCCACACACCTAGTCTATCACTGCTAAATGAACCCTGCACTTCACGTTGCACTTAACTCCATAAACGAGGTGCTATTCTTATTTATTTATCTAATTAACTATGTAGCTACACCGATATACATAACTAAAATTGAAATTAAAAAACGAGAAGAATGGAATATGTACGCGTATTCGTATATTTCATTCAAATATATTCATCAATTCTATTTGCACTGCTTAAATGGATTTCAATATTTATAAATTTCCGTGTCTACCCGTACCTACCGGATGTTATGACGCAACTTACAGTAAGCTCTATCCTGTTCCACCAGTGGGTTTTGATAAGCTGACAACATAACCTAGAGGCTAATTCTATTCACATAAAAAACATTTTAACAAAACTAAAACCTATTTAAAAAAAACGAAAAAAAGAGTTAAATAATTACCATATTATAAAATTAACAATTTCAGAAGTCGGTGCTGATCCATGCTTACCTAACCAAATTGAAGGCACCGAATTCTGAAATTGTATTTTTTATAATGTGGTGATTATTTAATTCTTTTTTTCGTTTTTTTGAAGTCGTTTTTATTTTTGTTAAAATGTTGTTTATTTTTTTCATTTTAGTGGCCTTAATTAAAACATAGTTGGACCTACTAAAGACGCTGCTCGTAACCTAATTACAATATGCGTTACTGTTCGTCATTGAAGAGTTCCATTGTCTATCTCCGAAATTCTTCATCAGATCTTCACCAAATTTAAATGGGACCACTTCACAAGAATACTCTTTCATATAAAAAAATAATTTTCCAAATCGGTTTATAAATGACGGTGTAGTGAGGTAACAAACATATCCTCCTCCTTTTTTTGGAAGTCGGTTAAAAATTGTTAAAAATTGCAACCGAACCGTAACTCAACTAGGGCTAGTTGACTTTCTTTCTTATAAAGATTACGGTCAAAAGTGGTGGAGAGGCGATTCAATTGCGATTTAAAAAAAATGTTAATAGATAGTCGTCTTAGATTGAACCTCCCACATTGTAGTTTACGCAAATCCAAGCAGTTTAAATGTGCTAATGGCCACTTGTATTAAACCACAAACCACACAAACTTGTGGTCTTATCTCAGCTAGCCACTCAGGTTTGTCTACCGAGCTTAGACTTTCAAATTCCTTCTCACATAATAAAGATGAGAAATATTTTACGCATAACTCTATGGTTGCTATGTAAATATCATATAATGTAGTGGTTTCACTTCAAGAATGTTTCACTATGATATAATGTTGTAGCCGGTGGATGCTCCGCCTAAATAAGACCTGAATACACTGAATACAACTGGTTTTCGTAGCGGAATTAGAAGGCCTAAGTCTACTAAACGTCGTCAATATTGGGTGTCATTTTTTTTTTCGTGTGAAAATCCTCATGGATCTCCCTCGCCCAGGGAAGACGAGGGGGTCTGCCGGAGTTTTACCGGCTAAAAACCAACGGTGTCCCTCCTTCTGACCTATGGCCTGGGTCACGGGATTTGCTATTGCATGCACCGAAACCCCGGCACGTCTTGGTTCACCAGCTTCTTCTGGTGGACCTCTCCAGTGGTGGGGCAATTTTTAGTATTTGGTGTCCTATACTAATATAACATCACGCCTTTATTTCCCGCAGGGTTGGACAGAGGTGTATAGTAACACCCTCATTTCGCCGTTATGTTTAAGTCTCATGTAATACCCCAGTCTATTGCCATCAACCGGGCACAAATCCAAACTCCGGGCTGCTACTGAGGAATTCTATATGGAAAATTCCAATAAGACTGCCCTACCTGTGGATCGAACCCAGGACCTCACGATATATACTGATAAGTGCAAAATATAACCCAATTGACGTATTGATGAAGTGTTTAACTTGTAAAGTTCAATGTACACCATCTCATTAATGATGTACACTAAGGATGAATCTTCCAAAGGGAAGGTGAAGAGTGAATTGTTTTCTGTTTACACAATAAACGGTTGGATATAGGAATTTCCTAAATTGAACCAATACGACAGTGATAGCCTAGCGGGGTAACGTTTGCCTTTAAAGCAAGCAGGGTCTGAGTTTGATCCCGGCTGGCACCTCTGACATTTCCAATTCATGTGCGGATCAGAATTTAAATCTCAAAAAAAAACTTTTGATCGATGGTGTGTGTAGCCCGCCAACCCGCACCAGGCCAGCGTGGTGGACTAAGGCTTAAACCTTTCACATTCTGAGAAGAGACCCGTGCCCAGCAGTGGGATGATTATGCTATGCTATGAACCATTACATTAATTAATCTACCAAATATGACTAAATCTTTACATAGTATAAAACAAAGTCGTTCCCGCTGCCTGTACGCTTAGATCTTTTAAACTACGCAACGGATTTTAATGCAGTTTTCAGCAATAGATAGAGTGATTCAAGAGAAAGGTTTATATGCCCCACATTAGTATCTACATTGCATCCGTGCGAAGCCGGGGCGGGTCGCTAGTAAAATATATAATAGAAAGGTTAATTTAATGTTTTTTGTTACACATCTATCCTGGTTGATGTATGAGTCAGATGAGAGAAACGGGTACCTGCTGTTATTGTCTTGTTGTAATACTTTATGTAAACAAGCCTGACTCACCGTAATTATCAATGAAAATGAACACATACCTACCAAAGTAGATATATTATTATAAACGGAACTAACGATAAAATATATGACTGGGTGGATTTTTCAGGGTGTATATCAGATTTAGTTGATGTTATTAAAAGGCTATTATGGTTATTTTATGAGCCTTTTTGTAGTGTAGTATACGTTTAGTGTTCACTATCGCGGCTGTTGAGTGTGAGGTCCTGGGTTTGATTTTCGTGTCGCACAAACTGCAACTAGATTTTTTTTTGCAAATTTTAATTTCGTGTTGTTTTTTTTTAATTCAATTAAAAACAGGTGTAACGTGATTTACACTAAAGGTGTCTTTTTATTCTGCATTACTGTTTACAGCATTAGAACTGCTAACGTTTCTTTTAGATCTGATGAAACTTACAACTGTTTAAATCTTCTTTTTTACCATTTTAAAGTATATTTATTTATCTGTGTTAGTATTTAATCACAATTAAGTACAAACACAGTAAATACTCAGCCGTCGTTTAGTTGACCGGATGTGACTGCAAGCCGCCGACATCCGGTCAGGTTTAATTGAAAACGATACCGCTATTAGCTGTCTTTAAATGAAAATAGATTAAATTAGATACGACGAGTTCTGCAAAATAAATAAATGGCGTACAATTAAAAAAAGTTTTAATTGTTGTAATTGTAAATTAAATGCAACACCTTTTTATGTTCTTTTTGGTAGGACATTAATTAAAAATAAAATTGAGTTATCTGTAATGGTTGCCCAAATATACCCCAAAGGCAGCCTTAAAATATCAGCCTTTATTAACTTCTAGTACCTACAGCGACAATACATTTTGCAATTGCCTGGAGTCTTACGCACTCTATAAGTCATTTAACCCATATAATATCAACAACATATTATTATACAGTAGTAAGAAAATCTAAAATTTTTTTTTATAGGTAAATCAAAATGTTCTTCGAACAAAAGACATAAACGCGCTAAAAACTAAATTCAACAACTTATATTTTATTTTAAAATAAAATTAACAACACTAAGTAAAATTCCTCCCCCTCTGGTCACCAGTCCCCTGGTTGTAGGTGAAGAGCCAGCGCAACATCCTCCACAGAGCGTCGGTGTCCTCGCAGTGGATCTTGTAGCAATGCTTCATGGTGCGACGGGGGATCGATGACGGGCTAAAACAACATAAATTATTAAATGTTGTATTTTGACAACTTATTGGCTTACTGGTGGGTTAGTGGATCGTGGCTAATTAACAAGCGCGCGGATCATACGCATTCAACTGTCATAGCTATTCGTATGACACCCGGGACCGACGGTTTAACGTGCTCTCCGAGGGACGGAGGGGTCTCGATCTGTAACGAATGGTCACCCATCCACAGACTGACCGCGGCAAACGCAGCTTAACCTTGCAAATCATATGAACCGCGCAGTTGTTTAATTACCCTTGAGCCCCTGTTAGCAGGAGATTGTGCTTTGAAAATGGGGATAGGTTAGTATCTACATTAAATTTGTATGCTATTATACAACATGTAACGTAATTAACGCACACCCTCAAACACCCCAATTAGAATATTATGTTATAATCATAATACATACACTGAAATTTTAGTTTAACATGTATATGCATTGTTATTTACTAAATTAACGTTCTTGAAATAAGGTTTATTTTTCTTTATTTTGTATTGAATGACGGAATTTGTATTAATACAAATAAAAATGCACTTTTAAAAGTCTTTTTGCCTTGAGTCCATTTCAGTTTGTTTTAACTGTACTGGGGAATGTGACTAATTTCCGTAGTTTTAATTATTTTTGGGATAAAAAATTACCTATATTAAAAAGGTAGAAATCGATTCAGTAAACGATTCTGAACAATCTACTTTCAGGATGTGCGTTAATTATGTTACATATTACATAACAGCTCGGCTAGTTCTAGAACTTCGTAAATAACATGGAGTGATAGTAATTGCTAGCTTCGCTTGTCTCCAGTTTGTAGAAAGCGTTCATAGACTTAACCTTTCACCTAGATCATCTCTCTTGCCTGTTTTGTCGTTTAAACTTTATTAGTATTCTATATCAAGATAAGATATAATGCTACGAGAAGTAAAATTTATCGTTGAGATAATTTTATTTAGGAACATAAGGTAGGTATACCTAGTATTTTTTTAATAAAACTAGTTTAACACAGAGATTTTTTGATACAATGGTGTCGATTCCATTGTACACGAACTAAACTTAATTTAGGCTATAGCCATCTCTTTCACTCTGATAAAATAAGAAAGAGACGGGCGTAAATAAGAGCTGTCAAATTTAGTTGAACTAAAATTTTCATACATATTTAGACGACACGTCAAAACGTGTCGGTTAAAAACACAGTGAAGTTCAAGGCGTAAACTGCATAGTTTGACATCTCTAACTTAGTTCTTATCTATCACGTTCCTTTTCTCGCGCTGTCTGATAGTAAAAGATAGCAAGTCTCTTATTTTAGTTTAGTTTATGAACAAGAGAATCGGCGCCATTGTCACAAAAAGCTGTATAGTTCAGTAACTAACAAATTATTTGATAACGGCCGGGCGGTCTGGGCTGCCCATACGATCTTAGTGGTCTTTAAGAGAAGAGGAGAGGATGCAACCTCTAATTATATTTCCAAAGTTGAATGTTGTTACATTATCCCGCATGGTATTTCACTGCAGCAGTCTAATATGAAACCTCATGTTCAGTAGCGGACCTCTTTGACGCACATAATAACGATGTGATATCACTGTCCCACATGACGAGAACCTTGTGAAAGCCAAGAAAGATAAAAAAATTAAGTATCAAGACTTGGCACAAGAGGTTGTCGACTTGTGAGACGTTGACTCAGTAGTCATTGTGCCGATAGTCGTTACGGCCAAGGGCTTAATCACCAAGAGCCTTGACCAACGTCTAATGAGGCTCTCGTTGGGCGGCTGGGTCAAGGGCCTGATACAGAGAGCGGTACTTCTGGACACGGCGCGTATTGTAAAAAAGTTCCTCTCTCTGAGGCCCTGACCACCGGTAGCTTGGACCCTGTTCCCGACGCCGGTGGGCTACTATTTTTTAGAATTTTAAATGTATTTTTTTTGTTTTTATGAAAATATTTAAAAATGTAATCATGTATGTATACAAATGAATAAAGGAAATAATGAGATATACTTACAGTACATAGTTCCTCTCAGATTGTAGCTCGCACAGCAGTCGCCGTCGACATCGCTCGCTGATGGGTGCTATGTTCGACACGCCGGGGTCTGAGCGACGGTACGGTAGAGATGAAGGTTGCCTGAAACAAAGCAAATGTTGCTTCGTGGTTTATTTTAGATTGTGTCCGACCATAACTTATTCGTATATTTGTTTCGAATCTTGCTGGTCAGTTTTCTTTTCTTATCTTTCCAATTGACTGCTTGTAGATGGTCTTGCGGATCGTTTCTACGTAACTGGACAGTTATTGGCGAGACCTGAAGGGTCTCCAACTAATGAGGACGAGTAAAATACTTAACCTAAACTAACTCCTACTACTAACATCATGACTAGCTAGCAACAACAGCACTAAGGGCCTAATAGTCCTAATGGGACTCGGACCTCGGCTTAGGATGTTGCTGGCGGGAGGACTGGGAGGGATGTCTCCCTCCTTGATGCTTGATGAGGGCTGAATTATCGGTGTATTTGCGGGTCAGTTTTGATCCAGTTCCTATTATACGAACGGGGTGAAACACATGTAGTTCTGATGACAATACAATTATATTTAACTAGCTGTGTCCTCACGGCTCCGCGCGTAGCCTATAATATTCAGTGATAATGTAGCTTTCTAACGGCAAAAGAATTTTTGAAATCGGTCCAGTAGTTTTTAAGTTTATTCGTTACATACAAAAATCCAAAAATAGGAATCTTTCCTCTTTATAATATTAGTATAGAGTATAGATTTTATTCGATTGATTACCAACTAAAACCTAAAAGCTTTGGGAGTGGTCAATTGATCATAATAGCACTGCAATACATATGACCAAAGCTTTTTGGTTCGAGATAGTTTTTTTTTTTACTTTTATCTTATATTTGCTTTCTGTTAGTTTTTTTCTTTGTTTTGCTAAGATGATAATTTCTATGCCTAAACCAGCTGCTGGTCGTGCACTTGCTTGCTTGGTAATGTACCAATGATCTTCTTGACGGTTCCATGGAGAGCTAGCTAAACTTGACAATTGACATGTCGGATGTTGACAAAAATTGTATTTAATCTGACTATACATCGGGGTAAAATATAGTAAATAAGTTTACAATGTTGAAGTTTCCCCAGTATACTACATGCACATTTACCCACAAAGTATTGCGCAACACGCGGACGTGCATGCATGCGCGTGTCTTCCGCGCACGCGCAGCGCGAGTGTGCGCCGGAGTGTGCGTGGAACTGACCGACTGACACGCACCATTGGACGCGAGGGGATTTTGTAGGCCCTATTGGGATTCCTTAAGCGTCAAATCCAAGTGCAAGTTTCTGCAAATTATAGCTCGCTTAGTTCGTAAAAACTTCCTCTAGCCTTTTCCCAATTATCTTGGGGTCAGCTTCCAGTCTAACCAGATGCGGCTGAATACCAGTATTTTACACGGAGCGACTGCCATCAGACCTCCGCAACCCAGTAACTGGGCAATGCCGATATCCTAAGGTTAAACCATTTGTCAGACTTTCGGGCTTCTGACTACCCGTAACGACTGTCATAGGTATTCGTATGACGCTTAACGTGCTCTCCGAGGCACGGAGGGGTCTCGATGTGTAACAAATGGTCACCCATCCACGGACTGACCGCGGCAAGCGCAGCTTAACCTCGCAAATCGTACGATCGGCGCGGTTGTTATTTAGCCACGAGCCCCTCTAAAACCCCCTCTAGCCCCTCCCTCTTAGTTCGTAAAAACTTGCACAAGTCAAATTGCGCCGTAAAACTTGTTGGTGAACTTTCCGCATCAAAGACGGTATTCATAACGATGATTTTGAAAAATATTCACTGGTCCAGTTAGTGGTCTTTAATTAAGAGTCCAGGGTCTCACGATTTCATAGTTGCATTCAATGCAAATCTTTTTATTATTTTTAAAACAGCTCTTCTTTTGACATTATAGACGTTGCATGCATAATCTGTGTGTAAACACATATTTGACTAAATAAATGATCTTTATCTTTTATCTTTCATTTTTTTAGTCTCTCTTAATCTATCTGAGTATCACTGATAGCTTAGCGGTTGAACGCTTGCCTTCCACGCAGGAGGGTCTGAGTTCGATTCCGGACCGTACCTCTGATTTTTCGAATTCATGTGCGGAACAGAATATGATTATCACTTGCGTTAACGGTGAAGGTAAAACATCGTGAGGAAACCTGCACCTGAGAGGGCTTCATAAAGTTCTCGATGGTGTGTGTAGTCTGCCAACCCGCACCAGGCCAGCGTGGTGGACTAAGGCCTAAACCCTTCTCATTCTGAGAAGAGGTCCGTGCCCAGCAGTGGAACAGTAATGGGCTAGTTATGTTTGTATGTTTCTGTCTTAATCTCTATATTTTGTATTATATTACGTGGTTGTATAGATTTTTGGTAATTTATATCCATATGCATAAGGAATCCTTAGCAAATCCTTTCTCCAAATGCACTACCTACCTATTACGTCTAAAGTAACCCTCTAATATTAACACTAAAAGCTAATTCACAGTTAAACAAGAAATCCGCATAAAATCCCAATAACTCGTAAAAGCGAGTCACAACTACCATCGCTACTGGTTTCCTCCAAACATAAAACTTACCACTTTCTATGATAAGCAGCTGCATACGTTGTTTCTTTAATTCCTATAAACTGTACAAAACACTTTTTCCAATAGTAAGGCCGCGTATTCATAAATGGTGGATGAATGTCAAACAAATTACTGAAAAATTCGTTTTTTCACACAGATGGAAATAAATACAAGTAATAAAATGTGAAACAAATAACAAAGATAAAATAAACATAACATAACTAGCCGATTAATCCATTACTAGTTAGTCCCACTGTTGCTCCGTTTAGGCCTTAGTCCACCACGCTGCCCTGGTGCAAGTTTCCAGACTACACACACCATCAAGAAATTTATGGAGCCCTCTCAAGTGTGCAGGTTTCCTCACGATATTTTTCCTTCACCGATAACGCAAGTGATAATCAAATTCTGATCCGTACATGAATTCGAAAAGTCAGTGGTACGGGCCGGGTTTGAACTCAGACCCTTCTGCATGGAAGAGAAACGTTAAAAAAAAATCGAAAAAAAAACGAAATTTGTTATAATGATATTGTGAAACGAGAACAACTGCCGACAAACTGTTTTGCAGTTTGGCAGACTTTTTATATGTTATTGTTATACAGATTTTGAATAAAAAATAAATAAAAAGACAAACATAATATTAAAATTACGCTGCAACCTAGCCATGCTGTGGCGCTGGTATCCTGATAGGGTTTGGCCTATAGGAAAGATGTTTGTACCAATACACATCGCGTATTGTTTCGTCTTCAGAGTCTTTTACCTATTGTCGATGACATCGTGCGCAGGCAGCGTATTTTGTAGACAACCCTTGCCCACCAATATTATTGTGTTCTAGTGAATGCGCGGCTTAGGACCGTGTATTTCTCGTATCATCAATCACATGTTCCACACTGGGTGTCGAGTGCACGCGTGTGACTGGCGAGTGTCGCGTGC
Organism: Amphipyra berbera; assembly: GCA_910594945.2. Lineage (NCBI taxonomy): Eukaryota > Metazoa > Arthropoda > Insecta > Lepidoptera > Noctuidae > Amphipyra > Amphipyra berbera. Next base: position 20,251,154 of record OU343133.1, read on the forward strand.
ATGCTAATCGCGTGCCACGCGATATATCCGCGGTTGTTACGCGCGAAGCGTTGCCATGTAACTTGTAACCGATCGGGTACACGGATGTTGGGTTGAAGGATGAGTGGTAACATAGCATAGCATTACATAGCACGAATAGCTATGTGACGGTTGCATGTTGCATTCCCCGAAGGGTTGGGCAGAGGTATAGTGACACCCTCATTTCGCCGTTATGTGTAAGTCACATGTAATAGAGGGTGAGCCTATTGCCATCAATCGGGTACAAACCTAATCTCCAGACTGCTACTGAGTAATTCCACATGAAAAATTCAATAACACTTTGCCCGACATAGGGATCGAACCCAGGACCTCACGATCAGCAGACACGCTTGCCACCACTAGACCAACGAGGCACTATTTCTCTATATATGTATATATAGTTTTAGTTGGCTTTTCTATTTCTTTTTTATTGCATATTGTCAACTCGTCTTAAGGGGATGACTGGTTCATAATTATTATTTTAGTGAACTTAATTTGTACAACATTTGATGGTGAAGTCGAGATTTTTACAGTGTACCTACTTATTTTATTTTCTTAGATACGTTCTAAAATGATTGACATTTTATAAAATTTATTTTTCGCTTTTTTACATTGATATAATTTGTGAATTATTTTATCGGTGAGTGCGGTGTGGGTAAATCCTAGTGTTCACAACATGAGACTACAATCCATCATTCTCAGCTACAATCGGAGTTGATTACAAATGTAAAGTCATGGACGTGAACGGTGAACCAAAGTCCCTAGCAAAACTGAATGAGTGGGTCGTGAAACTGACCCAGTGCATAATATCAGCAAGCACATTGGATCACCCGCGCAACGGCGCAACGAGTATTCCCAAGGAGGGTTGACGTCAAGCAGACGGCCGGTCATAAAAAAAACAATAAGCCAAAACCTCTAATAACATGGATTTATGAAATACATGTTGTGCCGACCCCACCTAGTTTGGGATAAGGGCAGGAAGAAGAAGAAGATACGTTCTAAAATATCCAGGGGTGGGGATGGCATGTGGCGATTAGTTGAGGTACTCATGACCAGAATGTAATATGACCTGTGGTCAATCACTGTTAAGACATTACTTATCTCTTCCATAACGACAGACATCTATGTTTCTCGCATGACGAACGCAGCGTCGCACGCGCAGTTTCATATTCGAGGAAGTGCAGCGGCTGTTCCGTTTCAATTCTCGCTCCTTAATTCGGACACAGACTTTTGATTACGAATTGCCGTCTTTAGGGTCGGTGAATAGGTAGTTCCTTAATGAGATTTTTTGTTTTGGTTGAAAGATAACATGGTTATTTGATAACATGGTTCTGATTTGGTTGTTTGACGACACGAATGGTGCAGTGACTGAGCGATTGGCTTCTGCGCTACGGGTCGTGGGTTCGATTCCCGCACGGATTAAAATATTTGTATGGCCTATAAGTAGCTGTTCCGGGTCTGGGCGTTTGGGTATGTGAAGATTTCAGTCTGTAAACTGACCCACGATACAGGAGAAATCCTAGTCTGGGGCAATGTTTTTTATAAAAAAAGAAAAAAAAAGAAAGATAAGAAAGTGCTTCACGAAATGCAGGTGTGTGACATCATGACATGTTTACGTCAACCTGGTATAATATTGTGAAATCTAAAAACTCCGGTTATTGCCCTAGTTACATTGGTATTTAGTATTTTATCAATAGTTATCAGCTTTTTTTATCTCATTTGTTTATCTGCAATCAAAGGACATTATATTATAATAATGCCGAAATTGAACATCATGATTATTTAGAGATACTGTGAGTCGCCGCTTATTCATCTACTGATGGGTTTTCGTTGAAAAACTGTCAATAACAGCCCAGAATGTTGGACTGGAAAATAGTAATAGACTCACGTCTATTATAATTCTTCTCTGGAACGCGCTTCCCTTAAAAATCAGGATGGCCAACAGTCGCTATTCCTTCAAAATTAAATTACGTGAACATCTCCACAAGAAATTGGCAGAATCATCTCAGCACTGACTTATTCTTTACTATATTTTTGTAGGTATTATATAATACTATGTATATATATATATGTATGTATGTATGTAGGTATTGATTATTAATATATATTTATGTATGTTATGTTTATTTAATATATTCGTATAATTTATAAGTGTAAATATTATTTTTCAAAATTTTCACAGTAAGCTTTGTTTATTTTTAATTTGGTATTGCCTCACATACACAACACTACTTAGTGCACCTACCATGTTTTTTTTGTCTGCACCACCCTAAGGTCGACTGGTAGAAAATGCCTAAGGCATTAAGTCCACCTTTATACAAACTTTGTGCGAAAGTATAAATAAATAAATAATATAATATAGGACTAGTGATGGGTTCTTATTTGGATAAATACTACAAGTACACTGCCTCGTTGGTCTAGTGGTGGCAAGCGCGACTGTATCGTGAGGTCCTGGGTTCGATCACCAGGTCAGGCAGTGTTATTGGGTTTTTCCGTGTGGAATTCCTCAGTAGCAGGCCGGAGTTTGGATTTGTGCCCGTTTGATGGCAATAGGCTCGCCCCCTATTACATGGGACTTAAACATAACGGCGAAATGAGGGTGTCACCTCTGCCCAACCCTCCGGGGAATACAGGCGTGATGTTGTGTTATGTTAAACACAATACAGTAAATAGGAATATTTACTAACTTTTAATTGTTTATCGAGTATTTACTATTTCGATTTTTTACCGTTTGCCCACCTCTAAATAGCGGTATTGGCAAAATGTATGTAATCGTACAACAGTAACACCTCTACCCAACGTTGGACCCGCAAGCGTGATTGCATGGTAGTATACTGACTGGTTATCATCGACGTTGTGAATGGTGATGATGCTGGGAGTGAGCGCCGAGATGATGAGCCCCACCGGGATGAACGCCGTCACCAGCCGGAGAATCTGCTGCCACGGGTTCACGCTGGAACAACGGATAAAGTGTTAGGTTTTTATTCAATTAATATGTTAGGCCTCATACCTAATTCAAAACGGAAATGGTTTTAATAAATTTCAGTCTAAAGGTCTCAGACACTATTTTCTAGCGCATACAGGACTCTATATCTATAAAAATATTATTTTACAACGTTTTTGTCTATTTTTATTTTTTTAGAAACGTTACCCCGTACTTGTATTTCTCCTGTATCGTGGATGGGTCTACAGTCATAAATTTTCACATGCGCAAGCGCCCAGACCCGGAACAACTATTTGTAGGCCATAGAAATATTTGTTCCGTGTGGGAATCGAACCCACGACCCGTAGTGCAGAAGCCAATCGCTCAGCCACTGCACCAAAAGTGTTGTCAAAGTTTATTTCAGTCTTGTGTACGTTAGGAGCTAGCCCAAGTCGTTTATGTTAGATATTTTATCTGTATTGTGAAGAGGAATAAACGAAGAGGTAATCTAAACCTAAAACTTTTAAATTTACTCTTACCCACAGCATCGTTGCTGCTGAAACAGCAGTGTTGCCAACTTAACGGATTTCCCGTCAGATCTAGCGGATTAGGAGGAGGTCAAAACGAGAAAAATATTTCTAACGGCTGACGGATTTTTTTAACGGAAATATTTTATTTCTGTCTTGTCTATGATCACTATTTTTTCGATCAATTTAGGTGTCCTGCTGATATTACGTCTAGGGCGGCAGATTTTTTGAGTTTGTAAATGTACCCAAGATACAGGAGAAATAGAAGAGAGTGAGGGGAACGGCTAAAAAATAAATAAAAATGAATGCCAATGCATTCTACCAACTTCTTTGGTAAGTCATTCACAGTTCAGGCTGTTCGGCTTTGGAATGCTTTGCCAGTTACAGTTAGACGTGCGCAATCCTTGGTCACTTTCAAAAGACTCGTCAAGGATCACTACCTATCAATATAGTTAAGTTTGCATCTTTATGTATAGTTATTTATTGTCTGTTTATATTATGTATTACATACACATTACACTATATATATTTATATTTATTTCATATTTATTGTATATAATATTTATTTATTTGTGTTTTTAGGTTTATTTAAAGTAATAATTTAATGTCTCCTCATTAATTGTTACACTGAGAACTACCTCTCTCTTTTTTTTCTTACACTTCATGTCCATCCAAAGGTTGTCTGGAAGAAATCGCCTAGTGCGATAAGACCGCCCATTGTACATCTCTATTTTTATAGATGTTTCTTGTTTGTTTTGTGTACAATAAAGAGTATTGTATTGTAAAAACAACGTCACAACGTGATGATGGAATGAGTCAAAATCAAAAAGAAGCTGGGAATATCGGGGATTTGACGGATTTTTGACGGAAATATACTACAAATTCAGCGGAAATTCAAAAGTATTGTTGGCAACACTGCGAAACAGTTGATCCACGGTATTCTAAACCTGCTGCTCATCAACTGACGGAGAAAAGTTCACTAAAAGTACAGTTTTTCGTTTGTTGTGTTGTTATCAACTTGACGATCTTATTCAAGACTAAAAGAACACCTACGAACAAACTCTTACATACATTTCGAAAGTAGATCTAGCACCACTTGCACCACACAGTCATATAATATTATATTCAAATTAATGGTAGCGGCGCGCGCAGTGCGGTGGTCTAAGATTTACTATCACTTTGCTCACGCGCATCTCTTTTAGTGTTTACGATGCCTATCGATCATGACCACACAAAGCTGACTGATTGACTGATCTATCAACGCACCGCCTAAACGGCTGGGGTTAGAAACTTGACATTTTGACGGTAGGTTCATTTTGTGACGTAAACATCCACTAAGAAGGGATTTCTCGAAATTCAACCCCTAAGGGGGTGAAAAAAAATCACGCAAGCGAAGCTGCGGGCAAAAGCTAGTAAATAATAAATTATAAATTATTATAATTTCTGTAAATAAACCTGTTACAGACACTTTTACAAGTCAATGTAATGTTTTTTTTTAAGACTTGATGACGTCTGCATATCCTATCTGACTAGCTCTGAGAAGATAAAAATTTTATGGGACCAAATGGCAACTATTCCGCATCAAACTAAAGAAGAATTACGTAAATCGGATCATAAATCTCAGCGTAATCGGTGTACATACATAAAAAAAAACCTATCGAATAGAGAACCTCCTCCTTTTTAAGTCGGTTAAAAAGCCGAAACAAACTCATAGATCAAGGTGTCTGATCAAACTATACGAGTGTAACAATGAAGGGCAAGGTCTGGAATGACCTTTTGAGGAAAGTGCCGTAGCAGGTTTGAGTTGACCTGTCCTAACTGACGGCACGCAAATAAATAATGTTTAGATTTCTGTGATCATGACGATTGTATCTTCTTTGATATATGTGTTTATTGTAATGAAACTAGCATAGAGTTATGTGTTTGATCGCGTAGGTCGTACTGTATTTGGTCTTTGTGTTCCATGTTGAATTAAAAAAAAAAAACTTTACTGAGTCTCTCAGTTTATGTGCAGCATTGTACGGCGTTTAGAGGTCTGATCTGTCTATATTGGTTACTTTGAATTAACTAAAGAAACTTCGCAGGTATCTTTAATAGAACCCCTCCTTTTTTTGGAAATCGGTTAAAAATGCCTTGTTGGTCTAGTGGGCGCAAGTGCGACTGCTGAGCATGGGGTCCTGGGTTCGATCCTCAGGTCGGGCAAAGTGTTATTGAGTTTTTCCATTAGGAATTTCTCAGTAGCAGCCCATAATCTGGATTTGTGCCCGGTTAATGACAATAGGCTCGCCCCCTCTTACATGGTACTTAAAACATAACTGGCGAAACGAAGGTGTACTAAAAACACCTCTGCTGAACCCTTCGGGGGATACAAGGCGTGATGTTATGTTACTTCACAGGGTTACTACTAGGTATCATTAATATAACACATTTAAATAAAAACATATCTAATCTTTAGATAATTTGATAACTGGATACCGGATCAGGATGTCGGTATTGCCTAGTAACTGGGTTGCGGAGGTCTGATGGCAGTGGCCCCGTTTAAAATACTGGTTGGGTATAGCCACATCTGGTTAGACGGGAAGCTGATCATAACATAGTTGTGAAAAAGGCTAGGGGGAAGGAGGCTTTGTTAGCCGAGCACACTTTTCACACAATTCTGTTGTTATAACACTCACCTATGTAAACTTTCTTCAAAAATCCTTTCTTATCTTCTTGCACAACACAAACAGTGTCGTACAACTCGTTTGTAAGTACTTCCTAGTGGTGATATTTTCTCACAATATCTCTGTTGAGTGTTGAGACACACGGGGGCAAGTTTTCACGTTTTTGTGTGGTTTGACTGAGTGTGACACAATCTGAGCCGACGGTTGGAAATTACCTGTCAGCAGTCATGTTTTATCTTTATGTTCGTTAACTTTTCTCTCACGGGTGTAATAATATTATAATGTGAGTGCTTTATTGAAGTCGTATTTATAACTATTATGCAACAGAATAAAATAAAGTCCATCGTAGTTCCGCTTTGGATTTCATTATTCTGAGAAGTAGTTGTGTCACTGTTGTTTGACACTAAATCTAAGCTCAAAAGCGCATAACTTGCCGCTCTAAGTTATGTGTCTCGAAGACTCGTGTTTTACTCCCTAATGCATTAATTACTTAGCAAGTAAACAACGTGACCCTGCCCCCTGATTCAGATCGTTTCGATAAGTCAGTTGTTGAACAATTCAGTTTGTTACCTCGTTTTGTTCTAACGATTCTAGTAACGAGAGTAAAAGAGATAAGAAACCGAATCGTTTTTAATCACCAATAAGCAACAGATTCGTGTCAACTACCTTAGTTCATAATATGATCCTATAACTTTTTGTGATGACTAAAATATTATGAATAAAACGCTACGAAATTCTTGTTATACTGACTGAGATAAAGTTCCATAATATTCTGAGTAATATACAGACATCCATTCATGCTTGTTCATTCATTATTATAATTCGAGTTTTATTAATATACCAATGTCCAAGTGAAAGGATATTTGCGATACAAAGAGGTCATGCTCACGCCGGCCATATGTAAAGAAATACAGAAGTACCAGTTTACATAATTCGCGCTAGCAAGTTTGTGTAAGTTACATATCTGGATTGGGGAAGCACAGTACATCCAGTTTTTTAAATTATGGCTGACTACCAGATCAGTGGCTAGCAGCAGCTTCACGAGTGCAACAAAACTGGGATGACTTACGCTGTTGCTCAACCTGGTGACCACAGGCCTTACCTCTGTCTGCACCTCTACTGGCGTTGCGCTTGTTCTAGATTTCAAAACTGAAAAGAATTGAGTCTTAGTTTCATCTCCAGCATTGTGCATCTGTCCGAATTTGATTATCATTTGCACTAACGGTGAAGGAAAACATATTGTAAAGGACCCATCAGAAGTCAATATAAAAACCTATTGCATGTTGGCAGTTACAAAACTGCTTTACTTAAGAAAAATGTTTTTAACATGGGCCCTATTATAATAAAATTCCTATTTTTTTTTTTTTTTACGTGGGGAAATCCTCATGGACTATCCCCCGTCTAGGGCAGACGGGGGGGTGTGCCGGACTTTTACAGGCTAAAACCACCACGGTGTCCCTCCTTCTGACCTAAGGCCGGGGTCGTGGGATTCGCTATTGCATGCACCGCGCAACCCCGGCAGGTCTTGGTCCACCAATTGCTGATGGACCTCTCCACTGTAGGGCCCCACCCCACGACCTCCTGAGAGGCGCGGGGGGCACCCCACATCACCGGCGCACCAGAACACATTGTAAGCCGTGACCACCCCGGGGACCAAACAAGTACATGGGTGCCAGACTACCCCGTGTCTGGGCACCCCTGGTCCCCCTGCGACGGGTCAGATTAGTGGCCCCGCCGCCTACCACTTTTCGGCCGCAGAGGATAGAAAGGGCGGCCACGTACACACCGCCACTCCTCTTCCCCTGCGGCCCCACCGCGTCCGCCATCTGACGGTGGCGGCCCCGTCAAGGCCGCGGAAGGTAGGGAGAACGGCGCACCGTAATACCGGCACTCCTCTCCCACCGCGGCCTCCTGCACTCAGCCGCGAGGCGCTCCAAACGACTTCGCGGCCCGCCTCAGTTGCGATGTCGCCGAAGCGACACCGCAACCTACTTAGCCGCTACATCGAGGGCTACCAGACCCAAGCCCCGACGAGCGGCCCCTCCTTGGGTTCCTCTTCGCTTCACCGTGGGGTTCAATGCCATGGCTACTAAGCCCCCCCGCAACGACAATGCGGGAACCCAACCGGGGGGGATAATAAAATTCCTGACATAATAAAAAAAAACAAAAAAAAACAACACAATCCAATTATTTAAAGAGAAACTTACAGCAATAATACTTGAAAAGTGTTATTGTTCAATTAATGATTTTTTAAATCATAAATAGTAGACTTCGACATTGCTCTGTATTTGACATTTACTTATTTGCACAACTATACATAATTTAAATGTGTCAATGAATAAATTCAATATTAAATTTGAACAAAAGAAAAAAAATAGAAAAAAAAATTTAAAGTTGATTTAATTTAATTTCTCGCTAACGTTTGCATGCCTAAATTTAAGGTAGATTGTACAAGGATTTTTTTTTTGTTAACACCTATGTTTTATGTACCTACACTCTATGCAAATAAACCAATATTCTATTCTATTCTATCGTCAGGAAATCTATACACCTGAGAGGGCTCAATAAAGTTCTCAATGGTATGTACAGTTCGCTAACCCACACCAGGCCGGCGTGGTGAACTACAGCCTAAACACTCCTCATTCTGAAAAGAGGTCCGTGCGCTACAGTGGGACAGTAATTGGCTGATAATGCTCATGCTTTATGTTCAGCAGTGGACTGCGGTAGGTTGAATGGATGCACTCATAAACGCTGCTTTGTTTTAAATTGGTCTTAGCGCAGTACGGTGTCTGTATTCATGAATATTAATTTGTGTATTATCAAGCTTGTATAAAGTGGGCCTACTGAACATTTCTGTATCATGCTTCGACACTGAGATTGCACCCAACAGCTTTCAACTTTCCTACATTGTTTTTAATAAGTATTTACTCAAGAATGTGTTTACACCCTCGCGGAGACGTGGCGAGGTGAGGTAAAAGTTACAAACAAGTAAAACTGTGTGTGGGTCAGGAACGTGCTGGTCATCGGTCAGTTGAAATTGAAATGCATAAATTGTCACAACCAACACTGATTTACAATTTAGTTACTGGGTGAACAATATTAGTTTAAAGACTTTAAAGTATAAAATGCTTTCTATTTTTTGCACATAGATAGAGTACTATCAATTTAATTACGCTATCGTGAATTTGGAACTGCTTTTTTGTCGTATTACGGCCAAGTCTACTGTTAAAGAGTACCTATTATACTAACCTAATAAAAGCCTAGTGACCGTCGGACTGCCAAGTCATAGGTTTCGAGTTCAAACCCAAGGCATGCACCTCTGACTTTTCGGATTCATGTGCGTCTTGTATAATTATCGCTTGCTTAAAAACGGTGAAGGAAAACATCGTAAGGAAACAGGCATGCCTGAGAGATATTTCTCAACGGCATGTGAAGCCAAGTCAGAGGCCCATGGGCGGCATAAACTCTGACACCAGATTAGTCACTAACCACACGAAAAGAAGACATAAGTAATTAAGTGTAAAACTAACCGTTTCTTTACCGCGTGCTCCTTTTCATCCTCGTGATACTCCAAGGCAAAGTCTTCACCACTATGGGGCTTCTCCTTAAAAGCTTCAGGTAACTGATAAAGTCCTCCCGCAGGGACTTTCACAGGGACTTCAACTGTGGGCTTGGACTCCAATGAGTCTTGCCATCCCTCCCTGGTCCTCGTATAGATGGTGTCTTCGAACTTGTAGGGGAACTCCTTGTGGGTGTAGTAGATCTCTTTAGGTATCTTGTTGAAGGTTGCGTGGTTGTGGTATTCTTCTTTTGGGTAGCTGTGGGATAAAGAAGAAGAAATGAATAACGTGTATCATGCGTACGAGTTTCACTTAACTTTATCAGAGGTATGAGATTTGCTAAGGTAGTTATTACTTGGAATGACGTTTGGCACCGATTAATAAGTTGGTCAAAAATCTAATAATCTTCTCGAATAAGTAAATAATGATAATGTTTAACTACGAACCCTTCACATAGCGGGTCCGTTTTAAAAGATCCGCTGTGTGAACAGGCTCTACAATAAAAATAACGGATCGTGTTTGAAGGCACCTATACTTCTTCATACATCTTCATGTTCGGATTCGTTTTTTATACTGTTCCGGCATCCAGTTTTTGATGACAAAACGGAATATGTAAAATAGTCGGTCCATTATTTTTTACTGGATTCGTAATATTACCGTGTGAATTCGCTATAAAGCATTATCTCCCGTTGCATGATTAAAAATTAAAGCAGCCTTTGAAATTTAAAGTATCCATTATTATTTTCCTATCATCTATTAAACCGTACCTTGTAAACCCACTCGCCGGCTTCTTTAAAACAGGTCCAAAAACTGGTGTCTTGATCACTTCAGCACTATCGTCATCAAAGAAACTTCCTAAATGTTGACTTGGCTTAAAATCTCTTAATAATTCTTTCTTATCCTTTTCTTCTCTTGGAACAGTTATATTTTTCCCAAATTCTGTGAGATTGGATTCTGCAAAGCCTGATTCTATTTTCCAGGATTGTAAAGCTGGTATAGATTTGGTCTCAGTTTTATTGGATTTACTTTTGGTATCATTCATTCTGGTTTTCGTATCATTAGTACTTTCTGTATCATTAGTTCTCGTTTCTGTATCATTGAGACTCATTTCTGTCTCATTGCGTCTCGTTGTCGTATCACTGGTTTTGGTTTCGGTATCACTGAGTTTGCTTTCGGTATCACTGAGTCTAGTCTGAATTGCATTTCTGATGATGGAGTTTTTAGAGACTGGGTATAGAGTGGTGATGTTGGTGTTTGTTGCTGTGGTGGTCTCTGTGGCAGAGGTTGACACTGTCGAGATGAGGAGCAGCATCCATAGAGTAAACTGTGAAGTATAAAATCCTGGTTTTAGCATCATTTGAGTAGATCAGCACGTAATGTGAATTTTAATTATTGTGTAGAATTAAATAATGGTGATCAGCTTTGCATAATAGCGCTAGTTTCTCTCATTGTGTTCACATTTGTTTCGTGAATAGTAGTTTCGACTATACACAAATAACTAGTAAGTAGTTTTTTATGAAATGGGTACCACGGGTAGAGATGGCAAGCCTTACCCGAGAACAGACTACAAATGAACTAAACTGGACTTAATATCTGTCAACACTTCGACTTAATCCATGTATTCATTTGTTAACATTTGTTAATAAACACTGTGTCAGAAACAAGAATCTATGTGTTTCTGAATCATTGATACATGGTGCAGTAAACACAAAAGTTCCGAAACATTGTTTCTTGAAACGTTTACGTGGTGTATCTTAAACATTGTTTACAAGTGAATACATGGCTCAATTCTTTCACGCCCATCACCAAAAACAAGAGCTTCATCGTGTCATTATAGTACTACAGTTACAGGCACTACATACAACACGACACGGGCGTGGTGGCGCGCTGTTTTCAATACAATGACGGACAACCGGTTGCCGGGAAAGTATTCGTGACACGGACTATAGAAAGAAAGGAGATGTGGCAATATTACCGACAGTGATTTTCGAAGAGTTCGAGTACTTTTTGGAGCCCTCTCAGGTGTGCAGATTTCCTCTTGTTTCTTTTATACCGTTAACGCAAGCAATAATCAAATTGGATTCATACATGAATTCGAATATCCAGAGATGTGAGACGGCATCAAACACAGATCCTCCTGCATGAAAGGCATACGTTTAACGGTTATGCAATCAATGCTTCATCTTTATCCTTATTTGGAACATATGAAAGTATTGAAGCACAGCAGTGCTAGCTTAGTGGTGTGACCATCGGACTGCCAAGTCATAGGTCTCGAATTCAAACCCAAGGCACGTACCCCTGACTTTTTGGATTCATGTGCGACTTGCTTAAAAACGGTGAAGGAAAACATCGTGAGGAAACCGGCATGCTTGAGAGAAATTTCTCGACGGCATGTGAAGCCAAGTCAGAGGCCCATGGGCGGCATAAACTGTGACACCAGGTTATTCACTAACCACACGAGAAGAAGAAAGCATTAGTTTAGACGTTTGTTTTTGGCATATCTACCTTTTTTCTATGCTCCATGATTCGAGTATTGAACCACGGGTCGCTGGTTGAACCCGGTGACATTGCCATAGTCTATCGATACGTAATAAAAGTTATAATGGTTTACCAACCGGGATTGTAAGAGAAATTCTGTATCGGCTGGTTAAGGTGTTTATTGTAATTAACAGTGACAAATAAGGCGGCGCGGCAAGTGGATTGACTTGATCATAGTGATAACTATAGGTGTTAGGGTCAAACCACACTGTCGCGATGTTTCTGTGATAAGCAATATTTATGTTTTTGCTCAGAATTTGATTAAACATCATAAGGAAATCTACACATCTAAGAACATAAAATCACGCCTCTATTCCAAACTCCAAACAAACAAATCCAAACTCCGCGCTACTATTGAGGAAATCTCCTGGGGATTGAACCCAGGACCTCACGATCAGCAGTCGCGCTTGCCACCACTAGACCAACGAGGCAGTTATATCTAAGAGTACTCTAAAAAGTTCTCGATGATGTGTAGCATGGTGGACTAAGGCCTAAACCCTTCTTATTCTGAATAAGCCCGTGCCCAGCAGTGGGACAGTGGTGGACTGATCATGCTATGTTTTCTCTTCGATATGCTTCGTGTAGTATAGTATTGACTATGACGCGCTTTGATGTGGACAAAAAAATTACACAACTGGATATTGTAAATCCAGTCAAAAGTATGCCTAGGCATTTGCAAATACTGCCCTACATTTATGGATTTGCGTATTTGTGCATATATGTGAGTGACCGGCTTTAAGAGATCTCAAGTGTACCAAACAAACGATTACTTACCGCGCGTTCACACAGCGGATCCGTTTTAACGGATCCGTCGGTACTGGATGTGTTGTTCACATCTGTACCGACGGATCAGTTAAACAAATGGCAGCTGCGTCGTATCTGGCAGACAGGATACGATAAAAATAACGGATCCAGTATTTTTTACTGGATTCGGAATACTGTCATGTATGTGAACTCGCTCATACAACTACAGGCGCCATCACCAAAATAAAAACGAATCCGTTAAAACGGGTCCTGTAAACAGTTTCTGTGTGAACTAGCTGTTATTTGTAAGAGTACCTATTACGTAGCTTCACCTATCATTTCAACTGTTATTGCATACTAATTACAATGGTTGCCATGCATTAACTTACTCATAGTTTTGACAGACAATCGATTACAAATGACTGACACGAGTACTCTGCCCCGCAAAGGTCAAAGGGTGGTAGGTACACAATCATTATACCATTTATCATTAGTTACATACCGACGCTAGCAAAACTGACAACTTACATAATAGAATAATGTGTCAGTAGTCGTGTGGTCCCTACTAAGGTCTACCAGGTCATGAGGTATGAGAATGCCGTAATGAAGGAGGAAATATGTATAGGATGGTGTCGTACTCCATGATATATAATAAAAATACATTTTAACAAAAATATAACCGACTTCATAATGGGTGGACCTACTAAAGACGCTGCTCGTCACCCAATCACATTATGTGTACTGTTCGTCATTGAGAAGTTCCATTGTCTATCCCCGAAGTTCTTCATCAGATCTTCACCAAATTTAAATGGGACCACTATGAAATAATACTCTAACAAACAAAAAAAGAATTTTCCAAATCGGTTAATAAATGACGATGTTGTGAGGTAATAAATAATTTAAAAAATCCTATTGAGAACCTTCTCCTTTTTTTGGAAGTCTGTTTAAAATACGAATGAAATTGAATTGGCCGCCTGTAATATGAATTACAAGAAGTGGGAGCAGCTTGCTGAAAAATGAGAAAAATATGATAGTCCCTTTGGTTTAAAACACTAGAAGGAAAGAGGATTAGAAGACATCAAAGCGACACTACGACAGCGGTTACTGATTTCGCCTGCCGACCAATCTGAAGACTCCCGAACATACATAACATCACGCCTGTATTCCCCGAAGGGTTGGGCAGAGGTGTATACTAATACCCCCATTTCACCGTTATGTTTAAGTCCCATATAATAGGGGCTATTGCCATCAACCGGGCGCGAATCGAAACTCCGGACTACTACTGAGGAATTCCACATGGAAAACCCAATAACACTTTGCTCGACCTGGGGATCGAACCCAGGGCCTCACGATCAGCAATCGCGTTTGCCACCCCTAGACCAACGAGGATGAAAATCCCATCCCGAAGATGTTTCAAAAGTTAAAACATCTGTGTAAAGGGCATTGATAACTACGAATACTTGATTTCCACCGTAACATGATTTCATAGAAGTAATAAGTACTATGTACAATTATTTCCACTCAATAGAACATCGCCTTTTCGTCTCCTTACAGCTAGTTCACACTGAAACTGTTTACAGGACCCGTTTTAACGGATCCGTTTTTATTTTAGTGATGGCGCCTATAATTGAAGGAGCGAGTTCACAGACACGACATTATTCTGAATCTAGTAAAAAATATTGGATCCGTTATTTTTATCGGATCCTGCCTGCCAAATGCGACGCAGCTGCCATTTGATTAACTGATCCGTCGGTACAGAGGCGAACGACACATCCAGTACCGACGGATCTGTTAAAACGGATCCGCTGTGTGAACGGACTCTTACCGCTGTAACAAATAGAAAATACAAAAGGCTCTGAACATTCCAATTTTAATAAGTTTAATTTTCCTGTCCGTTCTATTCCTTAATTACGGCAGGGGGAAAACCTCGTACTGGCTAATATAATGTGCTAACGAGTAACGAGACTTTCTCTGTCGCTGCAACAGAGTGACGTGTCTGTTGCAACGTTATTACAATATTGTTATAGCTGTCCATGCGGCGAGTGAATAGTATGACTGTTAATTATTATTGCAGTTTAGAATAATTATAAACATTAGTTAAGTAGCTATAGATACTATACACGCATAAAAAGTTTGTATAGTAGGTAACCTTTGTCCTTTTCCGGATTTTTTGTTACCTCACCGTCGATTTTTATCAATATTGTGTCATGAAGACGTTAGGTTTTTTTTGTTCTTGTTATTCTTGATTTGGTCGCGTTTGGCACTAGTTTCACCTGATGGTAAGCGCAGACAGGGTCTAAGATGGAGCACACGAATCCAAGGAACAGAGATATAGAAGGATTCCCCCATACCCCTCTGGCTCTCACATACACACGACGGAACACAGTAAACTGCTTGGCTTTAATGTGAGGGTGGTAGCTAGCCAGGCGGACCGTATAGATACTACCACCAAGAGTGCTGGGTTTTATTGAATCTTACAAGACGCGTCTATTCCCAGCGTACGGTGAGGAAGTTTACTAACCCGTCCCCAGTCTGGGAACACGCTCAATATTTTGCAGAAGTAAGTAGGTACCAACGTTAAGGTCTGTCTACATGCAGCGTTTTGCAGTGTGTTTACTTGTGCAAATTAGAATTTGCATATAGTCTGACATTAACAAACTGGTAGACAGATAGACAAAGTATTGCTTATTATTATAGTAGGGACCAAAACTACCAGTCGTGCGTATGCGCCTCTGCCTTACGTTTCAAGGAGTGACGTCACTTTTTAACAAAGCTATTGTTTACACAATCTACATTTAGTATTATTAAGTTGTTATCTAAACATTATCAAAATGATGTCACTGTAAATAGTAAGGAAACGTTACACATTCTCTGTTTCACACTCAGTCAGACAGCGCGATCACCCGGTCGCTCCGTGTAAAGTCGGCAAAGATGCATATACAGGGTGTAAACGAAATCATGTAATTCCTCCAAACCTCGTGATGTACTGCTGACATAGATAAAACTTGCAAGGGATTAACTCGTTTTCAATAAAAAAAATTACAAAAAGTAACCATGTGTTCTTAACGTGAGGCATTTTAGCGCCCCGAGCAAAATGCGCGGCTATCGCTCGCAGCGCGGTCATTTAACTCGGCGCGCTAAAATGCTTCAAGTTAAGAACACATTCTTGTTTTTTTTATTGATTCCAAATGTATCCCATTCAGGGTTAATCTATGTCAGCAGTACATCACGAGGTTTGAAGGAATTACATGATTTAGTTTACACCCTGTATATACAAGATATCCAACAGCATCAGCCACCTGACTCTGACCTTTTCAATAAGTAGCAAATAGTAATAGTTTTATTACAATAGTAAGCAGTGAATGCCTAGTGGTTGAAAGGTTGCCTTCCATGCAGGATAGTCTGAGTTGGATAGGTACTGGCCCGCACCACTGACTTTTCGAATTCATGTGCGGATCAGAATTTGATTATAAGTTGCGTTAACGGTGAAGGAAAACAACGTGAAGAAATCTGCAAACCTCCATAAAGATCTCTATAGTGTGTGTACCAACCCGCACCAGGCCAGCGTGGTGGACTAAAACCCTAAAAAACCCTTCTCATTATGAGAAAAGGCCCATGCCCAACAGTGGGACTGAAATGGGCTAATTATTATGCAATAAGTCTGCTGTCAAACGATTCAGTTTGTTATCTCGTTTTCTTTCGTTACTAGAATCGTAAAAAAAACAAGATAACACACTGATTTGGTTGACAACTGACTTATCGAATCGTTCTGAATCACTAAACACAAAGGATCATCATGATGACTTATCGGCTCATAAATGTTCTCTGCTGAAGCAATTTTTTTCCCCATGATAATCCTCATGGGTCCTTTCGCCCGCGGAAGGTGAAGGGTTATGCCGGACTCTTACCGGCTAAAAACCCACGGTGTTCCTTCTCCTGACCGTTGGCCGGGGTCGCGGGATTCGCAAAAGCATGCACCGCAACCCATCTCTGCTGAAGCCTCCCATGGCGGTCGTATTGCCGTAATCACCTCAGATAGCTAATACTTATCATTAAATACACAACTGTGACACTTTTCGAAGATTCAAATCCCATTCAATGGATCACTATGTCCTACCGTGATACACTTTTGATTAGTAAGGAGGACAATGTGGCAACTACCTTAATTAACAGATTTCAGTGTATCTATGTATGTCATGTATTAATATGTAGGTACGTGCAAGAAAAGTGAAGAATACAATACCTTGATTACGATCTACCTACTCATATTACCTATATATAGGTATGTTATCTATATATGTTGTACTTTCATGATACTTTTAATAAAGTTTATTATTATTATAGTATTCGCTTCTTCCTGCGCAAATGAGGTCATGTGCTTGGTTTATTATTAAAATATATTTATTTTATCCTTCCCTTGTTCCTACTAATCAGGATCGCCCCCTTCACGTAGGTATCTGACATTGGCGAGTTATGAGTACACAGTACACCTCTATCCAACTCTTGCGGCGTTAGACGTGAATGATTACATATGACTGCAACATAGTGGCATTGAACGCGCCCCCGGACGGCCTGTAGCCTGCGCCAGCGGCGGCGGCAGGCGGTGCAGGCGTCGGTCAGTGACTTACCGTTTTGGGTGAAAGTGAACGCGGTTGCGTAACGGCTACATAACACGAGTGAGGCCGCGCCGCACCACTAGTCTCTGTCACGGTCAGGCTCACGTATTGAGGAAATTATTTATACTCTTTTTTATTTATGTTCGTTAGGTTAGTAGTAGTAAGACTGACGTAGTGATCTAAGTTACTATGCTATACAGTAGTGTCATTTGGTACAATATTAATAAAAAGAAAAAAATATGACTGTAACATTATAGGTATTATTAACAGGTATTTAGGTGTGTTTAAAATTAATAAGTAATAACATTGAGTATTTGGAAAAGGGGAATTATAAAACAAGTGACAAGAATTTTATTGATCGACATGACCAACCGTCTGTATTAATTAAAAATGCTATTTAATAGAAGATTGATTTATTAACTCCGTTTGAAAAATAAAATAATATTGAACAAGACAATGAATGAAAACTAACATGTATATGTTTCTAGGCTGTTTTTTAAAATCGTTTCCCCACTAGAAATGTCTCTTGTATCGTGGGTAAACAGGTAACACAAAATAACCGGAAGTATAGTAAACTATATTTATCTACATTCTGTAATAAAACTCGCCGAGTACGTGTACGTACCTATTATTATCTGTTTGTCGGAGAGTTTGGCACTATTTTATCTGTTCTTGATAAACGTATACTACGAACGGTGACGTAAGATGATTAGCATGGCGTAACACCTTAATGTATAGAATTTACTGATAGGTACCGAGAAAGTTGATTAATAACAAGATTATAGAATGCTTTAGTAGATATTATTAAGCCTCGTGGTATGCTGAGAATGGGCACGCCACGGCACTGCAGTGTTTATATGGATTTTTGCCGTAAGCCCAAAATATAACACGAGTAGAGCCTAGCAAAGTGTAGTTTTGGATATAATTGCGATAAGAGCAAAAGGATGATGATGGTTTTAATTAAAATGCACATTTACATCATACTGCGAAAACTGGACTTTATAATAACCGTGTTTAAGGTGGTGTGTTGTGGACTTCAGAAGTATTCGGAACTAGGAGTACAAGTACAAATGTAGGTACGTTACAGCTATTTTACACATAAACTGTTTACATGATCCGTTTTAGCGGGTCCTTTTTTATTTTAGTGATGGCGCCTGTAGTTATATGAGCGAGTTCACATACACGACAGTATTCCGGATCCAGTAAAAAAAATTAGATCCGTTATTTTTATCGTATCCTGTCTGCCAGATGCGACGCAGCTGCCATTTGTTTAACTTATCCGTCGGCACAGATGGGAACGACACATCCAGTACCGACGGATCCGGTAAAACGGATCTGTTAAAACTGATCCGCTGTGAACTATATAGTTTTGGATCGGAATTTGATTATCACTAAGAAGGAAAACGATATGTACAATTCATTTAAATTATTGTTTATTTGTTTGTCAAAATCGGCACTAATGATAAGTTATAACGAGAAACGGTTGTTAATCAGATAACATTTCAATGAAAAACGTAAAGTTGCAACTAGATTGCAGTCAATCTACGTCGACTGTCGACCAGTAGATATTGATTGACTCAAAACATAATCGACTGACTACATCGATCAATGAACGACCGACTCTCGACCGAAATGGACAATCGTTTTACTAGTTAACCTCTGCCATCACACCATCGATGGACGTCGAATAAAAATAGTCGACGTCGAACGAATGTAATCCAGCTGCGTTGCATCACACTGTATCGATCTGAACGGTCGATGTTATCGATCGACCGCAGTCTAGCTGTGCCAGAAAGTGTCACACATTTTTGAAATAACACACTACCTGTGCCCGCTGTTATTCTAAGTGTAGTTTTTAATTTCCCGGGGTCAAAACCATGGAGTTCTCCTGGTACCAAATTATCACTTGGCCGAAAATCATCGAATGTTTTAGAAAATAAATATGTGGATATCGCATACAACCTACCTATACTATTTTTTATTAAAACGAGATACAAATTGTTTGAACGAGAGGTAACTTTAATGTGATGATGTAAACGACAGTCTGGTCTTCAGTCATCATAGTATATGGTAATGGTCATTGAAGGTTTTATGTCATGGTTTGTACGGTGTGTGGCACAGGTGTGGACAGTGAAAGTGTATGAGTTGCGCCCGCGCCGCTGCGTGGGAATATTCAACTTAAAACTTTATTGCTGGTGTAATCAGGCGTGTTGTAGACACTTGTTGATGTTTGACCTTTTAGGGAATTACTGAATTTGTTTGTTGTTCACATAAATAGGTAACAGCTAGTTCACACAGAAAGAAACTGTTTACAGGATCCGTATTAGCGGATCCGTTTTTATTTTGGTGATGGCGCCTGTAGTTGAATGAGCTCACTTACACGACTGTATTCCGAATTCAGTAAAAAATACTGGATCCGTTATTTTTATCGTATCCTATCTGTCAGATGCGACGTAGTTACCATTTGTTTAACTGATCCGTCGGTACAGATGTGAACAACACATTCAGTACCAACGGATCCGTTAAAACGGATCTGATGAAACAGATCCGTTTTGTGAACGGGCGGTAACTCTAAGTTTTGCCTTGTAATGCCGCGGGCATCACAATAAGATTTCGTGTGTCATAAACATTGTATCGCCACTATTAGTAATTCGTCCGTAGGAGGACAGATTAAGAATACTTAAGATTCCCTTTTGTCGCCGGGCAAGCGGCGTAAGAATCGTAAGAGGCGACTAACTTAGGCACCATAAGTGAGCCGGAAAACGGCAATAGGCTCGCCACCTATTACATGGGACATCAGCCAAGAGGTGAAACGTGGTTGTACAGAGTCCAGTAATGGGAGAACACCTCTACTTAACCTTTCGAGGATTGCAAAAGTGAGTTTATGTTCGTTCTGCCTAGCTTTTTCTCAACTATATTAGGATCAGCATCCAGTCCAACTAGATGCGGCTGAATACTAGTATTTTATACGGAGCAACTGCCATCAGACCTCTGCAACCCAGTAACTGGGCAATGCCGATATCCTAAGGTTAGACCGGTTGTCAGACTTTCGGGCTTCTGATTACCTGTAATGATCGTCATTGGTATTCGTAGGATACCCGTGACCAACGGTTTAACGTGCTCTCCGAGGCACGGAGGGGTCTTGATGTGTAAAGAATGGTCACTCATGCACGGACTGACCGCGGCAAGCGCAGCTTAAAACCTTGCAAATCAAATGATCCGCGTGGTTGTTAATTAGCCACGACCCCCTACATAAACGTGAGTATATGTATTTAAGTATATTAGTAAAGTAATTACGTTTTTAACATTGCATAGCAGTGATAGCCAAGCGGTTAAACGTTAGCCTTCCATGGAGGAGGGTCTGAGTTTGATCCCGACCTCTGACTTTCGAATTCATGTGCGGATCAGAATATGATTATCACTTGCGTTAACGGTGAAGGAAAAACATTGTGAGGAAACCTGCACACCTGAGAGGGCTCTATAAAGTTCTCGATGGTGTGTGTAGTCTGGCAACCCGCACTAGGCCAGCGTGGTGGACTAAGGCCTAAACACTTCTCATTCTGAGAAGAGGCTTGTGCCCAGCAGTGGGACAGTAATGGGCTAGTTATGTTATGTTTTACGAATCACAATCGTTAATCGCTAATGTATTTCTACACCGCACCGAATGGACGAGTAGTCTAGTAAGTTTGTCGATAGCCCAATTTTTTTTAACTGTCTGCAACACGTTTATTACACAATGTTACAAGTTTACGATCAATAACCATTGATGTAGCGTGTTGACCACACTGTTGATAGGACATTCAGGCACGCTCGTTTGTCATTCTACTAACGTTAACAAAGTATTTAAAACCCTGTGGTTTCGTTAGGAAATTTTCTTAATTTACAATCAATCACGTCATGTGGCGCTTTATCCACTTAATTAGGATATCAAAAGTTTATTTTGAGGTACATTTAACAATAATATACAATCTATTTACGACTACTTATTGATTATTGGACATGATTTTTCAGATAAACGCTATTTAAGATTAGAAATCAGACTTGCGTTCTAATAAAAAAGATTTTAACTGGCAAAATAGGTAGGTACCTACACACTGAAATAAAATTCACTAAAAAGATATCATCATAATCTAAGAAACAAACAAAATTACACTATCAACTACAGGCGCCATCACCAAAATAAAAACAGTTTCTGTGTGAACTAGCTGTTACAGCTAGTTCACACAGAAACTGTTTACAGGACCCGTTTTAGCGGATCTATTTTTATTTTGGTGATGGCATCTGTAGTTGTATGAGCGAGTTCACATACACGACAGTATTCCGAATCCAGTAGAAATTACTGGTTTGACATTTTTACACACATAAACTGGATACCGGAACAGCATAAAAAATGGATCCGTACATGAAGATGTATGGAGAAGTATGGGTGCCTTCTAGGGTTTCTTTCCCGGGTTCCCGATCCCGGTAATACCCGGGAAAACTATGGATCCGCTTTAGCGGATCCGCTAAATTGGATCCGCTGTGTGAACGCACGGTAAGGCGTCTCGGACGGAAAAAGAAATATCACGTTTGAGGGGGCACAACTATAGAATAATCTACCTAACGAGATGGACTGTAAACTAATTGATCCATTTAAAACTAAACTCATAAACTCATTTAAATAAAAAGATCATCTGACACTTCGTAACACTTAGATAAGTTATCTGAACTTACATCACTGCGTTGTGTTCTTAATGAGTAATAAATGTTTGAATTTTGTAAACTTCTTACGCTTTTGTATTCATCCAATGACATTTGGATTATTGTGGAATATTAGTATGTTTATAATTCCTCTCATCTCGTTTCGTGTCTGCAACACGAGTATTACCTAATGCTCCGAGTACGATCATTCGCTATCAACGTTACAATCGTTTATCTTTTACCATCATCTACAACTTCTACGCTGTACTATAATAATTCTAGCGTGTTTATCATTGGTCCTATCTTTTTGAGTTGTATATCTACGGCACGGTTATTACGAAATGTTTTGATTTTACGATCAATCACAATCGATATACAATCATTTATCGGTTTATCCCCAGTTAACGTTCGTGAGTTTATCTCATCTCTAATCTTCCGAGAATTGGTTAACATCTACCTTAATAGAATTATTGTATTACAATTCATACCTATTTATCTTCTATCTATCTGTGGAATGCAGTAAGTACCAAAAAGATTTCGCTTTCTCCTGAAATAGCCTTTTACCCAGCGATGTACTCTGATAAGAAATTGCTCAAGCGTACTCCAGACGACACCATTTTTTTTTTATAAAAACGTTGCCCCACACTAGGATTTCTCCTGTATCGTGGGTGCATTTACAAACACAAATCTTCACATGCACAAACATCCAGACCCGGAACAACTACCTGTAGGCCATACAAATATTTGTTCCGTGCGGGAATCGAACCCACGACCCGTAGCGCAGAAGCCAATCGCTCAGCCACTGCAAACGTGTCGTCAAATTTAGCGGGTGCTAAAAAAAGGGTTTAAAAAAGCAGTGATAGCCTAGTGGTGTGATCGTCGGAATGCCAAGTCATAGGTCTCGAGTTCGAACCCAAGGCACGTACCTCTGACTTTTCGGATTCATGTGCATATTGTATAATTATCACTTGCTTAAAAAACGGTGAAGGAAAACATCGTTAGGAAACCGGCATGCCTGAGAGATATTTCTCGACTCCATGTGAAGCCAAGTCAGAAGCACATGGGTGGCATAAACTCTGACACCAGGTTAGTCACTAACCACACGAAAAGAAGAAAGGTGTTAGTCATTGTACTAATAAATGTATTGTCACCTGCTGTCTACATCTCATAATTGATTGGCAATTTCAAGCAAATTGTCAATTAATCCTGTCATCTGAAACCTTTTGTGCTGATTTGACGACACGTTTGATGCAGTAGCTGAGCGATTGGCTTCTGCGCTACGGGTCGTGGGTTCGATTCCCGCACGGATTAAATATTTGTATGTCCTGCAAATTGTTTTTCCGGCTCTGGGTGTTTGTGTATGTGAAGATTTGTGTCTGTAAACGCACACACGATACAGGACAAATCCTAGAGTGGGGTAACGTATTAAAACAAAGAACTATACCATCATGTTTCTATGTTTTCGTAAGACACTACTATGAGCAATGGCAAATGGGTCCGTAAGAGCATTTTAATTGTTATAAAATAGCAATTAAACATATTGATACTTAGTACCTATTTCAGATTTCCTGAAAAGCATAGCTTAAGGAACGTTATGCAAGCTTCGGATTTGCTAATACCTCGACTGGCAGCCCCATACGTAACGCTAGCACATGTAGTTGCTCAATTATGGTTACAAGAACCAACGAAGTTGAACATCAAACATAACATCACACCTGTATTCCCCGAAGGGTTAGGCAGAGGTGTATAGTAACACCCTCATTTCGCCGTTATGTTTAAGTCTAGTGTAAAAAGGAGCGAGCCTATTGCCAACGAAGTTCTTAAGCTTACTTTCAGATAAGTTGTAATTCATGTTTATTTCTGCATCATAGCTACACAGACATCGATGGAACTAGTTAAATGCTGGTTACATGCCGTATTTTCTTAGTGTTATTTTTTTTTCAGGAAGAGCCTCACACTTTTATTGTTTTTCAAAAGGTTCGGCAGAGGTGTATTTAGTACACCCTCGCTTCGCCAGTTATGTTTAAGTCCCATGTAATAGGGGGCGAGCCTATTGCTATTAACCGGACACAAATCCAGATACCGGGCTGCTACAGAGAAATTCCTAATGGAAAAATCCAATAACACTTTGCCCGACCTGGGGATCGAAACCAGGACCCCATGCTCAGCAGTGGCACTTGCGACCACTAGACCAACAAGGCAGTCAACTACTAGTTTTTCCTACGACTTTTAATTATTTTCCTGAAACTGTTCTTATACATCTAAATCTTCTTCTTCCTGCCCTTATCCCACACTAGATGGGGTCGGTACAACATGTATTTCATAAATCCATATTGTTAGAGGTTTTGGCTTATTGTTTTATGACCGGCCGCCTGCCTGACATCAACCCTCCTTGGAAATACCTACTCGTTGCGCTGTCGCGCGGGTGACCCAATGTGCTTGCCGATATTATGCACTGGGTCCTAAAATGATGTGCTTGTCAATCTTATTGCCGACAACTAAGCAGACTATGTTCTTCTTGGTGGAGTATACTTGAAGTTCGTCGACCCACTCATTAAGTTTTGCTAGGGACTTCGGTTCTGACACATCGTAAACTAATATAGCACCGTGAGCGTCTCTGTAAAAACTTGTTGTTTTGTTCCTGTCCCACTGTACCCCAAATACCAAGCTCTTACACATCTAAATATTTTAATAAATAAAGCTCCACTTACTTACCATACTGCGCGCACTACATATCACTACTTTCTGTTTATTTCTATCAGTGTCTTATATTTATAATATCTTGGTGACACTCCGCCATTGTGCCGTCGGGTGAAAAGCGCGCAATTTTCCGCCGCGCGCATGCGCTCATTGTACCTGCGCAGGCACCGACGCGCTGTTTAATTATTTCCACGTCTTCGTAACTCTTGACGTAATGATCATTCAAATGATATGAATGGAGTATTTGGTTGGTGTTTGATACTTGGGATAGTACGGTTAATTAATTTTCATGACTGAAGTTTGTCTAACGATTTTGCAATGAATAGAGCAAAATAAGTAAACCAGATACGAATACAAAAAATTACTGGTCATTAAAGATATGCACAGTATTTCCTTATATTTAATGAATTTGACGACACGTTTGGTGCAGTGGCTGAGCGACCGGCTTCTGCGCTACGGGTTGTGGGTACGATTCCCGCACGGAACAAATATTTGTATGGCCTATAGATAGTTGTTCCGGGTCTGGATGTTTGTGCATGTGAAGATTTTGTGTCTGTAAACGTACGCCACGATAGAGGAGAAATCCTAGTGTGGGGCAACGTTTTACTATATGTTTAAAAGAATTTAAAGAAAAGAATTTGAAAACCTACAGAGGTTTATTAGGTTGATAATGATATGGCTCTCAGACTCACTCTTCTTCTCGCTAAGAAATACCAAACAAATTTTGATGTTTACGTTCTCCCTACATAATCCCCAAAGAATATTTTTGAAAAAATGATAGTTTTATTAAATGATAGCTTTATTACATTCGGCATTTTATATGCTCAAACATATTTATAGATATGATTTCCTCTCTTATTCATTCACGAGTTCTTCGTAAAGGTCACAATCAAATATTTTTTTTTATAAAAATATAATTTAATTGACTATTGTATAAAACATTAAATAAATTACACTATAATTCGACTATCTCTCTCACATAAGACGACAACACTACACGTAGTAGTACTGCGTCTTGGCATGCCGCAGCATGTGCTTGTTGGCCCAGTAGTTCTCGTGGATCAGCTCCTGCCTCCGACTGTTCACCACCACCGCAAAGTATATCAGGATTGCTGGAAATAAACGAACATAATAAAGACAGGGACATATTATAACAGTTTACTGGCACATTCCTATAATTTACTGAACTTTATTGGTTCTCGTATCTATATCAATAATTAAGCAAAGACCTCACCCACACCTCTGCATAGTAAGCCCTCTTACAGCTCGTTCACACAGAAACTGTTTAAAGGACCCGTTTCAGCGGATCCGTTTTTATTTTGGTGATGGCTCCTGTAGTTGTATGAGCGAGTTCACATACACGACAGTATCCCGAATCCAGTAAAAAATAGTGGATCCGTTATTTTTATCGTATCTTGCCTACCAGATGTGACGCAGCTCCCCTTTTTTTAACTGATCCGTCGGTACTTACAGATGTGAACAACACATCCAGTACCGACGGATCTGTTAAAACAGATCCACCGTGTGAACGGGCTCTTACACATTAGTAGTTATCATAGTTAAATTTAGCTTACAAGTCTATTTATATGCCTAGTTTAGCAAATAAAATGTAACCATTGATAAGCAAAACGATTCGTTCTTGGCCATAGGAACCGAGCATAAGGGGTATAGAACTCTGCACTGTTACCTCTTCCGTATCTTCGTCTTACTCTTTACAGATACAAGTGAAAATAAAGCAGTATCGATTTTTACACGCCATGTTCTATGAACGTAGTATATCTATAGGTATAGTATTTAATAACATTGGATAAGAGTCATTATTACGATATTTATAATTAAGTCTACAGGCTGTAAACGAAATCATGTAATTCCTTCAGACCTCGTGATTTACTGCTGACATAGATTAACCCTGCACGGGATATTTTTAGATTCATTTTTATTTTTTACGTAATGTAAACATGTGTTCTTAACGTGAGACATTTTAACGCCCCAAGTTAAATGACCGCGCGGCGAGCAATAGCCGCGCAATTCACTCGGGGCGCTAAAATGCCTCACGTTAAAAACACATGTTTACTTCTTGAATTTCTTCTTCTCTATATATCACAAGGTTTGAAGGAATTACATGATTTCGTTTACATCCTGTATTCAACGCCAATATTAAATTTTATTGATGGACTATCGTTGAATGCAATAGTATAAATGATCGAAAACGACTACACGATTATTACAGGTTGAGCAATTAATGATAACTTCATTAATGCACGGTCACACGTGACACGTGAGATCTTTGACCTGGCAGTAACATCATAATACAAGTGTCACAGTAATCATAGTACTTATGTAAGTATGTTTATGGTTATGCTCTATGCTCTCGGGGAAAGAGCGTGAAAGAGGCAACGCTTTGAAGTTGACTATTGTGATAATGAGGTGCAGAGAGCCCTTCCATAGATTATAAAAACAACTCCAAGTTACCAGAATCTATCCGTGTTTGATTCTGTAATGGAAGATGTATTAAAAAAACTTAGTACTAGTAGTAAGTCAATAATCATATGTGGTGATTTTAATATTAACTTATTAGAAAATAACTCTAATACTGTCAGATTATTAAGTCTTTTTAGGTCATTTGATTTGTCCAATGTTTTTAATGAACCAACACGGGTGACAGCTTCTTCTGCCACTTGTATAGATAATATTTTTTGTAATTGTGATTACTTACACAAACAAATTGTAAATAAGTTGCCATCTGATCACAGTGGACAAACAATAACATTTTGCTCCTATATGCCTATACAAAAAATTCAAATAAGGTTTAGGCCAATTACACGTAAAAATTTAGAGAAATTAAATAATTCTTTGGCCAGTAAATTATGTGTTCAGAGTTTCAATAATATTTGTGACCCAAATGAGTTCTACGCCGAGTTCTTTTCACTATTAAACACTCAATTTAATGACACTTTTCCACTAAAGACTAAAAGTATTTACACAAAGTTCTTATTTAGTGATTGGGCGACTCCAGGTATTCGTAAAAGCAGGGAAAATCTTTTTGAACTTTATGGTCTAAAACAACATATGAATAATACAAGCTTTCATCAGTATGTTGCAAAATATTCTAAAACTTTTAAAAGTGTGTGCAAAATAGCTAAAGCTCTTTATATTAGCAATAAAATAAAATCAGCTGATGATAAAATAAAAACTACCTGGCAAATAATAAATAATGAAACAGGTAGAAAAAAACAGCTTAATACTGAATTTAATTTAGAAACTGCACATGGGCCCATCACTTCAGAGGTAGAAATAGCTCAGGAATTTGAAAACTTTTTTGCTAATGTTCCCCTTAAAACTACTGAAACTTTGAATTCCTCACCCGCGCTTTCTGCTGCCTTACTTAGAAATAATGTAAAGGTATGCCCCTTGGAGTTTAGGTTTCAGCATACAAACCCCCAAGCTATTATAAAAGCTTTTAAAGATCTTAAAATTAAATCAACAGAAGATCTCTGGGGAATGTCTGTAAAAGTCTGTAGATCTATCATCGAAACCATTGCGCCCTATTTGGCTTTCATATTTAACACCAGTGTGGACCAAGGAGTCTTTCCGGATCTCATGAAACACAGTAAAGTAGTTCCTCTGTTCAAATCCGGTGATAGTAAAGAACCCAACAATTATAGGCCTGTGTCAATTCTGCCTGTTCTCAGTAAGGTGTTTGAAAGGTTGATGCTCAATCAAATGTTACGTCACTTTAATAAAAATTCCATCTTTCATGAACAACAGTACGGTTTCACCAAAGGGCGTTGTACCACTGACGCCGGTGTCACCCTAATAAAGAACATTTTTAACGCCTGGGAAGAAGCACAAGATGCCGTTGGAACCTTTTGCGACCTCTCTAAGGCGTTCGATTGCGTACACCATGAGACACTTCTGCTGAAACTAGAGCACTATGGAATTAGGAATACAGCTCTTAATTTACTAAGATCATACCTGAAACATAGAAAGGTTAAAGTTCAAGTAAACGGCGTTAACTCATTGGGGTCTGAAATGGCAATGGGCGTTCCTCAAGGTTCGATATTGGGTCCATTCCTCTTTTTAGTTTACATTAATGATTTACCCCAATTATTTCAAAATCAACCGAAAATGGTGTTATTTGCAGATGACACATCTTTGATATTTAAAATAGACCGACGGTCACAAAATCTTGACGACGTGAATAACTCTATTCTTCAGGTCCAAGATTGGTTTACGGTAAATAATTTGGTACTAAATAAAACTAAAACCAAATGCATTAGATTTAAATTACCCAATGTTAGAAGTAGCGAATGTGATATTATATTGAATGGAGAAAAACTGGAATTTATTAGTCAAACGGTTTTCCTAGGAATCACTTTAGACGAGAAATTACAATGGGGACCACATATAACATCTCTAGCGGGGCGGCTAAGCTCGGCTGCTTATGCTGTTAGAAAGATAAGACAGTTAACAGATGTAGAAACCGCGCGTTTGGTCTATTTTAGCTACTTTCACAGCATTATGTCATATGGCATTTTACTGTGGGGTCGGGCTGCTGATATTGATTCCATCTTTATTTTGCAAAAGAGAGCTGTCAGAGCCATTTATAATCTACGTCACCGCGAATCTCTTAGGGAACTATTTAAAGGGATTAATATTATGACGGTACCTTGCCAATTCATTTATGAAAATATTATGTATGTAAGAAAAAATCTACATCTTTTTAATAAAATAAGCAATAGACATAACTCTAATACTAGAAATAAAGATAAACTTGATCGACCATTTTTCAGATTATCTAAAGTACAGACATCTTTTATGGGGTACTGTGTTAAATGTTACAACAAAATACCTTGTGATATATTGCAATTAAATGAAAGAAAATTTAAAAGTCATATTAAAAGTACACTTTGTAAACAAGCATATTACAAGTTAGACGATTATATCCAGGATAAGAACGCTTGGAAACATGCTGGTCCAGCTCCATAGGACAATGTAGAGTCTAGACAAAATCAAACTGGTTGCTATTTTAATTGTATAATTTATTTTTTTAAAGCCGTTTATTTTAGATTCTATGAGTAAGTACCTAAACTCATACACTGACTTATTACTTTTATTTTTTTGTGAAAACGTATACTTTTGCAATGTTTGTAAATATGTGAGCACCATGTACCTATCACAATTAATATGTCGTTGTTTCATTTTTTATTTTTTTTTACCTTTTGTGGTATAGTAATTTTATTCTAGGTGCATCGTTTTCACATATAATTGTATAATTAATGTACCTATACAAAATATTGTAAGACATTTTAAAAGAGTAACGGTGGAGTTTCTTGCCCATTCTTCTCCATACGAAACTACCTTTTGGAAGGGGCAACTAGAATCAATTCTATTTTCTTTGTAACTTTAACGTTCAAAAGTGCCTTTTATGTGCCTAATTGAAATAAATACTTTGACTTTGACTTTGAACAAGACGTCTTGTAATAGTAAAATTTTTGTTGTAATAAGTTTGTGCACTGTGTCTGATCCGAATCCGGGAAAGTACGATCCGAGGAAACTGGACTTCAAATCTATGAAGTTCAGATCGTTTATACAAAGAGTACCACAGCTTATTCGGATCATACTTTCTCGAATTCGCATTGGACGCAGCGCACAACGACTCTTATTCTCACACCTGGGATCCCAGGCCTGGTCAGACAGAGAGCGTGGCGGGGTGTGATATTCATGTCGAGTGTTGATCGCGTGCTCTTGGCGTGCGAATTACTATGGCAGTTTATGTATGTAGACTGCCACACCACGGCAAGCTTCGCGTGGCAATCTCGGTGTGGCGTCTTCCATACATTGTCATAGTAATTCGCACGCCAAGAGCACGCAATCACCACGCGACGTGAATATCACACCCAGCCACACTCTCTGTGTGAACTGCGTATATCATTCACTAGATTATGATTAGGTCCTGTACAAAGGAGGACATCTTAATGTCAACGGTTATGGAGTACAATTCTACCCAGAGCCTACTAAGTGACTATTTATCGACCTAACTGAGGGAAGTCTACGAGATTCACTACAGTAGCACCCTAAACTGACGACACGTAGGTGCAGTGGCATAGCGACTGGCTTCTGCGCTACGGGTCGTGGGTTCAGTTCCCGCACGGGTCAAATATTTGTATGTCCTACAAATTGTTGTTCCGGGTCTGGGCATTTGTGTATGTCAAGATTTGTGTCTGTAAACACACCCACGATACAGGAGAGATGCCAGTGTGGGGCTACGTTTATAATAAAAAGAAAAAATAACACTTTTGATCGTTCCATTGTTTAAATAAAATCACAATCAAAGGCGAGCTATGTATAAGTATGTACTATACCTAGATATATATGTTTGCATTAGTGGGAAACCCCGTATGTTATCTGCTAAGTGGGTTGACTTTGCTGAAGGATTTTTATTTATTAACACCATGTTAACAGCCGGTAAAACCAAATTGAAGAGAGCCAACATCAGACATTATTTAGTGAACACATTTTTGTATCTACTGACTACCTGTACCTAGTAGGGTTTCTTGATACTTTTGTAGATCTGTTAGATACTCTACAAGCATGATATACTGCTGTAAACGGAATCGCCAGCTAAACTGTAACAGCCGATATTAATAATCGATCCTAATCTAGCAGTGATAGCCTAGTGGTGTGACCGT
This sequence comes from Amphipyra berbera, assembly GCA_910594945.2. Classification (NCBI taxonomy): domain Eukaryota; kingdom Metazoa; phylum Arthropoda; class Insecta; order Lepidoptera; family Noctuidae; genus Amphipyra; species Amphipyra berbera. Next base: position 20,282,815 of record OU343133.1, read on the forward strand.
CGGATTGCAAAGTCATAGGTCCCGAGTTCAAACCCTATGCACGGACCTCTGACTTTTCGGATTCATGTGCGTATTGTATAATTATCACATGCTTTAAAACGGTGAAGGAAAACATCATAAGGAAACCGGCATGCCTGAGAGATATTTCTCGACGGCATGTGAAGCCAAGTCAGAAGGCCATGGGCGGCATAAACTAAAAGAAGGAGATCTAAAATCTATGGATTGATGTAGGTTTTCAACATTACTTAGGTATATGTATTGATTTCTGTGACGGTAATTATCATGCATACCTGAGTATATAAAGTACACAGATATAACAGTGGCGGCCTCCGTCAGGGCGTCCACGTCTCTGCTGAAGGTCAGCAGCACCATGCCGGCCACTGTGATGACGACCAGCACCAGTCCTTTCCACCACGCCAGTACCAACCACGGCCACGTGAACTGGGGCTTTCTCTGCAAATAAAAATGGAGTTATCAGACTGATCCATCATGCATTACGCTGAGATAGGAACCTTTTTTGCCTCGTGCAGATTGTTTTAATTTTTGTTGTCTTTTTTTATGTTCTTCCTTGATCCTACACTTTGAAAAGGACACGAGCAAGAGCAGTTGATTTTCTTAGGGACTGTATAAGTAGTGATGATCATGCGCATTATAATTCCTTTTGTCGTGGACTGTGATAGGCGAACATAGATAAAATAAAACGAATATTGTTCTTTTTTTAAATTCTTTAGATTAGAAACTGGGAGTGGTATTTGTAATCAATAAATCCGCATAACATTGAAATTGACATACAACACAGTTTTACGTTTTTAATCATATTATATTACGGTAATCAATTATTTAGACTTGTTGATTTCAAACTGCCTCGTTGGTCTAGTGGTGGCAAGCGAGAGTGCTGATCGTGAGGGCTTAGGTTCGATCCCCAGGTCGGGCAAAGTTTTATTGGGTTTTTCCGCGTGAAATTCCTCAGTAACGGCCCGGAGTTTTTGTTGAGTTTGGATGTGTGCCCGGTTGATGGCAATAGGCTGGCCCCCTATTACATGGGACTTAAACCTAATGGCGAAATGAGAGTGTTACTAAACACCTTTGCCCAACCATTCGGGGAAAATAGGCGTGATGTTATATGTTATGATTTCAATCTGTTGTGTAAATATCTTTTTTGACGTTACAGACATGCATTGTCTATGTACCAAACCACTAAAATCTTTTCAACCAAATTGAAATAAATTCAAGTAGTTTCAGCTCATGTTGATCGGCCTTTAAGGTTCATTCAATTAAACCATAATATTGTGTTTAATCCCTGCTGAAAGCAGTTGTTATGTTGCATACATTTATTTGCGAAAATCGATCCTATTTCTCAAATTCTAAATTCATTTCGATTCGTTTGTTGATATTACCTATATTAAATAGAGTATTGTATGTATAATTGATAAAGCTCCGGGAATGTATATACTTACAGTGGAATCCGTTTATTACGACTTCGCTTTTAAAGACCAGCCGCTTATAGCGACTTAAGAACAGCCTTTAGTTAGGTTTTCTTATGTGGTATTTACTGACGCTTATAACGACGTCCGTTTAGTACGACCAAATATCGCCGTCCCTTTGTTGTCGTTATAAGTGAACTCTACTGTACTTATAATAATGAGGGGTTGTAGTACCGGTGGCAAAATAGAACCCAGGAACCACTCAGAAACCATGAAGACCTTCTACAATAAGTAAGGGTATTCAAAAATGCCTTAAAAATCCGAAGGTAGAGGTTTTGTATTTGACGCGTTATGGCAAGATAATCACTACGCTTGTTGGATGGATTGGTTATCGGATAACATAACTCCACGCCTTATATTCCCCGAAGGGTACGGCAGAGGTGTTTTTTAGTACACCCTCGTTTCGCCAGTTATGTTTAATTATTATTATTATAAACCGGGTACAAATCCAGACTCTGGGCTCCTACTGAGAAATTCCTAATGGAAAAACCCAATAACACTATGCCTGACCTGGGGATCAAACCCAGGACCCCATGCTCAGCAGTCGCGCTTGCGATCACTAGACCAACAAGGCAGTCACACTGTTATTAACTAGTTAATATGAACCATATACCTCACCTTAAACGCCCCATGTATGAGTAATCCTCCTATGAAGACCTCTATGACGGCGAGCACGGCCAGCGTCCCGTAGAAGATGAGCCTGGTCTGCGGCAGCGTGTCGTTCAGGACGGTCAGCGGCGCGTACACGAACACCGTGCACACTGATATGAACTGAAACATTGATGGTAGCGTAAACATCTTGTATACAGTGGGGCATTCTTCGAAAAATATTAACAAAAATTGAGAACGTCATTAGCATCATCCCAAAGTTAAGAATGCAGATGTTTAATACTATAATTATGATAATGAAAACTCAAACTATACCGCTGCCGTCAAGCAATAAGACAAGAATAAAAACAATCTGACAATACTATAACGTTAACAACCCGGGAGAAGAATGATTTGTTAAAATAATGTTAAAAAATTTCGAATATTCACCCACTAAAGAAAGAAGAAAGAAAGAACAGTTCTTTATTCGCGCTATGGGGTCATTCAAGTATTACGTAAGCAGAATTTTAGTAATTTTTGACCCACCCCTCCCCCTTGTCAGCAAAAGTAAGCAAAGCTCCTATGCGTACGTAAACATTGGTACATATTTTTCAAACTGATCAAGTTTCTTTATTGTTATTCATGAGCAGCAGTTTTTAAGTCTAGAAAAATAAGTAAATAAATAAAATTTGCTGACGTAATCGTCATCTAGTCACCCCCGTCCCCAAGTCATCAAAAATAAGCTAAGCAAAGACCTCCTCAACCCCCTTTCGTGCTTACGTAATACTTGAATGGCCCCCAACATGACGCACGAAAGTAAAATAAAAGTATAAAACAAAACAAAAGAAAAACTATTGGGAAAAATATACGTCATTTTTTTTTTCATCTCCCCGCAAAACAGCCTTCGCTCAGCATAATGCTGTGTCTCACGTGCGAAACGGAGCCACAGCGCCGGTTTTCAGCGACCGACAGCCGAAATGAATGTACTACTTGTAGCGTTAAGGATGATTTCCACCAAACGGCTCGCATCGCATCGGATCGGAAAGAATACGAACGGATGCGGCGACAGCTGATCGCGTCCGGCAGGATGTCGACGCATACGATCGGCATCATACCGCCGCTTGCGAAAGTATCCGTTTCTGTGCCTAGTCAAATAGTTTCATTCCTACAGTGTTGACAGTCGAAAGGATCCGATCGGATACAACGACAAGCGAACGGAGCCGTACGCACGTCGCAGCATACTTTCGGCTAAGATCGCGTGCCGCGGAAGACGCCCGCGGTCAACCTGCTGTGCGCGGCTTGGTAATATAGACTTTAAATACTGTATACACGATTTAATATCGTTTAAAGATAGTAAAATCCGGTCCGATCCGATGCAATGCGAGCCGTTTGGTGGATATCATCCCTAATTGTGTGTTTCTCTTCGTCGAGTTGCTGATGTTAAGAACCGTTAAGGTGTGACTATGAGGTACGGTGAGATGCAAGGCTGGATTTAAGGCGCTCGACATCGAACATACAGAAGGCAATTAGGTTCCAGTAACCTATAATGAAACACCTACCCATCTGGATATTGTGCTCCCCTTGGTTCTTCTTCTTTTCGGGTGGTTAGTGACTAACCTGGTGCCAGAGTTTATGCCGCCCATGGGGCTCTGACTTGGCTTCACATGCCGTCGAGAAATATCTCTCAGGCATGCCGGTTTCCTCACGATGTTTTCCTTCACCGTTTTTAAGCAAGTGATAATTATACAGTACGCACAGAATCCGAAAAGTCAGAGGTGCGTGCCTTGGGTTCGAACTCGAGACCTATGACTTGCGGTCCGACGGTCACACCACTAGGTTATCACTGCTGAGTGTCCCATCCCCTATCCTAGTATATAGTCCCCTATCATATTCCCATCCCCTTGGTGAGATGATGTACTCTTATCAGGTCGCAAACATCATTAACGTTAAAGGGGAAATTGTTATAATCACCACACGTTTGGTAGCCGAATTTGTAATCGCAGTTATTTGTTTAATTAGATACTTACTACTTGCGCGCGCTTATCGCTACTGTATTAGTTAGGTATATTTGTTAACTAATTAACTGAAGTATACGTATTTTTTTATTTGAGTTTGTTCTATTAATAACACCTAGTAACCCTGTGAAATTCCGCCAGTTAATTTGAATTAAATAAAAATCATTTATTTCAGACAAAAAAGTCCATAGGCAAGGCAAGGTTGTTAGTAATAGACACGCCGTCTACCCCTGCACAGTATGCTCATCAGTCTCGCAACACATGGAGTTCAGTCAATCTACTGAGCAGAACAGTATCGGTTCTCTCCCCAATCATCCTTAGGACGCTATTCGGGCTAATAACTAACGCTGTATAATTAATTGTCTTAGGATGGGTTTGTGGATAATTAAAAGCCAAGCGGATCATATGATTTGCAAGGTTAAGCTGAGCTTGCCGCGATCAGTCCGTGGATGGGTGACCATTCGTTACACATCGAGACCCCTCTGTGCCTCGGAGAGCACGTTAAACTGTCGGTCCCGGGTATCATACGAATACTTATCTATGACAGTCGTTACGGGTAGTCAGAAGTCCGAAAGTGTGAAAAGCGGTCTAACCTTAGGATATCGGCATTGCCCAGTAACTGGACTGCGGAGGTCTGATGGCGGTTGCTCCGTGTAAAATACTGGTATTCAGCAGCATCTGATTAGACTGGAAGCTAACCCCAATATAGTTGGAAAAATGCTAGGCAGAACGAATTAATCGTCTTAGTTTTAAGGATTACATAGGTTGAAAGGATGTTTCAGTACAATCTGCTTATTCAGTAACAAAATATTAGGTCATCGCGAAAGCAAATTCAAACATAGTGATCACGTCATGCTCCGCTAAAGAGATGGTCAGTTGATGAATAAATCCATTGTTTTAATAATGAGTAGGCCAAGGTAAGCATTTTGTCTGTTTACCCAACGTATGTCATAAAACAATAAACTGTACTGACACTTTCACATAACTATGAGCTGAAATTTTTAATGAATTAGAGAATTGCACATGCAAACAATATCAAAGTAATTCCATCTAATCTATTGTTTACCGAAGAATACACTTTGACGACACGTTTGGTGCAGTGGCTGAGCGATTGGCTTCTGCGCTATGGGTCGTGGGTTCAATTCCCGCACGGATTAAATATTTGTATGGCCTAAAAATTGTTGTACCGGGTTTGGGCGTTTGTGCATGTCGACGCATGGCAGTGAAAACGTCGTAAATAAAATTTTCTTCAAAAGCGTTTTATTTGTTCTTTAGATTGATAAACTCATCATACAGGTACCAGTTCAACCAAATTTCAGTTCAAATACTTCTAAGCTATCTATGACGTACGATGACAAACTTGTATTAACATTTGATCGGCCATTTTTTTGCAGGAGACAGTTATTTCTATCTCTTTTAAAGATTTGTATTTTACACGTCATACGTGGATTTCACCGCCGACCGATGATGTGAAGATTTGTCTCTGTAAACGCACCCACGATACAGGAGAAATCCTAGTGTGGGGCAAAATATAAAAAAAAACTATTTTCTTTTGGTCATGAACTTCTTAATTTTTATCGTACTTAAGCGTATGAACACTGGTCGTACGAGTTGAGCGCGCCCACTGAATAGGTACCTACGTTTTTCTCCGTCATATAGGCAGTGTCCCGGTGATATCGCTTTCGTGAAGTCTTTCAACGCACGAAAGTGAATTAAAAATCCCAACATGTTCGGATTGTTTCGGACATCAGAACTACACGTCTGACGACTAACTCACACCCAGTTGCAGCACTTGGTACCCACTTGGAAGGTCGGGATTGTTCGTACGCACGAGACTGACCTTACTCGGATACACCAAGTCGAGTAAATTACTCATAAACACAATAGAGTAAAAATTAGTATTTACTCATTTTTTGTTGTTTATCGACTATTATAATTGCGGTGAATATATATCCTCCTGGCCGTCTCTTAGTATTGCGATTTACCAAACGCCAGCATAACCCTTAGAAATCTTTTACAATGATCACATTAAATTACACATAACATAACATCACGCCTGTATTCCCCGAAGGGTTGGGCAGAGGTGTACCTATAGTAACACCCTCATTTCGCCGTTATGTTTAAGTCCCATGTAATAGGGGGCGAGCCTATTGCCATTAACCGGGCACAAATCCAGACTCCGGGCTGCTACTGAGAAATTCTTAATGGAAAAACCCAATAGCACTGCCCGACCTGGGGATCGAACCCAAGACCTCACGATGAGCAGTCGCGCTTGCCACACTAGACCAACGAGGTCATTAAACATTAAATTAATCAATTAATTAGTTAACAATAAATTATGTTGACGTAGTGGCACAATTCGAAGTCAGCTGTTATGTAGGTAGCTCTTATATTAGATCTTAGGGTCTATAACCACACCACGTTTTTTAAACGCGCCGTTGACGCGCGTTTGTAGCGATACAGACGCGATACGCACGCGAGTCAGACGCAGCCTGTAGACCTTTCCACACCGGTATAAATTCAAACACATGTTTGAATCGATACAGACGCGCGTGTGTAGCGATACAGACGCGATGCAAACACGCGTGTGTTTCGATACCTACATTTCAGTTATAAAGTTTTCTACGTCGAATGGCTCCATTTTTTGTGGTCCAAAGACGTGCGGTACACCAAATTGCTCGATTGCAAGTAGCGTAGAATTCACACCTCCCTCGTTGAGGGGGAAATCCCGCCCGTAGGGAAGCGCGCGCTAGCGACGCATCGGTGTCGCGCGTTTAAATCGATACAAACGCGATGCAAACGCGCGTGTGTATCGTTACAAACGACAACGAACTGCTCTGTAGGATAAAAGCGCGCCGTCGACGCAGGTTTCTAAAACGCGCGTCAACGGCGCGTTTAAAAAACGTGGTGTGCACAGGCCCTTAGGAAAAAAGAAAACTATAGAGGTCTAAAAGGTCACAAGTTTATAGCACAATCGTATCACTTCAATAACACTAACGTATTAAAATTAAAACGTTTGTTGGATAAATTAAGATAATAATGTTTGTAATTAGCCAATCTTATCAGCGAACGGCTTGTGTTTACAATCAATTAATTCCTTGCACCATTTATTTGTTATCTACTGCCTGTGCTGGTATGCATGCGTATCATTATTTATATAAGAAAAAAGGGCGCACGTTTATTTTTATTATTTTAGTTGGTCGCGTTTGACCGTAGTCACAGCTGATGGTAAGGGCAGGCAGGATCTAAGATGGAGCACACAAATCGAAGTACCAAAGGAAGAGGGACTCCCCTTTGTTGTGACATAGACTCATAGACTAGACTAGACACCATAGACTATAAATTAATAGTTCGTATTTTTTTGTTTTTTTATTATTTTTTAACTTTTTTGTGTTTGGGTTATCAGGTAATTATATGTTATAAGTCCAAATTTTTGTTTTAGTTTTAAGTTTTTAATTTTTAGAATTTTTATATTTTTAATTTAAAGTATACTTGTGTGTCCGCTTGGGCGAAAAAATAAATACTTTTCTTTCTTTCTTTCTTTGCTAGGGTTACCATATAACAGGCATTTGCCGAGTTTGACAGGCATTTTAAGGTTTAGACAGACGTGCGGCCGGCTTTATTCTGAGACAGGTATAAGGGTGCATTCAAAAAGCCTCTATGAGTGACGATAGGTACTGAAGCAGGTACGTACGGAGCACACTGTGTAGTCAGCCCCGCTACCAACCTCGCTACCTGCGTAATCTTTTCACGACACGGCATGAGCTATTCTCTTGCTGACATGAGAGAGATCTACAGGCATTTTTCTGTAAAATTGGGCATTTAAGGCATTCTAGACAGACATTCCTCCATTTTCAAATGGTAACCCTACCGACCCCTCTGGCTCTCACTTACACACGATGGAACACAGTAGACTGCTTGGCGTAGGACTTTTATGTGAGAGTGTTAGCTAGCCAGGCGGAACGTATAGATCCTACCACCAAGCGTGCTGGGTTTTGTATAATCTTACAACACGCGTCTATTCCCAGCGTGCGGTGAGGTAATTTTATATTCTAGCCCTAGCATAATGTAAAAGGGTAGGCAGATTTATGTACCGTGATAGAAGTCAAGTTTACGAACTTAAAAGACTTTCCACGCCTCTGTTTGTTTTGTCGTGTAAGATTAAGTTATGCAATAGAAATGCAGAAAGTTCGTTACATCAGCACTTGGAATAAGGACATAATTACTGTACAGTCTTTCTTGGTGGAAACTGGGTGTAAGCAGCTTATTTATACCTGAGATGCCAAATTCAAAGCAGCCAAGATTCAAAAACTAAATTGTAAAATGGATCATTGGTGTCGATTCTGTCGCACATTTTGACAGTACTAAACTAGACTAAACGCAACTGTCCCTTTCTTTTTCTATTGAAACAGAAAGAGACAAACACCCTTGGTTTAGTTTAATCTGTCAAAGTGCGCAACAGAATCAACACGATTGTCTGCCTGAAGACTGAGCTGTGCCCGCGACTTACTTATGTGAAAATGTTATGTCCTTATAATCAGTCCATTACTGTCACACTGTCACGCTGCTGAACAGGGGCTGGTGATGGGAAAACAATTATATAATTGATAAAATAATAATAAAAAATTGAAAGGAGTATGCTTAGGTGGTTTGGTCATGTTGGGAGAATGAGTGAACGGCGATTAACAAAAGGAATTTATCAGGCGGATGTTAGTAGAAACGCCGGTAGAGGACGCCCTAGAAGGACATACATCGATGTATGAATGTGGGTGAAGCGAAAGAGGTATGTAAGGGTCGTAGCATGTGGCGTTCTATGGTTTCTGCCTACCCCTATGGGAAAAAGGCGTGAGTTTATGTATGTATGTATGTATAAAATAATATTGTTATTTAATATTAACCTGCTTCAATGAAAGTAGAAACCACACAGTAGTCTTATCTCTTACAAGTGTTCACGTTAACTTACGATCGAATCTGCACTTGACTCATGTTCCGAGAATACTGGTTATAAATAACGATATGTTATTGATAATTCAGTTATTTTGTTCTTTAGCGATATAACTGATTATCCAGGGAAGAACGTTAAAATCTGGAAAATCAGGCAAACATTTTAGAGGTCAGTGCTACTCACATCCGGAAAATGCGTTCGAATAACTAAAACAAAAACAGCATCGGGAAACCATAATACATTTCAAATAGTTAAATAAATTTTTGCTAAATATAAAAGGTTTCCTAATTAAAGGGCTACCATGATAGTTCAAGGAGTATTGTTTACCAGATAAACAGTAGGTCTTAGGATCTTGGACACACAAGTTTAAAGAAACTGCACAAATATTATCGAGGCACTTAAATTACCGTTGTCTAGCGTAAGAGCCCTTCACACAGTGGATCCGTTTTAACGGATCCGTCGGTACTGGATGTGTTGTTCACATCTATACCGACGGATCAGTTAAAAAAATGTCAGCTGTGTCGTATCTGGCAGACAGGATCCGATAAAAATAACGGATCCAGTATTTTTACTGGATTCGGAATACTGTCGTGTATGTGAACTCGCTCATACAACTACAGGCGCCATCACCAAAATAAAAACGGATCCGCTAAAACGGGTCCTGTAAACAGTTTCTGTGTGAACTAGCTGTTAGCAATGAAATGCAACACAACTCATACAGCTAATTAAAATTTTGAAAATAACATAACATAACACCACGCCTTGTATTCCCCGAAGGATTGGGCAGAGGTGTGTATAGTAACACCCTCATTTCTCCGTTATGTTTAAGTCCCATTTAATACAGGCGAGCCTATTGCCATTAAACGGACACAAATCCAAGCTCCGGGCTGCTACCTACTGAAGAATTCCACACGGAAAACCCAATAACACTTTGTCCGACCCGGGGATCGAACCCAGGACCTCAGGATCAGCAGTCGCGCTTGCCACCACTAGACCAACGAGGCAGTTAATTTTGAAAATGTTTATATAATATAATTACCTATCTAATTAAAAAAAACAAGGATACTAACTGTAAACAAAATCCCGATCATCTTCGTCCCGAGCTCGAGGCTGAAGCAGCAACAACAATTTTCAACATTGAAGCACATTTTAAATTATTTAATTAAACAAAACAATATTATAATTATATCACAAATTAACTGTATCGACTCGTTCGTGTTGTGTATCGCGCGGGCACTCGTAAACTGATTAGATTCCCTTAAACTGGCACTATCTGTCGCGTAGGGTGACTCAACTAATTATGAGATCTATGCTAATTATTTTTTTATATTATATACGTAGGTAAGTACAGTTACAACGTGAGCATTTTTGGAAGCTCTAGTGCATACATTACATCATACACATTTTTGTCACATTACATTTGTTACATTAACCTGCATTATTCTCATTCTATTTCTCACACTACTGTAATGGAATTGTAATGAACTACTCTTTTGAAAAGAGTAGATATTCATGGAGTTTCTTGCCGGCTCTTCTCCATAGAACCTACCTTTTGGAACCGTGCACCAAGTTTTGACGTTTTAAAAGTGCCTGAAATCTGGTCTATTTGAAATAAAAAACTTTGACTTTGACTTTGTCTTACATTGCCAGTTACTTAATTTAAAAACAAAACACCTCTGCCGAATCCTTCAGCCCATACAAGGAGTGATGTTATGTTATGTTAATTAAGCATTCCAATTGAAATTTTATCAGCACATACACCTTATTCTTCTTTTCGTGTAGTTAGTGACTAACCTGGTGTCACAGTTTATCCCGCCCACGGGCCTCTGACTTGGCTTCACATGCCATCGAGAAATATCTCTCAGGCATGCCTGCTTCCTCACGATGTTTTCCTTCACCGTTTTTAAGCAAGTGATAATGCGTGCCTTAGGTTCGAACTAGAGAATACACCTTACCTTTGGCAATAATTCATTTGCAATACAACGAAAACAAAATGTCACTGCATAGAGTGTGGTATGTTATGTTCTTTGTGCACATATCTGCGGTTCTCTGCAGTCTCAGCCTGCTAACCGCAGTTTTTTATAGCATTTACGAGTTAGTACCTAATTATCTGAAATCCCAGTCATTTCAGTGAATTCAGTCCATTGTCCACCTAAAGTCTAAAATCATCTAAGTACGCTTTGTTAGTGGCATGACATCTAACCAAGACGACAATTACTAATCTACTTATCTTAGGTATATGTTACAAACACGAATAATCGCACGACCGAAAATGAAGCGCTTCACCCTAAAAAATTCAGTGAGATAAGCGCAGGTACACACTGTAAGGTTACAGTTATTTACTGATTTGAGAGTCGCGTGCGCATGCGCCGGTCGCAGTTTAAACACGATGTAAGCAAATAAAGTATGTAGAGCCAATATTCATTATCAGCCCAAAAACGTGCTCAGCTACACATAGGTGTAATAGACCGCTACAATCAGTTAACAATCGCTACAATCGGTCTTGACTTCATGAGCCATAATTGCAATATTCACATCACTTAGGAAATGGTGGGTGATCGTTGTAGACTGTGAGGATGGCTATGTTCTTGTAAATAATAATAGTTCTTCTTTTCGTGTGGTTAGTGACTAACCTGGTGTCAGAGTTTATGCCGCCCATGGGCCTCTGACATGGCTTCACATGCCGTCGAGAAATATCTTCCAGGCATGCCGGTTTCCTCACGATGTTTTCCTTCACTGTTTTTAAGCACGAGGCAATTATACAATACGCACATGAATCCGGAAAGTTAGAGGTGCGTGCCTTGGGTTCGAACTCGAGACCTATGACTTGGCAGTCCGACGGTCACACCACTAGGCTATCACTGCTTAATAATACTAAGACACGTTTTACAATATCCTTCAGATAATCTGTAGGAAACTACGTATTCTGTGTCCTTAGAATAATGGGGGGGGGAGGTAAGTCACCTGTTAGCCAGGAACTACACATTACTACAGTGCTACTTCTTAATAAGGAAGTCACACACATAATCCGGTGCTTCGTACTGTAGGTAAAACGGAACAGTCTAATAACTACATACCTACTTGTACTTACAACATTCGCGTGCGCACGCGCTTCCACAAATTTGCTTCGTTCGGCGTATCACGCATTGTAATTAATACCTATAATGCAGTTTGCAATCTACTCGAATAGCGCAGTGACATTATTTTACACCGTCAAAAATTCATGTCTACGTCTGCAAGTGTGTCTGTTTTGTTAACACCTCTTAAAGGTCACACGGTTCTTTTTTTGGCGAATGCCTTAAGTATTCCTCTTGTATTATGCCAAAATAATAAAAAAAACTACGTTTAAAAAAACCGACTTCAAATACTAAAAAGTATAAAATAACTTAATAAAGATTAAAGATAAATAATAAACATTTAATTTAATACACCTTTTATGCAAACCTAATACCTTTACAGTTTCAGAAGTCGGTGCTAATCCACGCTGAACCAAATTGAAGGCACCGACTTCTGAAACTGTAAAGGTATTAGGTTTGCATAAGAGGTGTATTAAATTAAATGTTTATTAAGTTATTTTATACTTTTTAGTTTTTGAAGTCGGTTTATTTAAACGTAGTTTTTTTTTATTTTTACTTTGTAGTGTCTGTAATAGGTTGTTCTCTAAACTACAGTAGGATTTTTCTAGATTACATCAGGTAGAATAATTACATCGTCCACGTAAACTAAAATTTCATAAAAAAACAAAAATGTTCATAAAATGAAAACTACTGGGCCAAACTATGTTAATATTTATGGGACCAAATGGCAACTATTCAGCATCAAACTAAAGAAGAATCACGTAAATCGGATCATAAATCTCAGCGTAATCGGTGTACCTACATACATTAAAAAAAAACCTATCGATTATAGAACCTCCTCCTTTTTGAAGTCGATTGAAAAAAGGAAATAAGGCTATGCGAGGCGATAACTGGATAATTATCCAATTTGCACATGCTCTAGAGATATGAGTGTTAAATGCAAAATACATGCGGAAGATGACTTTGCGAGTTCTGCGACCGACTTTTAATCGCGAACACACACAGCAAGTCGACTTCTAGATTTTTTTACGAAATAAGCGAGCACTTGCTGCCTTTACTTGCGCAAGTTAACTTGCTGGTGGCTTTGGCTCTTAATGACGAGCACCAGCCTCACGGGAGCGACACCGTCTGGCCACGGTAATATTACCCCTTTTGGAAACGTTGCTTATGTCACCACGTGTTCAGTGTCGGATTAGCTGTAAGTAAGCAACTGCTCTAATATTACCGTGGTCTGGCTTACTTGTTACGGGCTCAGAGAAGAGTGCACGACGTAACATTTGACGATATAATGCCTTACTCCAAACTGTCGTTGTTCCAAACTCATCTACATACAGTCATCGATGAACCAGACCAGTGTGTCATAGTAGGACCTACCTAAGTACCTACGTAGCATTCTGCCTTGACCTATAGCAAAGAACATTAGAAAAGGCTATAGTTTTAGTCATTAAATTGTAATTACGAAGTTCATAACCTACGATTGTTTTAAAAGGAAAATTTATCTCGTAGATCAACAATTAAAACCTAGACTTTGCCTAGAGTTAATGAGAAACTCGAATTCCATTTTAGCTCCCTATGAAAGGTGAGAAAGTAGCTGATATCGGAGTTATTAGTATAGGTAGATATGAACTGAGCAGACAGGAAACGCATACTAATAACCACCAAAGAATATCTTAATTTTAATCGCCTGAATCATCAGCTTAACAGAGCAAATTGAACAATGTGAGATAAAAGACCAGCAACAGTTACAGTAGTGCAGCGTTATCAGTCGCGAAATCATGGCCGCCCTGATAACTACAACAACATTACAGTGATAACGTACCCTTGACGGCGAGCGAACGTGATCTCAACGATTAATATAGCCCCCGAGTTCGTTCTTCGATGTTTTATAAATAAATCTGCGAATTTCTAGGTTATTACGCTAAAAGTGCAAGATGGGTGTGCCCATGATCAGTAAATGCTGCTTTTGTGCCAGTTTACATACAGGAACGTTAATCATAGGATATGTGTACTCAGTAAGTTTTTTTTTGTAATTAGAATCGAATATGACAGTTCTGTGACAAAGGATTTTCCTTATTCAGCCTGTTACAGATTTCGCAGTTTTTTTTTACTATAAGTAATGACTTTTCTTTGTATAAACAGGGTTGATGTAATCCTTTAATTTTTAGTTTTTACAACCGTGGCTCAGTGTTTACTATTGAATCATAAAGTGACGCAAACGTGCAATTGTAAACTGAAGAATTTCAAGGTAATTTACTGCGTTTTGTAGCGCCTGATGTTTTTCTCTTGATACAATGTTTTTCTCTCGCACACATTAGATATTGCTATAACTGTATATGTAGGTATTTAATTTTATAAAATAATTTCGTACAAAGCTTCTATACGATATTTTGCAATTTATAATTAAAGCAAATTACGTCTTTGTATCAAATGAACGTACCTAGGTAGTAGGTAGGAGGTACATAGCCTAGAAGTTTGACATTCATTGTTATTGGGTTGTAGATAACGTTCGTTCTGTAAACAACAACAATGAAACTTTTTGTTATCATAATCTTAGATATAATAGCATGCATGCTAGTAGGTAAGCTAGTGAAGCTAGTAGTAGTAGTTAGTATACAATAAAACAAACCAATGGGCACACAAATACTTAGATCAATTCATGACCCTTGGTTACGTTCTCCCGAATGCCTTATTTATATTTAAACACGAAAACTATACTATTTAACTGCCTCGTTGGTCTAGTGGTGGCAACCGCGACTGATGATCGTGAGGTCCTGGGTTCAATCCCCAGGTCGGACAAAGTGTTATTGAGTATTCCGGTGGAATTTCTCAGTAGCAGCCCGGAGTTTATATTTGTGTCGGATTGATGGCAATAGGTTCGCCCCCTATTACATGGGACTTAAACATAACGGCGAATTGAGGGTATTACCATACACCTCTGCCAAATCCTTCTGGGAATACAGGCGTGATGTTATGTTATGTAATACTGTTTTGCAGGTATGGGCCCTCATCGAGTTAGCAATCTACTGCCTACTGGTGACACTAGCGCCACTCGGCAAGGACGGCCAAGTATCAGTGCACAAGTTCGTTCTGTACATAACAGCTGCTGTTGTCAGCGGTACACATCTTATATCCTCTGTGCTCCTGATAGTCGCTGCTTATAAGGTGAATATCCATCCATTCCACTGAACAAGTTAAATAGGTTGCGAGAGGACTGGCTCTATATTCATCAACCGACACACACAAAATTATAACTCATGGTGTACATCTTTATCTTCTTTACATAGTATAAAAAACAAAGTCGCTCCCGCTGTCTGTACGCTTAGATCTTATAAACTACGCAACGGATTTTAATGCTACGCAACGGAGTTTCCAGCAATAGATAGAGTGATTCAAGAGGAAGGTTTATATGCCCCACATTATCTACATTACACCCGTCCGAAGCCGGGGCGAGTCGCTAGTTATATACAAGTTACCTTCTCATATGCGAGAGGTTCATGACCAGCAGCGCAGTGGATCGCGATAGCTAAGCAGAATCACTTACCATCTTCATGTCTCATCGTCGATACAGGTAGGTTAGCGCTTCCTTCAACGTGAATGAAATAATAAACGTGGCGTTATAAGCCCATTAAGTCTTATTTTGGGGGTGAATAATGTATTTCTACTCTTGCACACAGGCATTATAGTTTCAAATAGGAAGTGGCAACCATAGACATTGTTTTTTACGGCAAGAAGCCGATTCCTCTTGAATTTCACATCGAATTTGAGTCAATTGTTACTACTCTGTTCCAGAAACTCGCATCCCTGACATTACCTTGGACGATAGTGACAGGCATCATCACGGCGATATTCTTTCTTCTGTCCTTCACCGGCATCAGCCTCGTGCTGCAGGATGAGAGCGAGATGCTGGAGGTGGAAGCTATCGTTATATTCATACACCTCGCTAGAGCATGTTAGTATAGTAAACATAACATAACATCACGCCTGTATTCCTCGAAGGGTTAGGCAGAGGTGTATAGTAACACCCCCATTTCGCCGTTATGTTTTAAGTCCCATGTAATAGGGAGCTAGCCTATTGCCACCAAGCAGGCACAAATTCAAAGTCCGGGCTGTTACTGAAGAGTTTCACATGGAAAAACCCAATAACACTTTGCCCGACCTGGGGATCGAACCCAGGACCTCACGATCAGCAGTCGCGCTTGCCACCACTAGACCAACGGGGCAGTTCAATCTACTGAATAAATAATAATAATACCTATTCAATAAGTTGAAATGGTTGAATGAAATGGCCACAGATCTAGGCAAGCCGTTTGGAGATCGTCAAGCCAGTCATCTCGCATTTAGACAATGTCCGTTTTGGCCTCGGTGGTCTGGAGTATGTGGGCTCTTAAAATAAATGGGTATACCGCCATGTGGCGCTCGTCGGAGCCTTCTTTGTCGTAGATCAGTGGCAGGTACCGCTTATTTGAGTTAAAAGTTTGATACATCCGGATATAAGGTGCGTTGAGGAAAATCCGCATATAGAGTCGGTACCTAAGTAAGTTCAGGCAGAATAAAATGGAGCAGCTACTATTCTTGCCAGCTATGTCAAAAATATAGGCACATTCTGCCGCAAATCCATTTGAAAAAACTTACCCCCTATTCGGACTCACCTCTACTCATCTTATTTATAACGTATCGTACTACGACTAACAGTAAAAATTATGAGTGACCGATACAGCTAGAACCGCTGTGGGTGAATAGGTACCTACATCTGCGTTTATTCTGAATTTACAAAATAATGGGGAATCCTTTTCCGAATTATGTTTCAGGTATT
Organism: Amphipyra berbera; assembly: GCA_910594945.2. NCBI lineage: Eukaryota > Metazoa > Arthropoda > Insecta > Lepidoptera > Noctuidae > Amphipyra > Amphipyra berbera. The sequence continues at coordinate 20,299,737 of OU343133.1, forward strand.
TCAGTATACTGCATCATAGTGGTTCACAGTCGTCACAAAGAGATTATGTATGAAGAAGATGAATCAAGATTCCAGCATTCTGCCAGAATGTATCATCCTGTGAAGACAGATGACCATGTTTTATAGACGAATTATAAAATATACCTACTTATTTTTATTTAAGTATAGGGATTTAGGGACATATTATTAATCACTCTTATTTACAAGAGTCCATTTCTAATGTCTGGAGATTATTAATTGTTATTATTAATTTATTACAGACGATAGACGACTTTAGAAGTTTTGGACCCTCATTTGTTTTACCCAATAAAGTTATTACTTAGGTCTCAAAAGAAGTATCTTGGGTGCTATGTTGGCACCACTGATTTTTCATTCTAAATGCGCCCGAAGAAATATGAAAAATCAGTAGTGCCAACATAGCGTCCAAGAGACATATTTCGTGGTGCGGACTCTACTTCTGTCTGTCTACGATTGAGGCGTGGAATTTACAAATGAGTTAAGTGTCAAAAAAAATTATCAAAATTTTTAAATAAAATGGATTGGCTGCCCAATGTAGCTACTTTGACATTAAAAATATTGCTTCGGTTTTTTGGGCACTTAGCCCATTTATAAATTCCACGCCTCGATTTAAAAGAGAAGGACCAATGTACGTACTATAATAAATTGTAAAAGTGTATAATTATTTACCTACTATTAATTCAAAATAATGCATTTATTTGTAAGAATATGTAAATAAATTATACTATTTGTTACTTTTTTTAATTCTGAGTAAGTTTTACCTTGTGGGTTGAATAAAAGAAGTTATATTTAAAGCAACTGAAAGCTGTTATAAAATTACAAGAAAAACATCATAATTTTTTTTTTAGGATTCTGCGGTTTGTCAATGTTAAACAAACTCAATAATACGGCCGCGCGATTCATAAACGCAGTAACATTTTGGTCAATAATGAGTTGAATATATATTCGTAATCACAATCCTGTGGTGATTACGAATATATATTTAACTCGTTTTTATGAATCTCGCGGCAGAATAATTGTCCAAAGATGTAGTATAGTGAAAGTAAAACGGAACGTTCTGCATACGTCATTTAGACGTCACGGCGCCATTTAAATTGTCAAAACAATCTTTTATCTTTGTCTTACATATGAAAAACCGATATATTATCTATCTCACGCGACTCACGCACCCACCGAATTAATAAATGAAAAACTGAAGCGGAGCGTATTGGGTGGGATTTTTATTTAGTGCAATTTGTATTGTTGAAAAGTGGAATCATTTACTATTAGAAATATTAGTGTGTTATTGAGTTTTCCGTTAGATCGATAATAAACAAGTGCTTCACCAGTGCCTATAAATTTCAACAAAAACTTCGAACAAGGAGGTTTTATCTTGATGTGAGTGATATTATTTTTCTACAAGGTTTCGAGCGTCTGCAGTTTGCTAATAATTTTCTGCCAGTTGTTTACAATCCGGTTTATTATTTATAACTTGTTTAGAAGTCTCAAGTTGATTCAATCTATTTTTATTGATTTAATTTTATTTTGAAAGTGTAATTTGTTTAATTTTCTAGTGAATCGAATTATAAATAAATATAATTATGTAGAAACATAAGTAAATCATATCAAGGCACATATCTACATATAAACAGTACCGCTATTGCCCTACTTTTTAATAATTTATGGGATAATTCAAACCATGTCAATTATAAGCATTAGAATCTAAATTTGACAACTAGGTCACTTCAAGTAGGTATGGGAACAATAATAAAATTATGAAAGTTACTATGCTATGGCACAGACTATAATAGAAATGTGTATAGTTTTAGAATTTTGTATTTAAGCAAGAAGATAGTAAATACTAATGCCATTCACCAACGTGGTTAAGTACACAATTGTCTGCTTAAAAAAATTACTAACACCAGCCTAAGTACCTACCTTTTAACAAACAGTATACTTTGGCTGGTGTTCACCAACATTACCTCTCTGGGTAAACAACCATCAACCTAAAATTCTAGTATGTTTTTGAGTATACAGTTATTTTAACCAGAGATTTTTTTTGACCTTAGTATTCAAGTACTATAAATTTGCTAAACAAAAAAGGAAAGCTAACATGATTTTATTAATAGTTTTGCTTACAATCAGTATGTATTGCAGCTAATGATTTCAAACATTAACATTATCAATTAAGGATAATCATCATAAAAAAACACAAGTAGTTACTAAAATTTCTATCTTGCTAGTTGTAGAAATGATAATGAAGACTTAGACAAAAGTGTAGCCCCAATAAAACAATTTGACTCAAATAACATTCATAACATTCAAGGAATAACAGCTAGGTTATAAACACCATTTATAAATATTGCATATATACACAGAAGTCATTGATCTTAGTGTATTATTGTAGTACTTACACAGGTACAGTAGGGAAATGAAAAGGTTACACACCTTAAAGTCTATTTTTGCTTGCACAGTGCAAGAAACAAACTATTTTACCAACTATGTACTGCCAACATTATAGAAATGAAAATACAAGTATTTTTTGACAGGATATTAAAAATTGTAATGGTGACATGATGACAGACACTAGTAATTTCAATTTATTTAATCATTGAATTGATTGATGTCGTGGTTTTTACATCAAAACTCATTGAATCAAATCAAAGACATTACATGGCACTACTATGTCAAAGGCAAATTTGATCTTTGCTGCCAAATAATTGAACATAATTTTCCACGCATGTTCTGTTCCGTTCAACAGTTTGAAAAGGTAACATGTGCCCGCGATGTGGAAAAGGAATGAATTTGAAAACTGAACTTTTTCATTCCCCTACTGTACATCCGGTGCACCATGAGCAGTCAGTCCCGTTATCAAGCTTGCTGAGTAGCTAATCTTTTCACCACGGCATAATCTACCTATTCACTTATAGCTTGTACCAAGATGAAAGAAGAAGTTATTGTTAGCAATTACCAAATCTTATACAACAATGTTGTTAACGCATGCCAAACTACCAAATTGATATTTAATATTGTACTGTGAACTCTCATACTAAGATATTAATAGCTATTCAAACAACAGCATGTTTGCATATTGGTAGAGAAGTTTTAAAAGTGGTTTGGCAGAAATAGAAATCTTTCGGTTTTAAACTGTTACAAACTGAATTTCGCATACTAGTTGAAGGCGAATTACCTTGCCAAATTTGCCTTCTAGCCATAAAGAGGGGTTCGGTAATCATCTTCTAATAAGGCTTGTGTTCACCAACATTCATTCTCTGGTTAAACAGCCGTTTACAGCAGAGGTTCTCAAACTTATTTCATCTACTGGCCACTTTGAAAATTAATTATTTTACAGTGTCCCCATTTTTTTTTACTTTAGCACATCTTATAATCCACAACGACTTTCATTACTTTAATTAATTTAATTTAAATAAATTTCTGGGCCCTTTAGCGCCCACCTCTAGGCTTCCAGCGCCCACAAGGGGGCGTTATCGCCCACTTTGAGAAAGACTGGTTTATAGTGACATGGTTGTTTAACCAGAGAATAAATGTTAGTGAACACCAATTTTTTTTTTCGTTGGATTATCCTCATGTATGTCCCTCGCCCGAGGAAGGCGAGGGGGTCTGCCGGACTCTTACCGGCTAAAAACCAACGGTTTCCCTCCTTCTGACCTAAGGCCGGGGTCACCGGATTCGCAATTGCATGCACCGCAACCCTGGCAGGTCTCAGTCCACCAGCTTCTTCTGGTGGACCTCTCCAGTGGTGGGGCAATTGTTCCCCTGCCCCACTTCCTTCTTAGAGGCGCGTGCGGAACACGGCGCGCCATCCTCCCGGGCCTGTTTCTGGTCGGGCGACGGGTCCCCTAACCCGCCGCCCGCAGGCCACTCACTAGGGTCGCCGGAGATGTTCACCCACCCTCCGGCGCCCAGTGCGTCTAGTGCGAGAAGGGAGGGAGGAAAACGCCTCCCTCTTTCCTTGGTTGCCATCACTTCCTCGCAAAAGGAGGCGATGGCTTCCTACGCACTCTCGCTTCCAACCATGGACAGAACCATGACCGGAAGCGAGAGGTCACCGCCGATCCCCGCGACTAGTTCGCGGCGCTGCGACCCCCAAGCTGGACACGCCTGCAGCGTGTGCAGCGCCGTGTCCTAGGGGCAGGCGCAGTGCTGACAACCGGGCGTCTGCTCCCGACCTATACGACACAGGTACTTCCCGAAACAGCCATGTCCCGAGAGCACCTGCGTCAGCCGGAAGCTGAGGGCGCCGTGACGCCTCTCCAGCCACTCCTCCATCACAGGTCTTACCGCTGCTATCGCATGTGCCCCGCGCTAGGTTGCGCAAGTTGCTCCCTCCACTCAGCCACCAGAATCTGGCGGAGCTCACTCCGCTCAGGCGTCTCCTCGCGCTGATGATATCTCAACGCGAGGGGTCTCGCCTCCAGATCCCAGGGCACTGATCCGGCCAAAAGATTCGCCGCCTCGAAGGCGATCATACGGTATCCCCTTATCACCCTGACGGCCATCGCCCGCTGCGGTCTCCGCAGGATAGCGACGTTGCGGGCCGTCAGAGTGTCCACCCAATGGTGAACACCATCCTTAGTGATGTTTCTCTAACTTTATGGTACTCTTTATCATCATCATTATCATTGTAAAGCAGTCTACAGCTACATTAATATTATTTTAGGACTAATTTGTATATTTTTAACCGACTTCCAAAAAGGAAAAGGTTATTAACCGACTTCCAAAAAGGAGGAGGTTACTATGTTCGTCTGTATGTATTTTTTTCATTTTTTTTTGTGTATTTTCATCGATATTTTCGCCAATTGTGAACCGATTTTAATGATTCTTTTTTTAATGGATAGGGTATACTTCGAAGTTGGTCCCATTTAAATTTGGTGAAGATCTGATGAAGAACTTCGGAGATAGACAGTGGAACTCCTCAATGACGAACAGTACGCATATTGTGATGATGTGATTATGTTACGAGCAGTGTCTTTAGTAGGTCCAACCAAGTTTTAATTAAGGCCACTAAAATGAAAAAATTAAAAACTTTTTTACAAAAAAATTAAACCGACTTCAAAAAAGAATAAAATAATTACCATATAAAATTAACAGTTTCAGAAGTCGGTGCCTTAAATTTGGTTGAGCGTGCATCAGCACCGACTTCTGAAACTGTTAATTTTATATGGTAATTATTTTATTCTTTTTTGAAGTCGGTTTAATTTTTTTGTAAAAAAGTTTTTACCGGAAGCTTTACGTAATCATGCCTGATAAAGAGAGCTCATGACACTTGTTTGATGTTTGATAATTATTATTTTTACTGCCCAGTTTAAGACAGACTTACATTTTAATACAAATAAATTATTTGTCAAATCTGTGCTAAAAATTTGCGATAAGAACATATTATAATAACTGCCAAGTTTCTTGTTTTTGTCAGCCTTAAACATATACATATTATACAAAGAAGAATGATCAAAATGAAAGTTCCATGCTCCATTAGAATAAGAAAAAAAAACATAATCAGAAACTTTTTGGCATATTTATCTTGGTGATCCTTATGATCTATCAATGTCCGCCCACAATCATAATTTAGGATCCGCTCAAGGACGTTCTTAATTCTTAGGTATCTATTAGCAATATCTCTTGATTCTTATAAAGTGCATGAACATGACCTTGAATCGTTCAGCACGGTCACCGGTGCGCCGGCGCCGACTGACGAGACCGCTACAGTTATTATTAGTGGCACTAGAGGTCTACCTGGCCACTCAGCCGGTTTGTTACTGACATACTGTTGAGCATCTGCATCGTCGAATACACAGCGTGTTGTTAAACGAACCAATTAAAAGTAGATCCACCTAGATGTCCCTGACTGAATTGACCTTGTAACCGCCAGACCGTGCGTATCTGATTGTCCTGAGTGCCATAGGTAACCTTGTTCGAACTACATTATGATTTGTTTTCATTTGGCTTTTCGTGTCACCTTATAATAACGGACCCCTATAGCACAAGACACGCACAAGGTGACCAAAAAATCAACACGGCCAGCTGTCCGGCCAAAAGTTTAATAACCCATAATTCCCAATTCTCACAAGGGCAGAGCAGCGAGGCAGTGTGGTGAACAGAACAGTACTATTTGAACGCGCGTTTACTGTTCTGTTGCAGCACGCGCGTTCAAATAGTAGTAGTAGGTACAGTTGTGCTCACTACTCTGTCTCGCTGGTCTGCCCTTGTGTGAAATCGGCATAAGGATTCTAACAACAAAGGGTTTTTATTTTTTATTTGAGATGGGTTTGCTCTTGACTCTAGTCTAGGTTAGAGGTGACGGAGACAAAGTCTACGATGGAGTGAGCTTACCCAGAAGAAGCTTGTTCACTCTAACTCTGAAGAGATTCGGATTGTATGCGTTCGGAAACACGGACGCAGGTAGTGAGTTCCACTCTTTTGCCGTGCGCATTATGAAGGATGCGGCGTATAATAAAGCCTCTAGAAGTGTATTTTAGAAAAACATCTTAATTTGGCACTATCATCGCAGTGACCCACGAATCATTAATTAAGAATACGAGTAATAAGAGCTGAGACGAAGTCAATTACGTTTTAATTTACGTTATGATAGGTCCAAGCCTGAGCTATTGCATTATATTTAAAACTTACCCATGTAGCACTGCTGAGTAGAACAGCTATCTCTCCCGCGGGATTTTTTGTGACGTAGGTAGGCGGGAAGCAACCCACATCTGTTTTAGTTCGACGATGACTCGTATTGATAACGCTATATCGGTTTACCCAGTTTAATTGGTTGCGAAGGTCAGACGATACTCGCGCTAAGGGATCACGGGTCAATTAATTAACACTTACTGTAACTCACGTCTTTGAATACATAATTGCCGTTTGTTTTGCAAATAAATACTCAGCCTGTACAACTGGACCCAATGAATAATAAGTAAGACGAGGGTTGTCCTTGATAAGTTCACTATCATCACTAGCGGGACCTTCGTGCGTGGTACAAAATACAGCAGTTTAGCGTTCCCTTCTGAGTCTTCTGACTAAAGCCACTTTTTTGTCGCGTCCGATGATACCTTTAACATGATAATCTTCGACTCCTGGGATAGTGTCCTCATTCTCATCAAACGCAGTTCAGTGGCAAATTGTGGAAATTATGATAATTTTATGACTTCTTGTGTTATTATCCTAATTCAGGTAATCCTAGTAATAAACATTATCGTTGTTAGATTATGTTTAATTCTACATATGATCAGTTTCGTCACTTGCAACCATTTAGTTTGGGTTCTACTCCACTTACCTGTCTTTACCATTTTTAAAATCCCTGGCTTCTGCTCAAAATCCAATGACAAACATCGCCAGTAGTCTTTAACTTGTTCTCCCCGCGTAATTACTTCGTCAGACCACACGTATTTACGCGTAAAAAATACCTGTAGACTTGTTTCATAGCTGCTTTGTTGCATCTCTTGTGGCTCAGTGTTTGAGTGACAATGGCCGTGGACGATACGCAGTAAGTCACTTTATCTTACTTTGAATCAAGATTTTTAAGAGGGTTCAATGGCTTCATAATTATATTCGTGCTTTCACCACTTTCTAACTTACATTTGGTAAATGTGGAACGTTTTCGGAATCTTTAAATTTTTCGCCACCATTAAGCTGTACCTAGAACTTGCAATCGACTGCCAAGGGTACAAATCAAAGGTCTCCGACATGCACCTACCTATCTAACATTAACTTCTCTCGTGTCGGCACGGGATATACAAGAGTAGCTCATCGTCGCTGCGCCTGCTAAATCCAATATGTCCTTTTTTTGAAAATCAGTTTTTGATGCGCTTTTATAATATTTCTCAAGCCACGTGGCACCTGTGAAATCGGTTTTCTAATAATTTATTTGGTTAAGAAGATAGCAAAATCAGTTATGTAATTTTGGCCAAATACAGACTTGGAAATCCTCTATGTGTGCAGGAGACACATTTGAGGCTCAAGGCGCGCTTCTTAGAGTTTCGCTTCGATATGACGCATAGCGGGATTAATATTTTAAAATAGTTTGATAAATCCGCTAAGTGTTCTAGCCAGACCAATAATGATAATTATCTAGTAAAAGCATAAATCCGTCGTGTGGCGAAAAGTCACATAGCGGTATTTACGACCCAAAATAAATCGGTATGTGCCCAAATTCACTTAAAAAAAATCCTAAGCACCTGTCTTACGGAAGTTAGGAGATTTACTATTCTTCAATTCTCACTTTATTTTTTTTAGTATATTCAAGCCAGTAATACCCACTATCGTTTTTTAGGTCTTGGATAACATTACGTGATATTCGTCTATCATTTTTAAAAACTCAATCTACTGAATTACTAACTAAATAAGAAAGACAGCTTGATTGTATATTAATTGAATGGTGAATTGGTGACAAGTGAGTCATGTCGGTCTAGCTCTAGCCTCTAGATCAGCCATACTCAAGCTTTTTTTTATAGGGGCCACAAACACGTTTCAGTCATGGTGTCGAGGGCTGCAAGCAAAAATTATTTAGGTCTTAATTAAAACGTAATTCCAAGTTAACGATGTAGTTACTTTATTAATGAAAAAATAAGTCAGATGGGCCAATAACAAAGGCCCGGCGGGCCGCAGGTTGAGTATAGCTGCTCTAGAGCGACATCTCACTCTAGCTAGAGTCTAGGTTAGAAGCTTTTTCGGGGGTTATGCTCGAGGCTACGGGTAATATCTTACGTCCTCACCACAAATATGAACACAAGTCACGAGGCATGCTCTTCAATTGAGCGCCGTCGATGAAAATTTAGTCCACGTACAAGGGCGAGGTAAAAATGACTAAGTAATCATTTAGGCGTCCGTTTCTTAGTGTTTGGAGTTCACTTTGTCTCAAGCTTGCTTGGGTTCAAATATACTCACTGTACAATTATATTTTTTATTAATTAAATTATTATCTTCGTTTATTCATTTTATATACATATAAATTATATTTTTAAATATTTCATTAAAAAATAAAAATAAACATTTAAAAATATAAAAAATAGTACCCCACCGGCATCGGGAACAGGGTCCAAGCAACCGGTGGTCAGGGCCTCAGAGAGAGGAACTTCCTGACAATACGTGCTGTGTCCAGAAGTACCGCTTTCTGTATCAGGCCCTCGACCCAGCTGCCCAACGAGAGCCTCGTCAGATGTTGGTTGAGGCTCTTGGCTATTAAGCCATTGGCCGTAACGACTATCGGCACAATGACTGCTGAGTCAACCTCCCACATGTCTACAACCTTGTGTGCCAAGTCTTGATAGTTAATTTCTTTATCTTTCTCGGCTTTCACAAGGTTCTCGTCATGTGGGACAGTGATATCAACAATCATTGTGAGACGCTCTGATCGATCTATCACCACTATGTCAGACTTATTGGCAACAATAGTCCTGTCGGCGATGATAGATCGATCCCAGTACAATGTGATATGACCATTGTCGAGAACTGGGTCGGGCACATACTTGTAGTATGGTACTTCTGCGTCCACAAGGTTGTATTTCAGAGCCAATTGCTGGTGGATAATCCTAGCCACTAGGTTGTGTCTGTGTAAATACTCGCCGTTAGCGAGACGAGAACAACCAGAAATAATATGTCGAATGGATTCACCGGGACAGTGACATGCCCGACAGATGTCAACCGTGCCGTCCTTCACAATATATTTCCGGTAGTTGTTCGTCATCATAACTTCGTCCATAATTGCACAGACAAAACCTTCGGTTTCCCCAAAGAGATCACCGAAACGTAGCCAGGCTACGGACGCTAGGAAATCTACATCGGGCCCATGAAGGGCCCGGTAGAAGCGTCCGTGAAGCTCCTTGCTCTGCCATACATACCTCCCTGTGGCCATTAGTATCCAGTACTACAGGCTTGCGCCAGTTCTCTTTAGCCAAGGAGAGCGGGGTGAATACTTTGTCCACTGCGACTTCATCTCGATGCATCCCCACGTCGGCTTGGAGGAAGTACTCCCTGAGGCTGCACACCTCGTGGTTGTGGAGGGTCTTAGCATTTAAAAAGCCTCGACCCCCACACTTCCTCGGAATGTACAGCCTCATCACCGATGAACGTGGGTGATGCATTCGGTATCCAGTCAGCAGCGTACGGACCCTCCTATCCAGGGCGTCAAGTTCAGTCTGAGTCCACTTGAGTATGCGGAAGGAGTAAATCAAGACCGGCATGACCCAACCGTTAATTAAATTTATTATTAACACATGCACGTCAATTGTAACGTTCTGCTATCTCCTGAATTTATCTTACCTTAGTACTGTTAAGTTTATTCCCTTAGTTAAACGACAACATTCTCCCTACAGGGTACATATGCTAACTAATGCCTATGCATGCACTGTGACCTGTAATACAGGTTGTTGTACAAACCTACATCAGGCACCAGTCTCTCACAAAGTTAGCTGCTTATTGGCTTAGTGTTATAACTTGGCATGATTTTGTAACCTTTTTGTGCAGAGAATAAATAAATATTATTATTATTATATTATTATTATTTTAGATATCAAAATCAGTTTTTTTTATCCTTTAGTCTTAAAGTAATCAAGTATAGACTTCACTGTAGAATCTGACTGTCTGAGTTGCTTATAATTAATTGAATATTTAAACCTCTTCACATCAAGCAGGTTTAATTATTGGAAGTGGATTTTCCCGTCTATTTTTGCTTGTATCGATTGGTGACGTCAGAACTCAAAGGTGATTACTAAGGTCGTTAGTCTGTCACGATTCACGATTCCGATAAACTTGGGGATTCGGTGTGACTAGAGTTGTGCGTAAACAGCTGATTGATATGATAAGTACATACTTATAATTGCACTATTTTACGTATATATGTGTCATTGTGTCAATGAAAAGTTATACATCTATAAATAGTAGTACCTATAACAAATAATAACGCATACTATGTAATTTTTTTTGAAGTGCACTTGCGCTGATAACAGGGTTACCAAAACAAACAGTAGATTTGTTGAATTTATAATCAATTAACCACCTTTGTATTTTTCCAAACTACTGGCACAGTGACATCCAAAATTATATTTGATTGGCCGGTCAAGTCATGTTTATGCATGTGTCGATATTATTGTATTTCTTTTATTTTCGTACTTTACTAATTAGGTACAAGTACTTACGCAATTACTTAGGAAGTTCTACAGGGCTCGCTTTTTCCCGAAATCATCAACCCTAATCCGTTGTAAATTCCAAGTCACGTGTGAATCATTGAGATTTCAACCAAAATAAAGTGTGTCGTCATAGCAATTTTTGTTATGCAAAAGTATAAATATCACCGAAAAATAACGGGATACACTTTAATAAAAGAATATACTTGGCAACCTCAACAAGTGAGTTAGAGGTCAAGGTTAATACGGTTGGTCATACACCCTAAAATTGGCCACACTTACTATTATTACTACTGTTTCACGCAAAGGCTTTCCCAAACTCAATTCTTGACTCACAAGCAAAAGCCGGTTCAAGGAAAGAGTACTGTTGTCATGACGTCAAACAACAAACGTGACATCACGGCGCCGACGCGTATCATTCACGGTGGAGCATGCTTGCATTCCAGTTGCCGTGAGAACGTCGACGAGGACTGTTCCAAGATGGGTGTGCCGCACATAACGTCGTTCTGTTGGTGCATGGGCCTCGAGGTCGGCGCCAAGTGCGTCGGATTTGTACATCTGGTAAGTGTTTTTGCTGTCAAGCGGAGATAGTAAATAGGTACTTATGTTTTTATTTCAGTAACATTTTTATTGTTGTTTTTTTATTCATAGAGAGCTTAATGTTGTATTTGAGAAGCTATTTATATATTTTTTTATTCATAGAGAGCTTAATGTTGTATTTGAGAAGCTATTTATATATTTTAATGATGCTGTGGAATAATTTTATGTCTAGTGTTTTTATTTACGCATTCATGGGTTCTTTAGATTGTAGTTATGCGTAAATTATAATGCTACTGTTGCTAAGGGCAACGTAATACAGTATTTTATTAACGCGAGTATACATTGTCTGACACGCGGTTTGTTTTACTTTGCATTACCGACCTTGTAAAGTAAACCGCTAGATAGTCCGTGGTTGTAAACAGACGATTTTGCAAGCAATGTCAACTGGTTCAGTGTCATCAAACATCGTATAATAGTATTGTATAGTACTCGTAGTATTGTTTCTACGATAGACAAGACTGAACAGTTTTTTTTTGAGATCATTTTTAATTTAATATTTTATCTTAACATTTTGTTTACTATTTGACAATTATTATCTTCTGCGGAGTACGCGTCAGATACATTAGATGTTACTGTTAGTTTTAGCTTTATTCGTTTTATTGTTTAATTAATATTCAGAAGGCGGCGTCGTTCTAGACGAGTACATTGTTCACGTGCCGCATTTTTCGCTAGTTCATAAATATGTTATTCGACGCTGTTTTCTTATATTCGCTGGACTATTGTTTTAAAATAGGCGCACTATCTTCAAAACTGCCTCGTTGGTCTAGTGGTACTAGTGGCAAGCGCGACTGCTGATCTTGAGGTCCTGGGTTCGATCCCCAGGTCGGGCATAGTGTTATTGGGTTTTTCTATTAGGAATTTCTCAGTAGCAGCCCGAAGTCTAGATTAGTGCCCGGTTGATGGCAATAGGCTCGCCCCCTATTACATGGGACTTAAACATAACTGGCGAAACGAGGGTGTACTAAAAAAACACCTCTGCCGAACCCTTTGCGGAATACAAGGCGTGATGTTATGTTATGTTACTATCTTCAAAAGCTTTTTGCACCTATATTAACAGCGCATTTTAAATAGTATGGCGCACCTGAAATTAACTCATAATTACCTTTATTTCATTAACACACTTTGGAGTCTTAACTAATTATAATCATGCATTTTATTGAGGTACAAAGTTACGATTAAGACATTTAAGATTAACTGTAACTTCCATTTTATACAGATTAAACGTAGAGCCTCGCCCCCTATTACATGGGACTTAAACATAACGGCTAAATGAGGGTGTTACTATACACCTCTGCCCAACCCTTCGGGGAATAAAGGCGGGATGTTATGTTAAACGTAGACCTAATCTCTTCTTTTGAACAGTGTCATGTTCAACACTGTACTAATCTCTGACCGTCCTCCCGCAGCTGGTGTCCTTCGTCTTGATGATCCTTTGCTCTGTCTTCGCGGAGAATGTCCGTGCATTCGTTGGCACTGCTGAAGACGCGGGCGATGAGCTGTACTCCACCTGGTACAAGATAGCTGTCACTATAGCTGTGGTGACAGTTGTACATGTTGTGTTAGCTGCTACACTGATCATTTCGGTCATTAAGGTGAGAACATTATTATTCCGTTTATTTATTTATATACACATATGATTTACATTTTTAAATATTTCTATAAAAAATATAAAAAAAAACATTTAAAAATATAAAAAATAGTAGCCCACCGGCATCGGGAACAGGGTCCAAGCTACCGGTGGTCAGGGCCTCAGAGAGAGGAACTTCCTGACAATACGTGCCGTGTCCAGAAGTACCGCTTTCTGCATCAGGCCCTTGATCCAGCTGCCCAACGCGAGCCTCGTCAGATGTTGGTCGAGGCTCTTGGCTATTAAGCCATTGGCCGTCACGACTATCGGCACAATGACTGCAGAGTCAACCTCCCACATGTCGACAACCTCGTGTGCCAAGTCTTGATACTTAATTTCTTTATCTTTCTCGGCTTTCACAAGGTTGAGAACATGAGAACATTATTATTATAATTTTTACTTAAGAGGACGCGGGCGATGGACTCTATTTTTTTTCTAATATTTTCTGAGAACTTCTGTTTCATTATCTTCCTGCCCTAGTCCCAAGTTACTTGGGGTCGGCGCAATATGTATTCCTCTTCCATTCTTCCCTGTCACCTGTCTCATTATCATTTACAACCTTATCTTTCATATCCTCCCTCACACAATCCATCCATCTTTTATTTGGTCTCGCTCTCCCCCTCCATCCATCAACATTCATATTCATCACTCTCTTAGACACATGTGTTTCATCCCTCCTCATCACATGCCCATATCAAGACAAACGATTTCCTTTCAACTTTTCTGTCACTGGTGCCACGTTCAAACTCTCTCTAATATACTTATTTGTTACTTTATCCATTCACGTCACTCCACACATCCATCTCAACATTCTCATCTCAGAACTCATTTCTGAGAACTTCTTTTTAATTTTAATATTGATTAACAATGTGAACGGTAAAACTGGTTCCTCAAATAACAGTTTTACTTTTAAGAGGAAAATGCATAACATTCTCCTTGCCCAAACGTCTTCTGCCCTGCTGTTCTCAGCAATCAACGTGGCTTTAACGGCTTTGAAAAGGGTAGATGGCTGGATTTTAAAAGAATCCTCTATGCGAAACGGTATATTCTGGTGTTTCAAACTAGTGTGGTGATTACAAGCAATTAGGATTTCAGTCAATCGTCAATATCGTTAATTTGGCGGACCATTACCCGACCAACAAAATAATAGGATCGCTACCAATCAATGACACACATAAGACCATCAATTGCGTCGGTTCTTCAATTGGGATTTTATGATGCTAAAAATACAATCGACAAGCTTCTCTTATTTTCCTTGTTTTGTTAGTGTTATTGTTTAACTTTTTTTTTTTTTTTTTAAAAAAACATTACCCTACACTAGGATTTCTCCTGTATCGTGGGTGCTTTTACAGACACAAATCTTCACACGCACAAACACCCAGACCCGGAACAACTATCTGTAGGCCATACAAATATTTGTTCCGTGCGGGAATCGAACCCACGACCCGCAGCGCAGAAGCCAATCGCTTAGCCACTGCACCAAACGTGTCGTCAAATTGATTTTTAATAAGGAAATAATGTATTATTATTGTTTTAGACAAGTGTGGCTTGCCGTCGAACTAAGTAAATTAACATAATTATATTTTCGTTGATTCAGTATCATAGATCTGCAGCTGAATATAACAATTTTAGAGTCAAACTGCTGTTCCAAATGTGCTGTTTTAATAGTCTTACGTCCAACAGCGAACTGTAATGAGCTGTTGCCGCTGACTCTTCTGTTGTTTCTGCAGACGTTGGGAATATTTTTCTATAGGCAGAATAATAAGTATCTAAGACGTGGCCCGTGACGTAGTGTCGCAGGTCGTATCAGAGTTGCGTCACCCCTGAACTGTCTGTCATGTAGAAAGCACCTGTGTTGTGTCACGGGCGAAGAGTCACGTTACTCGATTACCTATAATTATTGTTTTTTTCTGGGTAGTAATAATGTTGTTAATGGTTCCAGCGCAACACGGTGGGTCTCCGCGTGTGGGTGTACGTGATGTCTGCGCTGTGCGCGGCCGCGCTCGTGTGCGTGCTGGTCATGGTAGCTATGCACGGCCTGTCGGGCTCCGGATCCGATATCTTCCTGT
Source organism: Amphipyra berbera (assembly GCA_910594945.2). NCBI lineage: Eukaryota > Metazoa > Arthropoda > Insecta > Lepidoptera > Noctuidae > Amphipyra > Amphipyra berbera. The sequence goes on from OU343133.1 coordinate 20,315,171, forward strand.
CCTTCCTCGAGGGAGTGCTGTTCTTCGGTGAGATTTATTTTAAAAGAGAAAGATAACTAAAATATATTTTTATAAATTCACGCTGCACATACAGGCGTAAATATGTATATGTATTCTCAAAAGTGAAAACTCTAGTGACACTACAGTGGCGGGGTTCATTTTTAATATTTGTATTCTTTTTAATTTATGCTAGTTGACAACCCTAGCCATACATAGCAAACACGGTACACTTTTAACATCAACCAATATTTTTAACTGTAGTTTGTAAATGTAGACAGCCCTAAATACAAATCTTATACAGTCTGTAACACTGAGCAATATTTTACGATACGATAGTACCTACAGCTTATTCTTAACCTAAAAATATACGGGCCGCTACGGTCTGAACTTCCTACTGAACGAATTAATAAGAAAAAGCCTACCTACGGACATGGGAATTCCGAAAATTACGAATTTCTACTAAACCAGGCAATATTGTTTGCTCTGTCAACGTAATAATGGTATAATGTGTAATGTAATGTTGCCAGAGGAAAAAGGGGGTAAAGGGGTTTTTGTTTAGCTTATTTTTAATGACATGGGGGACCGGGGTGTCTAGATGATGATTAAGTCAGCAATTTTTATTTATTTACTTATTTTTCTAAACTTAAAAACTGCTACTCATGAATAACAATAAAGAAACCTGATCAGTTTAAAAAAAATATACCAATGTTTATGTAAGCATAGGAGGGGAGGGGGGGGGGGGGGTTAAAGCTTTGCTTACTTTTGTTAACAAGGGGGAGGGGTGGCTCAAAAATTACTAAAATTCTGCTTACGTAATACTTGAATGGTTCCTAATTCGTTATTTTCGGAATACTCCCATGTTCATAATTACCCTAAAGTACTATATAAATTATACTACTCTGATTAAAATGTTACTAACATACTCGCTACTTAAGTTACTAAACTTAGTTCATTGGGGAATGTTGTAAGGGGCACATTCTTAAAAACAATACAACTACAAGTCAACTAGTGCATCAAAGGAGCCAAGGTCACATTTTACCCTTTAAGGATGAAAAACGCAGCAAAGCAAACGCAGTAATAAGCAATGACTTGTGAACAACTGTATATCATGTAATGTGACGAGACGCTTTACATAATTTAAATGTGTTTTAAACTTCTCGCTGCGTTTTAAATCTGCAAGCAATAATACGCATTGGAAAATATATCTATGCGTCGTAGGATTACAATCTATTTTGCCTCCCTTTGCAAAACAATATCTTAAATTACCTCTATCCAAATTTCAGTTCATCAATCATAATTTACTAATTGTGAAGTAGGTAGGTACGTATCTTTACCAATAAATGTGATTGCAGGTAAAATATAATAACATTTCTTAATTGTTTATTTTTTGAGGGGCTCGTGGCTAAATAACAACCGCGCCCATCGTACGATTTGTGAGGTTAAGCTGCGCTTGCCGCGGTCAGTCCGTGGATGGGTGACCATTTGTTACACATCGAGACCCCACCGTGCCTCGGAGAGCACGTTAAGCCGTCGGTCCCGGGTGTCATACGAATACCTATGACAGTCGTTACGGGTAGTCAGAAGCCCGAAAGTCTGACAAACGGTTTAACCTTAGGATATCGGCATTGCCCAGTTACTGGGTTGCGGAGGTCTGATGACAGTCGCTCCGTGTAAAATACTGGTATTCAGCCGCATCTGGTTAGACTGGAAGCTGACCCCAAGATAATTGGGAAAAAGCTAAGAGGAAGAATTGTATATTTTTATTTCATCAATTTGGAATTTTAATGTACCACATCTATTCATTATTACCTGCACTTAATTACATTTTAGTGCAACGTTATAGCCCGATCACACAGCGGATCCGTTTTAAACAAATTACAGCTGCGTCGCATCTGGCAGGCAGGATAAGATAAAAATAACGGATCGTGTGTGAACGCACCCATACTTCTCCATACATCTTCATGTACAGACCCGTTTTTAATACTGTTCCGACATCGGTTGATGACAAAACGGAACATGTAAAAATGTTGGACCAGTATTTTTTACTGGATTCGGAATACTGTCGTGTAACTCGCTCATACAATTACAGGTGCCATCACCAAAATAAAAACGGATCCGTTAAAATGGGTCCTGTAAACAGTTTTTGTGTGAACTAGCTGTTAGACGTTTCACAAATAATAATTCATGATACATAAAAATGTGTGTAGAATCGACCTTTATTTTTTATGATGAGCAGATACACTAAACACATCACCTTAAATTGACCTTACCATTTTAACCAAACAGGTATTCTGTTGTACTGCATCCTGTGCGTCAACAGCTACTACCTGATGCTGAAGAGCGCCGAAGACATGGAGGGACCCAACAAGACCGTCTACTAAGAGACACGACCATGTTAGAACACAGTCAATAGTTCAGCTGTGCTATTCTGTAAAACTCGCCTGTGAATACCTGAAATCGAATCGCTGGTATTCGGTAACATTATTCTGGGTTTTTTTCGCGAAGTGGGTTGCCAAGTGGGAACGCAGCATCAAATACCTTGAATTTCAAAACGAATGACAACGTTCGGTCTAAAATAGATTGAGATTTGAATCGATATGCGAGTTTGTTTACAGAATAGCACTACAGGGCTAAACAGACAGCCATATTGAGGAATCCTCACGAAGATTATATTTGTTCGATTCTAAAAGTGTGCGAGAATATATTCTCCAAAGTTGTGCTACAGTCATCTTGATTTCGTTAGATAGCAAATATTATATTTGAACTCGAAATATTGACCAGCACGAATAAAAAGCTTTTTTTTTGTAAGTGCTTACCATTCGTTTGATGTCAAAGAAGGTCAGTAGATATATAAATATTCTTATTTTATTAAACCATTTTAATCGATTTCCAACCATAACGTATAACAATGTCTATGGACGTGACGTACTTAACTAGTGTTAACGACGTCCGACCTATTCAAAAAGTTTTCAAATAGAGAAATCTTTTTTTTTCTATTTGAAATTGTAACAAAAAAGTTTGAGTGCTTCAAAATAATCGTGTGTCGTTCTTACAATACCTGATATATTATGTTGACTAAAAAGCAGAGATATAAACTGCATTATGTTTAAATAATAATTATTAATAATAAAGACGCACATTGATTATTCTCTTCGATGATTATAATCGGAAATTTCAATACTGCTGCCAAGGAAGACAGTTTCCATATGACTATTGAAAATTATTGAGCTATACTAATTTAAAAAAAGCTGTTTATTATACACATTATATACTGTAGCGTGTAATACTTGTCTGTTTAATGTAGTAGATATTTATAAGTGTTGATATTGTAACGTACTGTGTTTGACACCCTGTTGCATACATACCGTAATATTCAGAAAACCTAATTGATGTCATTATGTGTTTACCACAAAGTTAAAAAGAAATAATATGTCAGACAATGTTATTAATGAGGCTCGATTAGGGACTTCGTTGCATTGTTTTCGGTTTCGATATAATGATACTATAATGACAACATGTATTTCGGTATATTTTTTTAAAGAAGTATTTTAGACATTGGTGTCGATTCTGTAGCACATTTTGACAGTACTAAATTAGACTAAACGCAACTGTCACTTTCTATTGAAACAGAAAGAGACAAACACCCGTAGTGTAGTCCTGTTAAACTGTTGACTGCCTTGTTGGTCTAGTAGTCGCAAGCGCGACTGCTGAGCATAGGGTCTTGGGTTCGATCCCCAGGCAGGGCAAAATGTTATTAGGTTTTTCCATTAGGAATTTCTCAGTAGCAGTCTGGATTTGTGCCCGGTTAACGGCAATAAGTTCGCCCCCTATTACATGGGACTTAAACATAACTGGCGAAACGAGGGTGTTCTAAATCACCTCTGCCGAACCCTTCGGGGAATATAAGGCGTGATGTTTTTTATGTTAGTCCTATTAAAGTGCGCAACAGAATCGACACCATTTTCGACATTTCGAAAAGACAATAACAAACTTTACTTTTCCCACCGCAATTTAGTTTTTGAACTTTTTCGCTTAGTACTTAACTTTCTCGACATTATCGAGATAAGACTAGGACGAAAATACATGAATACTACAATGAATTACATTTGTTTTATATTAAGACAACTGCATTTAATACACATGTGCAACAGGGCTCGTTAGCTATAAGTGTAACATTATTATGAATGTGTTTTTATTGCGTAGACATTTTACTGTAGTGCCTAGTAATGTATTAGTAGTTAATACTATTATTAGCGTTGTAACTGTTTCAAAGGTCTAAACAATTTTACTCGATATTATTATAAAATCCAACTTTGGCGCGTGTCGCCCAATGTGGCAAATTAGAATAGAATATTTACATGTTCGAAAAATATTTATCTACTAAAAAAAATCAAATGTCTAAATTCAAAATTACACCCGCGTAGACGTTAACATTACTAGTCAAATGTACGGAGGAACAACAACAATAAACTATTTTTATTGATACTTATGATAGCAAAACCTTGAATATTTGCTGGCTCTGTTTTTAAACGCTTCTTGTATTTCTATACAACATTGCTTTAATGTAAGCTGTACTCTTTTTAAACGCTTCTTGTATTTCTATACAACATTGCTTTAATGTAAGCTGTACTTATAATATTAAAGTAAAAACCTTCTTTTATAGATCTGAACGCCTTGATAATGTAAAGTAAACTAACACCCATATTCTAAGACGTTCCTCCAAAACTTACTCGACTCGACTCCACCTCGACTCAGTCTTTCTCACTACCATCGGTAGTTATAGTTGACATAAACGTCCTCGACTCGAGATTTTTCCTCAGTCGAGGTAAGGAATCATCTGTCAAACTTAACGTACCTCGGAACCTACCTTAAGGAAGGAAATGTCAAAGTTCGTATGTAACAAAGATGAATTTTGAAGACTTTATCGAATATGTTTACGATAATCCTTACAACTATTTATCGCGGCGTTATTTGCGCGATGCAGATAATTCTAATTATGACGTAATGATTCCGTCGAGGAACCTCAACTGCACTCGAAATTGCAACTAAGAATACAATTTTGAAGGTGTTTTCGAGGTCGTTCTGAGTCGAGTAAGTTTTGGAGGAACGTCTTAGAATATGGGTGTAAGAAAAAAAGATCTTGTATACTGTCATTGTATTGTATGCTATCCAGCCTATTGGCATAATCTTCATCATAAATTCCAGCCTTAACTGTCTTACTGCAGAGCAAAGTCCTCTTCTTATACACAGAAGGAACGAGCATTGGTCGTCTGGCTTGCTCACTGCGGGTTAGACATTTCAGAGTATTAAGTCCAGGTTTCTTCACGATGTTTTCCCTCACCATGTCAGTGATGTCTTAGATAAACTAAGAAAGTACATAGGATATTGAAATGGTCCCATATTATACAGCCGGGTAACATGCAACCGGGTGCAAGCTATTCAACATAGCTTTTTCAAAAAAATAAGGAAATCTTCTTTATTACAGTAGGCTTACCTTCTTTATAGTAGGCTTAGTTGTGGACATGAATCCCACATCTCAATGGGATCCCAGTAGGAGCCAACAGGCTGACATGAGACACTAGTGTCGATTCCGTTGCCCACTTTGACAGGACTAAACTAAACTAAGGGCGTTTGTCTCTTTCTGTTTCAATAGAAAAAGAAAGCGACAGTTGCGTTTAGTCTAGTTTAGTAGGTACTGTCAAAATGTGTAATGTAATCGACACCAATAACAAAATTAACAAGTTTATTTCTGTAATCTTTTGCTCAAGGCGTTCTTAATGTACTCGTAGTTGTTGCCATTATGAGCCGCTAAGTGTTCCTAAAAATTGCCTCAATAATTTTGGATGCTTTTTTATATATTGAAGTTAATAATACTGTAAAATTATGTCATACTTAAGTATTGTGAACAGGCTTCTGTGTTCGGAATGGAATCTTAAAGTTCAAAAGTAACAGAGAAAATATTTTAAAAATAAATATATTTACCACTTGATCAATTAATAATCGTACGAGAAGTGTCTTACAGAGTCAATGAGAAATACTGTTTTATGAAGAGTTCAGTTGTAAGTATTATAACAAAACGTTTCTTCGATGTGCCAATAGATGTCGCTCAAAGTCGAAGTCGTGCGATATTTATGCAGCGACCGTAGCGACGTATTGCAGAATTTCTATGTAACATTTACAATGATACACGGTGTTAATAAATACGAAAAAGCTTTGAATATTGTACGCAAACAGGTCGTCTAAAGGATGATTCCCACCAAACGGCTCGCATCGCATCGGACCGGAACGGATTTTACAATCTTGAAACGATATTAAATCGTGTGCACTGTATTTAAAGTGTACATTACCGCACCGCGCACAGCAGCTTGACCGCGACACGCGATCGTAGCCGACAGTATGCTGCGGGGCGCGGGAGGCTCCGTTCACATGTCGTCGTATCTAATCGGATGCTTTCAAAAATTAGTACCTACACTTCAACACGGTAGGAATGAAACTATTTGACTAGGCGCAGAAACGGACACGTTCGCAAGCGTCGATACGGAGCCGATCGTATGCGTCGACGTCCTGCCGGACGCGATCGACTGTCGCTGTATTGAAACGATGCGATGCGAGCCGTTTGGTGGAAATCATCCCTAAGCCGACTGTCTCCAGCTCAGCAAAGATTGACGCTTGTTTTTCGGGTAATACAGCCATCAGATCGTTTAGCTGCGCAAAATCATCTCATTACTGTCCCACTGTACTGTGCTGGGTACGGGCCTCCTCTCAGAATGAGAATGGTTTATGCCTTAGTCCAGCACGCTGTCCTGGTTCGGGCTGGCTGACTACACACAAAATTAAAAGCTTCAGACCCCCCTCAGGTGGTCCGCACGATGTTTTCCTTCATTGTTAACGCCGTGTAGCTGCGCATTAAACATGAATGTGATGGCAGAATAAAAAAAAATACATTCATCAGTTGACTGCCTTGTTGGTTTAGTAGTCGCAAGCGCGACTGCTGAGCATGGGGTCCTGGGTTCGATCCCCAGGTCGAGCAAAGTGTTATTGGGTTTTTCCATTAGGAATTTCTCAGTAGCAACCCGGCGTCTCGATTTGTACCCGGTTAATGGCAATAGTCTCGCCCCCTATTACACGGGACAAACATAACTGGCGAAACGAGGATGTTACTATACACCTCTGCCGAACCCTTTGGGGAATACAAGGCGTTATGTTCATCAGATCACTATTAGAATTCATTAAAATGTAGGTATACCTACATTTTACTTCACGCAAACTTATTATTATTACTACTTATTATTATTACTTTTACATTTAAGAATTAACACCGTGTATAAATAAGCACATGGGACACCGTCAGTTACTTAAGTGTACTTATAAGATAGTCGTTAAGTATATTTTGTACAATTTTTTCGCCAGCTATATTTATTATATTTGCTATTTTATGGCTTTGTTTTTGCCAAATAGGTATATGTGTTTTATTTATATTGTTATACCCACAACATCACTTGAAACTGTATTTAGTCTCCTATTCTTCTCTCTGCCCTTATTCCACACTAGGTGGGGTCGGCACAACATGTATTTCGTAAATCCATGTTGTTAGAGGTTTTGGCTTATTGTTTTATGACCGGCCGCCTGCCTGACATCAACCCTCCTTGGGAACTGAAACTGTATTTAGTATTACTGCAAATTATCAATGGATTGGTGTCATACTTACGTTTCTTTCGTAATAACTCAGATGGAAATCTTGATTACTGTCAGAGTAACTCGTAGCTTGATAACAGTGGCGCAGTGGCTGCATGCGGGGCTGCTGTGCAATGTGTCGCGGGTTTGATTACCGCACGGTGAATTGTATGGCATACAGAAAATTGTTTCGGGTGTCTGGGTGTTTCTGTATGTGAACGCACCCACGATACCAAAAACAATAACTAAAAGCTGGTCTCTATGCATTCACTCTGTCTTCAAGGAACATTTTCTAGCTAAGTGCACCATCGACCTGAAGAAGGCAGCCTTGGTAGACTGAAGGATGTAATGGTCAGTTGTGAGAGGCCTATTTCCAACATTCAGATACGAGTTTCCAGGCAGGCATCATTGGTACTTTTTATCAGGCCGAATATCAAGGTATAGCATCTACTACTAACTACTCAGCGCTAATGGGCGCCCGTTTTTTGGGAGGGGCTGTCTTTTGCTTATAAATGCTCTAAGGTCTTTTGTAACATTGACGTTCAAAAATAACTAATGGACGGTTTCTATGCTTTACCGAACGTTTTGGTTAAATATTCTGACTCATATCTTTACCAATAATGAAGCAAAAGCCCCAAAGCTTTGCATAGACCCTCCTATATTTTAGTAGCTATCACAAATAAAATTAGCTTAAAAGTCTATTATAAAAAATACATAAAAATACTACCTACCATTGGTAAGCAAAAAAATCCGTTTTTGGCCATAGGAACCGGCCGTAAGTGATTCTAGTCTATTTTGAATAAATTAATTTTGAAGTTCGACTATTAACTACGATCATCTTTTTTGTTATCTTTTTGTATTTCTGACAAGGAAGCAGGTGTGGCTGGAAGCTAGAGAGGCTATAAAATACATGCTTGTTTTTATTTTTTTTGTTAAACACTGGGAAAAAATAAAACTTCACAAAATAATTTATACATGTTGTTTATTCATCGGAATAAATTTTAATTACGATGAGTTTCACATTATTTAAGTTGCTTTAGATTTGTTTAATTTCAATAAATATATTACAACTCTATGCGTAAGTACAGTAGATAGTTGCTTCTAAGTATATTTATAACTTATGACAAAACATATCGATGCCTTTTAAACTTTGTTTGAAACTAAGTTGTAACATCACGTCAATATGACGCTAACGTTTACTATAGACGTGCCAATTTAACAAACAATCTATTTAACATGGGTTCATGCATGGGCATAATACATCGGGTGTAAAAATACCCTTAACGAAGCCGAGAGCCACGTATTCTTTCCGATCATTACGAAGATTTTTTGGTATTGGGCCATACCTGGGAACCGACTGGTTATGGAAATATTGAAGGTCAAAGTCACCATATTTATTAACGTTTTTCACGAAAACAAAGTTTAAATGTTATTACTAAACATTCTTCTATACAAACAATATCAACATTTTCGAAATGTAGGCACAATCTGGTGCGCGCGCGTTTACATTGCGCGCTACAATTAAAAGCTGTTTTTTTTAAACCAAAAAATAAGTTCGTTTCCCAGCAATTATTTTTGCTGTATGTTACTTAGTTTGATGTACAGTATGCACAGACTTCGGCTTCGTTAAGGTTATATACACCCAGTATATTATTTGACTGAATTAAAAATAATAATCAACATTTACCCTAACCGCTTGTTATGAATGTAAACAGTACTTGTTTCAATTAGTAAGGCAGGTCTGATTACGTGTAAAACTGGGACGTCTATTGCTTTAACATGTTTCAATAGAAGCTATAGGCCTATTTTACAAACAAACTTCAGATCCAGACGAGCTCACATGTGTATGAGACCTTACTTACATGATCAATACAATTTTCTAACCATTGTTAATTATTGACAGTGTTGATTCATAAGAATGGCAGGTGTGTTCTTCAAACTGTGTGAATATCTTTTCATATTAACCTTTTTGATGTCTGAAGGACGAAGGACAACCCTTTAGTAGAAAGTAAAGATGAAAATGCTTTGAATAAAATTTTAATGCGCGTGAGCATTGTGGGTAGAACCACAAAAATTTGACATACAATGGTGTCGATTCTATCGCACACTTTGAAATGACTATTTTTTTTTTTAAACGTTGCCCTACACTAGGATTTCTCCTGTATCGTGGGTGCGTTTACAAACACTCTTCACACGCACAAACATCCAGACCCGGAACAACTATCTGTAGGCCATACAAATATTAGTTCCGTGCGGGAATCGAACCCACGACCCGTAGCGCGGAAGCCGATCGCTCAGCCACTGCATCAAACGTGTCGCAAAATTAAAGTAGGTAAGGGCAACTATCACTTTCTGTTTCAATAGAAAAAGAAAGTGATAGTTGCGTTTAGTCTAGTTTAGTACTGTCAAAATGTGCAACAGAATCGACACCACTGTATGCCTTATTTGCTAATGCCAACACACTCATACATCTAGAAAACAAGGACTGATCAATTTTGCGTTAACCATTTTAAGGCACGATAATACCTTTTACGATCTATTTTTTTAAAGAACTTTTATTGAGTACCTATCTTCCCGGCTCTTCTCCATAGGACCTACCTCTGTGACTTACCAGTTAGAACCGTGCACCTAGCTTTGAACCTCATAAGTAAGTACATAAGTAACAGCAATCTGATCTATTTGTTAAAAAAAAATACGTTGTTTTTTTACTTTAAATACTGATTCAGTAAAATGAAATGTTACCGTCGGGTCTCGTCGCCGACATGACATATCTGCCACTGTGAAGACGTGCCATTATAGTGGCTAAAATTTAATAGGCCCGTTTTGACAGCTGTCAGATTAGAACATGTTATGTCAATTTCGACATAAAATGTACTGAGCTGACAGCTCTCAAAACGGGCCTTTTATATTTTAGACACTATAGTATTATTTGTAGAAGTACCTACCGACATTTATCAAGACCAAGTGAGGGTAGGTGTGTAAACCCTCTCTTCATAATGATAACGCTCTGTTACCGTCAGTCTACGCGTGACCATGGCTGGTACATTTGCAATCGGGAAATAAAAAGGTACCTATCGTGCCCAATAATTGTTAATGCGAAGTGGACTCGTGTCTTTGTGTTCTTTGTGTACTTGACAAATAGTGAGTTTTAAAACATTATGTTAGTTAAGAAGTTGTGTGAACCAGGTCACTGCACTTCTTTACGGTAAGTAGGTATATGGTAGGGGGGCCGATTTATCTTTGCCGCTCTGGCTCTCTGAAATTTCGCGTATGTTAGTAAGATACGAAGGAAACGGTTACTGTAAAAATTGCCAACTTTGTTTAAGAAATGGTCGATCCTAAAATATTAGAAAAACGCCATTTTGTTCCTAAAAAATCTATTGCGCAACTACCTGCACGAAGTTCAGGGCAGCCAAGACATTTCGGCCGTAATGTATGACACAATTAAGATGCCGCATCTAAGCTGACTGCGACTTCAAGACCTCGAATGTTTATTAGTACTGCAGTAAAAAAAATATCTTTACGCTGTCGCAATAAGTTTGAATGGCGCGATAATGAACGCCTGCCTTTGGTTGTTCGATCAGGTTGGCCAATGCAACCTTTAAGTTTGTCTTACTATACTGTATTTGGCTACAGCAACCTAACTTTTAATGTGTAGGTATCTTTAGATTAAGATATCAGTTTCGTAGGCCGTGTGGTAATCATAGTTGGAGAACACACCTGTTTAAAAAATGTTGTGGTAGGCTATATTTTTAGTTTTAATAAAATATAGTATTTACTGGAATGTTTTCGATGTTCATTCGATTTAGTTGAGTAAGAAGAGTCCAGGAAGCCTTCACGGTTTATTGTAATTCCTTTCTATACTGACAACTTAAGTAATTAAGTATTATTTTTGGTAGTTTCCATCAGGTTTAGAAGTAATTTTTATTCGAGATTTGCGGAAAACTATGGACTCGTCTCACAGCGGGTAGTGCTTATATTGAAATACAGTATGATACTATGACGCAGGGGTTTTACATTCGTTGTAGTCATTACAAGTTACAGGGCCGCACTTCATTACCTATGAAAAGACTTGTCTTTTAGACATTGTAACTATACCTAGTTGTAGGTAGCGGTATATTCACCGTATACTTTTAAAAAACTTGAGAAAAGGTTCTGATTATTTACAAAAAATATGGAAGTAATCGAAAGTTCCAATGACAATTTTGATTTAGGCGTGCGAAATACGGCCCTGCTTTCACAAAAAATAAATAAATAAACAATTTCTTTGTTTCCATTGTACTAATAGATAATCATAGCCAATAGTAAAATTAACGACAGTTTGAACTTACGACACGTTATTAGTACCTTTATACAGCTAGTTCGATTTACATAGTCTTTTCTTGCCTCGAATAAACTTACACTACACTGGGCACAAATATATCTAAATTATACTAAGAAGTCATTATACAATATTATAGAGGTGATGGGAGTTGGTGACCCGGGGAATAACATATAATAATTATAAATAGGTACCTATAAACCAATAAATTGTTCGGAATTATTATGATTTTTGAGTGATTTAGATATTTTTTAGAGTTACTTAGGTTAAAATGAATGGACTGAATAGATGAGACATAGTCTATAGAAATTCTGATAAGGTCGAAACAGAGACGTAGCCTGGATAAATCCAGTCAATATCCCTCAACGGGCACAGGACAGTCCTGTATACGATCTAGTTTAGAGCCATTTGCATTTTAGATTTACAGATAAAAGTTAATGACACAATAAGTTTACAGTAATAGGCCGAGCATAATTTACGCCAACAATTCACCATTTTCAATCCTCCGGTTCACCAACTCACGTCACATATTAAATCTAAGCTTGGAGAACTTTATACATTGCAAGTCGGGCTACACAGATAAATACTTAACTAAGGTATTGCACGAGACGGGGCTAGTAATGTACATAATTACAGGAGACACGGCGAGGTGTCGCTACACTTATAGATAGGTAGAGGAGTACCACTCCATACAACACGGTAACAACGCACGTAGACACCAAATAAAAAAAAACTACAGTAGCTACAAATTCTTAAAGATTTGCTCGATTTTTGGTTATCTAAAGATTTTCTACCATGATTTTCTAATGAGGTTCCATACCCCATTGGACACCTACATCCCCAGTTGAATCATGCTGTTATGGCTTTGTCTGGCGCTGTTTTACTTAAGATACCGGTACGCAGCCTGTGTTTCAAAATCATATAAGAAAAACAGAAGCCGGAGTCAACGGTTTTAAAACACGCGCAGTCTTCTACTGCATCATTTCAAGACTATTCCGTATTCGCAGCGACTATTTACGCGTACTTTTGTTAGGAGCATTGTCTGGAGTGCTTCTCGTGCGCCTGTCTACGCTGTGTCAGGTCAGTAGAGGTGCGCGAGGTGGTGGTGCGCGGGCGGCGGCGCCTCCGTGCCCACGTCGATGTCGGCCGGACCCTCCTCCTCCGCGCTGCTCGCCCGCGGGATGCCACGGACCTGGAATGGACAGGATTGTCGTAAATACAGGCCCGTCACCGCTAAGGAAGTCTGAAAACGATGCATAGGAATTTAGGAACGCTAAATGTTCTTCGAATGGACACCAATAAAATAAATTAACAAGCTCGAATTCTCTTCAGGAATAGAAGACCTGTAGTAAATTATAGACATAAAATCTTCTGAACTAAATTCAAATGACCATAGCAACATGCCTTTCTACCTTGCTAAAAGTCTTTTATATTTTATTTTACATAGAACCAACTTTTTGGAACCGTGCAACTAAATTCATGTCTTTGCATAAAAAGCTTTCAAGTTTAAAAAAATGAAATAATAGGTAGATAAGTACCGAATACACAAATTTATTATCAGACTACACAAGTAAGTTCGTCGCAGCAAGCAATCTTACATCGGCAACACTGCACCGCGCGTAGACGAACTTGATGTTTGATATACTTAATGAGAATCACGTCCTGGTGATTTCGGGCCTAACTCTAGAAACAGGCGATGCTAATGAGCCAACTCTGACAAATCGCTTGCCTGTGATGCTTATGACAAATAGGGATGCATAGACGGAGTACATACCTGTAGCAACATATTGTGGTTCAGTATCCGGGCCTGGTGCTCCTGAGCCTTGGCTCGCAGGCACGCGATGCTGTTGTTGCGGAAGGCTTCGGCGTCCTCATACATCTCGCGGCCTGGCTCCGGGGACGCGCGCCCCTTCGCTGATGATGAGGCCGTCGTTGAACTCGCTGGGGAACTCTGAGCCTGGAAACGGGGGTTGATTTTAGGAGGAACGTTCTATGTTTTGTGCAAAACGAGTTTATTTTCGAGCGATTTTAACGCTCTGTTCAGAAAATTTCGCACAAAGAGTATATTGCTGCACGTCGGCTTCGGAAAAGTTCCTCATTGACTTTTAAAACACCTACGAGATGCGGTGGCTTATTCTATGCCATATACCATACTTCTTTCAACTGATTCTTATGCTAGAAACGGCGACGTAATTGTTATTAAGTATTGCGCCATCTCTGTAGCACAAATTCGCAAATATCCCATCAATTCTTTGCAAGTATTTGTTAATGACAAGGCAAAGAGATTTCGAAAGTCTTGCAAAGTAAGTAAGCTTTTAACTATTGCCTCAACTTGCTACAATGGGCCGCTCATTCTGTTCAGCTGGGGACTTCACTATTTTTTCTTCCGTGTCGGCATGAAATACCTATACAAGAATAGATCATGCCATGGTAAAAAGATAAGCCGGTCAGATTGGTAGCAGGGCTGACAGCCCAGTGGCCTGCGGGCGGCGGGTTAGGAGACCCGCCGCCCGACCAGTAACAGGCCCGAGAAGGCGGCGCGCAGTGTTCCGTGCGCGCTTCTCAGGTGGATGTGGGGCAAGGCACCATAGGGGAGAGGTCGCCGAGGGTTGACCGGGACCTGCCGGGGTTGCGGTGTATGCTTTTGCGAATCCCGCGACCCCGGCCGAACGGTCAGGAGGAGGAACACCTTTGGTTTTTAGCCGGTAAGAAACCGGCAGACCCCCTCGCCTTCCCCAGGCGAGGCACATCCATGAGGATTTTCCAACGATAGAAAATAAAAAATAAAAAAAACGTGCCGATAACCCAGTGTGTTTGGGATGTAATCGTCACTCGTGGAGTCTCTTTCGATGCACCATTATTTAGATTTCTGTGGATGCACCACCTGTATAATGTATAAGCATCTGTTCTCTCACCTGTGTGTCGTGGTTGTCATGGTGGTGCGAAGACGCGGAGGTGGGTCGCTCGGGCTCTGCCTCGGACCCCTCGCGCTCCGACCCCGACTCCTTGAGGTGGCGCGCCGCCTCGATCGACTTGCGGTGCATGCCTGCACAACAAATAGAACTTGTTAGAACATAGTGGCAATGTGGCACCAGTGGTACCAAACATTTATTATAGGTATACAGGTAAAGAATATTACTGCCTAGTTGGTTTAGAAGTCGCAAGCGCGATTGCTGAGCATGGAGTTCGATCGCCAGGTCGGGCAAAGTGTTATTGGGTTTATCTATTAGGAATTTCGCAATAACAGCCAGGAGTCTGGATTTGTACGCGGTTAATGGCAATAGGCTTGCCCCCTATTACATGGGACTTAAACATAACTGGCGAAACGAGGGTGTACTAAAAACACCTCTGCCTATCCCTTTGGGGAATACAAGGCGTGTTGTTTTTATGTTAGATAAAGAAGCTTTCATTTTTATTTTAGTGTTCGCCTGCATAGTGTCCTCACTGGTCAGGTCTTTCCGTACTTTGCACGTGAGTTAAACCGTTCATATCATTAAGCAATTATCTTCAAGGTTCGCAATGCCTAAAAGAACACACCTAGTTGTGTATTCGCTCGACATACGACGGTTATTTTTGTAGCAAATCCTTAAGTCAAAACTATACAACTAATCTATCTAATTTTATGCGGAACGATAGTGTCGGTCGTGTCGTGTTACCTCTGGATCATGATGGGTATAGAATTCATTCAATTAACATAACATCACGCCTGTATTCCCCTAAGGGTTAGGCAGAGGTGTACAGTAACACCCTCATTACGCTGTTATGTTTAAGTCCCATGTAATAGCGGGCGCGAGTTGCCATCAACCAGGCACACATCCAAACTCCGGGCTGCTACTGAGGAAATCCACACGGAAAAACCCAATAACACTTTGCCCGATCTGGGGATGGAACCCAGGACCTCACGATCAGCATTCGCGCTTGCCACCACTAGACCGACGAGGCAGAGGCAGTCAATGAAGTCTCTAATACAATATATTGTCGGTCGGAATCATTACCGGTACAATTCAAATTATGCTGTTTTTAGAAAATCCAAGTTTAAATTTTTAGATATTTTGAAAGGCTAATTTTGTTGACATAAGTTTTAGTAATCTTGATGTTTGATATGCCTACATATCGTAAAAAAAACTATAGTTTATGTCGTGATTGTTACTAACTATGCAATGTTTTGTGTTATGTTTTGGACTACTAAAAGATTTTTAGTAGTCCAAAACACATAATTTTGGAGATGTTCCACTAATGACTCCGACCGACGATATGTTCATAACGTGGCAAAGACTGTAAGTACACATAAAAATTACAAAATGATGTAACCTTTTTTTCACTGCGATGTACGAAATAATACGGATGAAAATGCTATATAATAGCATAGCATTTCAGACGCCCCAAATCATAGGCACGTAGGTAAAGAACTCTGCGACTTTTATATATCCAACATTAATAAACTACAACCTACTTACTCCATAAACGACTACATCCAAGATAACTCCAGTCCGTGTACTAACCACCCATCTTTTACGACTACAATTTAACTCCCTCGGCGCAACAGTGTTGTGCGCCAGCTCTTAACCCTCAACCCGCCACAAGCAGCAGCGTCCATAAGTCATACGTCGTCGCCGCATATCATTCATTAACATTTAACGTCGCTCGGGAGATGGATGGCGGCCGCGTGGGACATGAGGAATTGCTAATATGGCGCTATGGTTGCTGGTTATGAATGTGAGGAGCGTGAGGTTTGCACGACTGGTGTTATTTAGAATTTATTTCGTAAATCTGGTAATCATTTGCGTGTAATTCAGTACCTAATCTATATTATCCTAGCATTTCAAATCTACGGTTTTGTGTTGTTTAAATTTAGTCTACATAGTACCAACCTAATTATTTACCTACATATTCATTCGTTACGCAGAGTAGCGCCCATTTCTTGTTTTTAATTGATATTCTTCTAAAGGTGGGTTTAGATCAAACGAACATAGAGCAAGAGCTAGAAAAAGAGCACAGAGCGACGTTGTTAGTTGCTTTTTTGATGTAAACGATAGTTCATCATTTACACCAAAATAATACCAATGAGCAAGAATGACAACGAACAAGAACTGGAATACTTGCACATGCTCTAGAGATGTTTAGATCAGGCGAACACAAGAACGCTTTGAAGAGATCGCTTCGAGGAGTGAGCACGTCTGAACACGAAAGAACGCTCTAAGCAACTGTTCGCACGCTCGTGCTTTGTTTGTGATTGTTCAAGAAAGAAACCCCGTCGTTTGTGACGATAGATTTTGCTACTATCCGAAAAATGTAATACATAACTCATGTTGTTAAGCTTATAGTTATACAATGTGCTTGAATGTCGTATTGAAGCCACGAATAATTTCCTTAATCCTGTAAAGTCAAATATGTGTTCAAACTAAGCCAGACATAGTGTAAATATAAGGTCGTTTATACAAAACATTGGTTGCTAAAGAAAAAGTGTCTAACAAGAAAACTGATAGTAAAAGGGAAGCCGACATTGGCACACGATGCTCAGCGCAGCCCTGCAGCCCTGGTTTAATATCAGTGCGGGTAGTATTTTTACGAGATCTGTAGCGGCGTCCGCGCTGCATATCTAATCATGTCTGCGTTATTTATCGTCGCCATGAGCCCGCAGTTCCCGGCTGATATACTACATTCCTAGGCTAAGACGTACTCGCTTGTTGTTTAAAATACTTCAACGTGGTTCATATTAAAATGTGAGTTATTATGAGCGGGTGACGTACTGTAAATAGCTATTCGTATTTTAATTCTGAATGAATTAAATATCAGGCGGTTTTGTAAAAGTATTGCTGAAATAAAATATTAAATTATATAAAAATCTTAAGTAGGTAATCCTTGTTTTTGTTGAGTTATAACAAATGCTGATTTTTCCTAGATTCGAAAATACTGCATCGCATAAAACGTCAATCGACGGCTAATAATGTAGAGCGTTATTTTAAATCCATATCAAATAAGGTACTATCTGCTCTTATCATTCTAAGTACTAACTATGCCTCCGCTTGAATTATATATTGATGGTAGCAAAGTACATACAGACATCTACATTTTTGCGAAAATCATTTTTTTACAAAAATGAGCCTCATGCTCATGATCATGAGTCAAATTTCAAAATAATGAGGAAAATCTGGCACGTAAATGAAGACTTCTACACTCGATTTTTAAAAAACATCGCAATAGAAACGGACATTTGAACTTTTTCTATTAGAAGTAGTAAGAAGACAGTGTTCATTATTGTTAAGTTTATAGTATTGTTTTGTTTTTATGTTTCTTTTTAATTTTATATCAATCTGTGTACCTATTTGTCAATGGTGCCTTCAAATTCTATTTTGATAATATTTTTTAATTTCTTTGATAGTAGGTATCTAGTGTAATACTTAAAAAACTACATTTCATAGTTATTTTCTTTCAGAAAGACCTATTGTGAATAAATAAAACATAGTAATATAATGTATTTCTATTTAAAAATATATATTTTGCGTGGGATGGGAACTAAGTTTTACTGATAGACTTAGATGAAGTTTATTGGTAGATACCTAACTCATTTAATGATGTGTATAAAATGTTAAATGCAAAGTAAATAAAGACATCTACAAAATTTGGCCAAAAAAGGGGAATAATGTTTGCATGTTGCTTAGATTTTCTTTAAATATCCTTAAAAGTATTACTGGAAATTATTATCTTAGTTTATTAGATATTTTGGATGAAATGGGCGCTTTTTTATGATAACGTATAAACGCATATCAGGCAGATGTCTTCTTCTATGTCGAAGTTTTTTCAAAGTAAAAATATACATCTACATTATTACAGTAAAACAACGATAAAGCGATAAAACCTGTTATAAAATCAATGAAGAAGGTAACTTTAATACGTCATAGAAAATTTCAAGTTAATCGGTCCATAACTCTCAAAATGGTCACTATTTTATACTAAATGTGCTCTCCTGTAAAATTGCGATTTTGTAGATGTCTTTTATTATGAAACATGTAATGTAGAAAATGCAAAAAGTCTGGATAACCTTTCGACTTTTTGGCAGTGATATACGTCGAATTTTCAGCATAGTACATTAATAAACTAATCACCAATGTATTTAAATTTGTAAATCCAGATTAATGCAAAGGATAATTCAACTAACAGTTCCAACGGATCTACAATAGTTATAATTGTGTTTTTCTAACATTGTTAGATCAACACCGAGACAATGTTTATTTCTACCATACGTCTGACTTCGACGACGTCGAAGCAAGACAGTGTGGAAGGAAATACAATTTCCCTTGTTTCTGTTTATCTTGCCATAAAGGAAACAAGCCATTAACCTATTTGCTTTTCTTACTGTTTTGTTTGAATTATTTATGACATACTTTTCTGTTTCGTTGTATTTAGAGTGACAGAGATTACCGATTATAAGACTGTTGCTGCCTACGTTTGCTATTTCATCCCAATTTATAATAATGATTAATCCGGTCACTCCGGAGGGGCTCACGCCTAGTTACCAACCGCGCGGACCATGCTGTGTGCGAGGTTAAGCTGCGCTTACCGCGGTCAATCCGTGGATGGGTGACCGTTCGTTACACATCGAGACTCCTCCGTGCCTCGGAGAGCACGTTAAACTGTCGGTCCCGGGTGTCTTATGAATTCCTATGACAGTCGTTACGGGAAGTCAGAAGCCGAAAAAGTCTGACAAGCGGTCTTACTGTAGGATATCAGCATTGCCCGGAAACTGGGTTGCGGAGGTCTGATGGATGTCGCTCCGTGTAAAATACTGGTATTCAGCCGCATCTGGTTAGACTGGAAGCTGACCCCAACATAGTTGGGAAAAGGCTAGGCAGAACGTAATCCGGTCACTAATATGCTTGCCGAGCTTGATTACTTGTTGAGAGGCATATATTCATCAGTGAAATACGACAGAACGATTAGACCGGTTCTATCACTATACACAAAGCAATGACATATAATATCAAACTACTACATTTGAATGTTCTGCCTAGCATTTTCCCAACTATGTTGGGGTCAGCTTCCAGTCTAACCAGTTGCGGCTGAGTACCAGTATTTTACACGAAGCGACTGCCATCAGACCTCCGCAACCCAATTACCGGGCAATGCCGATATCCTAAGGTAAGACCGGTTGTCAGACTTTTTTGGCTTCTGAATTCACGTAACGACTGTCATAGGTATTCATATGACACCCGGGACCGACAGCACAACGTGCTCTTCGAGACACGGAGGAGTCTCGATGTGTAACGAACGGTCACCCATCTCCGGACTGACCGCGACAACCACAGTTTAACCTCGCAAATCGTATGATCCGCGCGGTTGGTATTTAGCCACGAGCTATTAGAACTACTACATTCGAAAGACGTTTATTGAATACTAGCGACCCGCCCTGGCTTCGCACGGGTGCAATGTAGATACTAATGTGGGGCATATAAACCTTCTTCTTGAATCACTCTATCTATTGCTGAAAACTTCATTAAAATCCGTTACGTAGTTCAAAAGAGCTAAGCGTCCAGACAGCGGGAGCGACTTTGTTTTATACTATGTAAAGAAGTGTACGTTACAGCCATCCAACCATCAGTTTATTGGTCGCTGTCGCTTACACTTACACCCATGAAATGTTTACAATCGCAGACCTACGTCACTGAATACTTTCCTCGTTCTAAACTTCAATCATGATAAGGTTTTTTTAAGGTCTCATTAATAATGATAATAATGACCAACGTCCAAGGCAAGGCAATGCAGCTGAGGTGAGAATGCTAAGAGGGATGTGTGGTATTACGCGAATGGATAGAATTAGGAATAAGTATGTAAGAGGAAGCCTGAAAGTGGCCCCGGAGAATGACTGACATGAATGAATGACAACTGAGAAGTTGAGTGGAAACCGGTTGTCATGGTATGGGCATGTGATGCGGAGGAACGAGGAACATG
The DNA here is from genome assembly GCA_910594945.2 of Amphipyra berbera. NCBI lineage: Eukaryota > Metazoa > Arthropoda > Insecta > Lepidoptera > Noctuidae > Amphipyra > Amphipyra berbera. The sequence goes on from OU343133.1 coordinate 20,336,115, forward strand.
TCGTGAGGTAAGTTTTGAGTATGAATGTGGATGGTTATAAGAGTAGAGGAAAACCAAAGAAATGATGGATGGATAATGTGGAAGATGATATGGCTAGAAAGTGGATGACTGCTGAGATGACGGCTAATAGAGATGTATGGAAGAAGAATAAGATATACTGCGCCGACCACAAATAAGTTGGGATAAGAGCAGGAGGATGATGATGAATAATGACCAACGTCCATATATAGTTATGTAATCAAAGGCATTGTCTACATGCCACAAGTTTCAACTCGGTAAAAAGACTAACTATTTCCTTAATTCTCACCCCCTGTTTCAGAAAGGCTGATCAACGTAAAATTTTACTAATCATGTGTGAAATCTCATGTCAAGTGACGTCATCAGTTGTTATTATTTTGGTCCAACAATCACATTCGTTGACATGTTATTTGACAGCAGATTAAATGGACCAGCCTTCTAGAAAGCAGAGCTAAGTAAGCGTAGGTGGCAACAGACACCTACTGACAGGAAGATTTCTATCCTTTTTACACACAGCTTATTCCACCGTAATCAATCAAGTACGTAACAAAGTTAACTGGGCATTAGCGGTCCGATACAGTGGCGAAGCTCCCAGGGCTCCCCGGGCTCCAATACCGTGTGATTTGTGTGCCATTAACACAACTTTGTCCATTAGCAGTGCGCCCACCGCGCTGTAAATCCACTTGATTTAGAACTGCGAGCTTTGTAGTACGTGTACTACACGTTAGAGTACGTACAACGAAGATTAATTAAGAATACGAGGAGATATCAAACGGTTTGTTGAACGAGAAGTTTGACTGGTGAAGTTAAAAGTGGGAAGTGTTCTCGTGGATGAATGAACTACTTGTACGGTTCCTGAAAGAAGTACAAGTACCAAGTCGTGGTACATACCTAGCTAGAAAAGAACTGGAAACAAGAACTGTATAATTGCGGTAACTATTAGATACCACAATTATACAAAAATATTTTATATTGTTCTTTCTAACAACTAGTAGATCTGTTTAGTAATATGTGGATAACGTTGTGAGTAGTGTATTTGCTACCTCTATTATTAAGTTCTAACCTATGTTTACTTATTATTACATTGCTATTTGTTGTCCCTAAATAAATAAATACCGTAGTTGAATATGCCTGAGTGAAACGAATAATGTCAACGGTGTGATAACATATTAGCAGTGGCAGTGATAGCCTAGTGGTTTGATCGTCGGATTGCCAAGTCATAGGTTTCAAGTTCGAACCCAAGGCATGCACCTCTGACTTTTCGGATTCATGTGCGTATTGTATAATTATTACTTGCTTAAACCGGTGAAGGAAAACATTATGAGAAAACTGGCATGCCTGAGAGATATTTCTCGACGGCTTGTGAAGCCAAGTCAGAGGCCCCACGGGCGGCATAAACTCTGATACCAGGTTAGTCACTAACCACACGAAACGAAGAAGACATATTAGATGATCTAGGCTGCATTAATTGTTACATTATTTTATTGAAGCTTTGCATAGTCACACGTTAGGCTTATACCTTTGTTAGTGTTATAATGCTAAGGAACTGATAAGCACTCATTTTGCTGATGCTTTTTGGATTATGAAAACCTGCTATAATCAATCGAGTTTGTCTACCGTAGTGCAGTCCTAGTTATAAACCTAATCCAAGTTCAGTTAGATGTAATTCATGTTGTTTATGTTGATCGACTATTTTGTTTCTGCTTTTAAGTTTCTAACAAACTTCAAAGACTACCCGCTCGCCTGCAGCTGAGTTAACATCTTCTTTCTATTGATCAAGTACAGCCTTCTTTTGATGTAGGAGTTGATTTATATGATCCTAAAGGAATCTATTTTATTCTGAGGCTAATACGTTAATATAATATTAACTGGTGACTATTTATCACAACAACTGCCTCGTTGGTCTGGTGGTGGCTAGCGCGACTGCTGACCGTGAGGTCCTCGGTGCTCGCCCCCTATTACATGGAACTTAAACATAACGGCGAAATGAGGGTGTTACTATACACCTCTGCCCAATCCTTCGGGGAATACAGGCGTGATGTTATGTTGATTTTATTACAGACTTTGCCCTTTTAAGTAAAATGTTTGGTTGTTCGTATAATATCATCATAAATGCATTATTTTCCCATACTAATACCAGATTCATAGATATATAACTTGGTGAGGACTAATGAATCTGTGTTTTTTGAGCAAATTTGTGATTAATTCGTGTTCTGTTGTATATTTTAGAAGTTTTTAAGATTACAAGTACTATTTTTAATACTTCTGGTTCAAATACCGCCTCGGTTAGATCATTCAAATGCAGAACCAAATTGCCTTTTAGAGACTATGGCTCAGATCTTTGTAAGAGTCCAATAAAACTCTCTGAGACTACTTCAGAGTACAAACTAATGACATTAAGTACTTACAAAGCTGACAATGACTTATCATTCAAACCTAAAAGAGTATCCAAATCAAAGGCAAGCCACTTAGAATCGTCACTTCATACCTCCATGTCAAGTTAGACACATTTTCCATACATTTATATGATTTAGTCTAGTGTCTGTGAGGTATAAAGTAGAAAATTCAATGGCAGACGGCGCCGGCTCCTTTTGTGTCGTTCCCAGCCATACTTTTCACTTTAGATAATGGTTTAGTGTCGTCATCTGCAGAGATGAAAGCGACCAACACAAAGCGAGTGGGTAATAGGCAGATAATTCAGTAACGTACTCTCTGGTGCATTACTATCCATTTGTCGATGATGTCGCGCACTCCACGTGGAAGAGCTCCTGCAGACTTGTAATATTTGAATTAAGGAATCTTTTTTATAATTTTGATTTGTTTTAGGTTGTGTGATATTTAATTTAGATGCAATTTGTTTTATTTTTTTTAGGTAATAAGTTAATGTAATTTTTTATTTATGTTTTAATTGGCAGGTGCTGAAGGTTTTACTTATGGCAGGCTCGTCCAGTGTTGCTCTATATTTTTAAATAATTAATAATATCCTACAGGTAATTTGCATTTTAAATAATAATGAGTTAATGAAAGTTTTTGTCTACAAGAGAAAGAAGAAGAACTAAAGAAGTTTGTTTCTTCTAAAGTCTTAAATCTTATACACACTCATACTGAGTTGTTTATTTCCTTTAAAATTGATAAAAAATAATGTTATTCCTATTTGTTTGTATAATAATGGTTGTAGCTGTAAATTTCCATCGTAAGTCACAACAATACTTCAACAAGCCAGTGGCCACAAAACGCCCTCATTACAAACACCTCCGCAGACCACGTAAATACAGTCAGGTAGAAAAACACCGCCCGCCTACAGTTAAGTACATAATTAATATGTAAGCCCGCTGGCAACCCTTAAATCAACGTTAATCAAGGCTTAGACAATACGGCCGCCATCTTGCCGCCCCCCGCCCGCGGACCGCGCGCAGCCCCTCCCCCTGCCTGCCGCTCTCCCCGCCCCCCCACGGGAGCACCCCCCACTCACCGACGCAGGCTTTAGGGGAGAACTTAGGCTTTATTAATTCATATCTCTAGATCTCGTTTCAGTTTTTGTGTGGCGTCTTTATTATTCAAATTATGGTGTTTATTTGTACAAACACGCGTTTTGTGTTGAAGGCTGCTGGTTGGTTTACTTGATAAATCGTGTGTGTTTGAATTAACGTGTTGTTTGTTTTTTAATAAGCCGTAGACGTTTCGTAGCAACGCGCTACGACGGCTACGAAATGTCTACGACGATCATTTATAGCTGGTATGTTTAGTGAATCTTATCGTAATAGCTAGAGATTATTGGTTACCATAATAATATTATTTTAAATAACAAATCTACAATATTTAATTTTATATAATACCCTATATTATTGTTAAAATAAACCACCTTCTTATCATTGGCATAAAAGATTCATGCGTAAAAGACACTGCAGTGTAATTGAAAAATTTATATTTTCTGGTTGTACTAAACGTACAGTCTGACCTTGTATCGCAGAAAAGAATATAATTCATCCAAATAAAATTAGTGTAGAGATACTTTAGTACAAATAACAAACAAACAGCTCTAAACAGACAACCGTCCTTTACCGTCTCCACTGAAACAAATAAAACCTCCTCATAAGCTGTCAACGGATTCTTGTTTTCATACGAAACACAACTTTATCCACGCAACTCTCCCCACCCTTAACTTAAAGGCATAAAGGTTCAGAATCGTGTGTTGTAGTGGTAAAGTTATTTTTGCTTTCCCCAGAAGCCTTTCCGCAGTGAAAAATGAACATCTCTTGTTGTTGGGATTAAAAATTATACGTCGCTTTGTTTTGGCGGCGCCGTCGCTCGGCTAGTGAAGACATTTTGTTTTTGTTTCACCTTTGACAGTTTAGATTAGTTTGGGAATAAAAGTGTAGTGTTTTGACCTAAATTGAATACTGCGTCGTGTGCTTCAGAGTGTTATTGTTATGAAATACTAACGACAGTGAAGAGGTTAGGAATATAGGGAGATACTAGACTAAATAGATTTTTTCTTAGCGGGATTTCCGGTCCACTGAACTGGATGTCACTCGGCTCTTGTTAAGGATATATTGTTAATTTATAACAGCCTTAAAATATATTTTTGTCGCACTTACTTGACGTACGTAGGTCCATACAAGTAAAGCATACTATCACTGTTATCCATGCTTAGAGGCTCTAGTTTTACACGGTGTAACCTACGCAACCTAAGTGCCTTTAAGTTGAAACAGTTACACATAATTATTGTGCTGCCGATCTCAAGTTGTCAATTGCCATTGACAAGTCTCCAATGCTTAAAAGCTCATAGGTAATCAGACAGACGCAGTCCATACAACTAGATATATTCTAGTAATGTTAACTACTGCAGCATTTTTTAAATCAATACAGCAATAAGAGAAGTGTAAAATAATAATACGAACGACAAGTTTGGTTCAATGACTAATATAACATAACATCACGCCTGTATTCCCCGAAGTGTTGGGCAGAGGTGTAAGTTACACCCTCATTTCGCCGTTATGTTTAAGTCTCATGTAATAGAGGGCGAGCCTATTGCCATCAACCGGACACGAATCCAAACTCCGGGCTGCTACTGAGGAATTCCACACGGAAAGACCCGATAACTCTTTGCCCGACCTGGGGATCGAACCTAGGACCTCACGATCAGCAGTAGCGCTTGCCACCACTAGACTAACGAGGCAGTCAATTAATAATAATTCATCCATTGACGTTATCATATTTCATTTTGTAATTTACATTAGTACCTATGTTCCTAAATGAAAAACAAGACGAGTAATTGAGAAATTGTCGTTACAATTTTTAATAATGAAACATGAGTCAAATACAAAGTATTTATAAAATATTTGGTCCTAGTTTGATTTTTGTTTGGTCCTTGAACACAGAACTTAGCACATAATCAAGGTATTTTATAAATATTCATAAACCTATCATAATACACCGTAGTTAATATTAGATGCTTATCAAATAGCGCTGTGGTGCTGTGTTGCGCTGATCCACAAACAATAGAACACCTGCCATCATGCTCTACGTGCCCTGATGCACATTACAGGAACTAATGGACGCTACTGATAACGGTAAACTCGTAGCTAAGTTCTGGGCTGACTCAATTTAGATTGCCATCGACACTCTAAGAAAAAGATTAAATAGCGCTTACATTTAAAACAAAACCCTCGAAAAAATCTAACACCTAAATTAGTTGCGGACAAAAGGAAGCCGAGTACAACCTAATTTTAAGTCCGTGACAATTTTGTTCAAGATGCGAGGCTAATTACTGTCTCAGTGCGGGCACGACACGTGTATGTATATGTTTGTATGATAGTATGGTATGTGACTCACCAGAGCTCGGTGGTCGGGGGGGAGGGGGGGTGGCTCGCCGCTACGGGCGCCCCCCATCGGCTACTGCTCTCGACTCTTGAACAAAATCATCACGGTAAGAAATTGCCCATGTTTCATGATCCACCTGTTTAGGTGGGGCATTAACGTACCATACAGGTCGATATCTAGCCTATCATTAGGCTTTAATAGTCAATGTTTCATTTTAGCATATTTTTTTTATTTAAAATCCTCTAGACGTCGTTTAAAAGTCGAAGATGCATATTTAAAATACCATTTGTTTGGGGGAAAGATAGCATAAATTGTGTTGTGAAGAACCTATGTCTCGTAAGGTGACCGGTCTTAGAACGTATTTTCCTTGTATCTGAAACTATAGGTACATACTATAAACTTACCTTCATGGTTTCCTCTACTCAACATACTACGAGATAAAATTATCTAAAACTACAATACTTGTAAAGATAAAAATGCACAACATTCAGAATACGCTCAAAAATGTGACGCGAAGTGTATTAAACTTTATCCCCCTTATTACGAGAGGAGGTTCAAACCAAGACTAAGGTAAACCCAGATTTAAAATATATCCATCACTTTCTAATGTCATATAACAAAAAGAGACGGGACTGTTTTAAAATTTGGGTTTTACTGAGACTATCATTTGTAATAAGAGGGTATGTGTTGAGAATATTTCCGAAATATCATGGCCAAAGCCGTTTTTTTACTTAAAATATTACAACGTTATTTATATTGTGCATTTTCAGAAATTTATACTTGTGATGTGTGCTATCTAAAGCTAAGTCTTGTCACTGCTGGGTATAGGCCATGTAGCATATAAATTATTTATCCCAGTTTGTCAGATTCAGGCAGAACCGATAGCTCCTGGCCGGGAAACATCTGCGACCTTTGGCCAAATAATAATGCGACCTAGGGCCAAATAATACTACGACCTATGGCCAAATAATACTGTGACCTATTGTCAAATAATACTGCGATCTATCGCCAAATAATACTGCGACCTATGGCCAAATAATACTGTGACCAATGGCCAAATAATACTGCAACCAATGACCAAATAATACTGCGACCAATGGCCAAATAATACTGCGACCTATGGTCAAATAATACTGCGACCTATGGTCAAATAATACTGCGACCAATGGCCAAATAATACTGTGACCAATGGCCAAATAATACTGCAACCAATGACCAAATAATACTGCGACCAATGGCCAAATAATACTGCGACCTATGGTCAAATAATACTGCGACCTATGGCCAAATAATACTGCGACCTATGGCCTAATCGGAATAACATTTTTACAAATGTTCACTCCCAGCCAGATATTTGATAACGTCACTGGTAAGGGGGAGGCCTGGCTCTGCGATCACAAACCCGCTTGCTCAGCGTGTTGACTGTTGACTAAGGGTAATTTCTCCTTTTGTGAGTTGCCTGCGTCAAGCAGTGGTCTGTGACAAGCTTTTCGGTGATTCTAAGGCCCGTATTAAGAAACAGCTTTCATTTAAGAGATACCACTTAAATGGCGTTAAAATATGACGTTAGATGAATAAAAAAAAGTACTTGTCGTATGTATGGAAGTATAACTTATGGTAGCTCCTCTTAAGAGATCTCTCGAAACCGCTCTTAAGAGCTGTCAAGAGTAGCTGTAAAATGGCAATCTTATAAATTTTATTTATTAATGTAATCAGTACGTCTGGAATTAAGTTCGTGTACTTGGTTCTCTATCATGAGAGTTGTTTATCAACACGGGCTTGTGTTATTAATCAGTATGTAAGTGACATCAAGCAGTCTCACCGAACTCACCGAGTAGCCAGGGCGCGACGGCGTCGTTCTCCTTGGCGCTGTTGAGGATGGTCTCCGGCAGGGGGAGCGAGTGGCGTACCATGGCGCCGTACAGACCGTACTCCGCCATGATCGTGGACCGGCCCCAACACTTCTCTGTTTTACGCCATTTCGCGCGCCGGTTTTGGAACCAGACCTGGGGAAGAATTATTATGTTTTAAGAAAGTTGTAAGTAGAATAAGCCTACACAAGGCATCGTGCCTTTTAATTATACGATATAGAGCAGAGTTTCAGTGTTCTATAAAGAGTATAAACAATACATACATAACATCACGCCTGTATTCCCCGAAGGGTTGGGCAGAGGTGTATAGTAAAACCCTCTCGCCGTTATGTTTTAAGTCCCATGTAATAGGGGGCGAGCCTATTGTCACCAACCGGGCACAAATCCAAACTCCGGGCTGATACTGAGAGTATCGGATACTTGGGGATCGAACCCAGGACCTCATGATCAGCAGCCACGCTTGACACCACTAGACCTACGGGGCAGTTATTATAAACAATATACTAGTTTTGGAAATCAAATATTATGTTACAGTTAAAAGAGCATTCACGAGTGAGGATACTTAAGTAAGTCGCGCACCCGGGCAGTCAGCGCCGCTACCAATCTCGCTGGTAGGCTAATCTTTTATAGCAAGAGTTATTCTCGTATAGCTCGTGTCGATGAAGAAGAAGAAGAAGGAGAAGAAGTTTTTTAAGCCTCGTATCCACTAGGCAACAATTGACGCGCAACACGTGACGCTCAACATGTTCGGCAGCGTGGCACAACATCGCGCGACGTTGCCAGTTGGCAGGCAACATGACGCACAGCTTGTTGTTTGTTTCGGTGCAACATGCAGTTTAGCATCAAATGTTGTCGAGTGGAGACGTGACGCTCAGAAATGTCCGTGTGGTGTGACGAATACATTTTCTTTATTTTGTAAGTAATTTCTAACCCACCAACGTGGGTTTTAAAATAATAACTACCGCCGCTGTAATCAACACTAGTTCCTCTGGCGACATGTTGTCGACGACTGATGCGAGCGAAATCATGTGTAGACAGACAACGTTGCTAAATAAAAGATCAGCGTTGACTTTCAACAATACGAGGTATTGCCAGTAGTTACTACTCGGGGCAACTACAGAGCCAGCCCGTTAGCACTGCTGACCGCAACAGCCGTATTACGGCGGACTTATTCAACTAGTTATCTCGCTATCTGTCAGTCTAAAGAAACTCTGTGTGTCTCCGGCGGGTTGCATCGCGTGAGATTGAGTTATTTTGAGAAGCTGAATATCGTAAGCTTCCCCTTAATATTGGAAGAAATAGATGCCTTTATTTAGCATATTATATCACTTTAAAATTTTCATATCTCATCTGAACTCCACGAAAACCTTTGTACATCATAAAGCCTCCGTTCTAATTAGAATAAGCGATCGGATATAACCATTAGAGCGTTGTAAGTTGTAACAGAGAGCTCCCTCTAGCGGGCGGCGAGATAACTAAGCATGGAAAACAAACCAATTATCGGGAACAAAACGCAACTAAATTAAATTTTCAAATTCACTGCCGAGCGCGGCCGCTGTTTGTACACAGGCGCGCGTAGGGATGACACACAATTGAAAGTTATTATGGTTCTTTATGATTGTGTTACCATTTAGGGTAAATATGTAGAACCAAAAGACGTATCAAAAGAAATTTGAGGTTACAGTGGAATTTTATATTATTAATAACATTTACTTATGTCAATAATGTGAAATTTTAAGTATCGTCATGTGTGTGTATCTAGCTACTTTACAAAAAAGTGTCATAATTATGCCAAATGCAACAATAATGATTTTATTGGTAATTTATGTTGTAAATTTTTTGATACTAAAATACAATTACATACAGACACTAGAAAATAAAAGATAGTGTTTCTTTAAAAAATATCCATATCAAAGTAACAATAATTAAAATATAATCACAATATGCTATCAGCATAACGTAGCAGCCCTGTAGCTGTGGGCCCGACCGCACCGCACCGCACCACCGCCGCGCAAAACGGTTAATTTCTAATTAAATTTGTTAATTAAACCCGATAGCGGCGCACTCCGCACAAATTAATACCCGCCGTATTATATTACTATGAGTACTGTCTTCCTATGTATGTATCTTATGTACATACGGCGTGGGTGTTGCCTTGAGCGAAATACGTGTTGGTTTGTAGTATTATATAATTATTTTAATAATAAGTAATAACGCTTGTGTTGGGCGTTTTGCTATTATTGTGCAGTTTAGGTAGATATTCGAAGTTATACTTTTACTAGCGACCCAACCCGGCTTTGCACGGGTGCAATGTACTAATGTGGGGCATATAAACCTTCCTATTGAATCACTCTATCTATTGCTGAAAATTGCATTAAAATCCGTTGCGTAGTTTAAAAGATTTAAGGGTACAGACAGCGGGAGCGACTTTGTTTTATACTATGTAAAGTCTCATGATACAGATGTAGGGTCTGATCAACGCAAAAATGACAGCTGTCAAATCTCATGACAAGTGATATCTTCGGTAGTTAGTATTTTGGTCGACCAATCACATTTGTTGACATGAGATTTGACAACAGATTAAATTAATAACATAACATCACACCTATATTCCCCGAAGGGTTGATCAGAGGTGTATGTTATTGGTAGCTGGTAATATTGGACAATATTGACATAGGAGAGGATAACCGTCAAGATGAATCAATGTTCCCGAAGTTATAAAAACAGTGGTCATTCGACGGAGCAGATGATTCCACCTACATGTTACTATACTCTTTGGGATTCCATGTCGAACCGCCGAAGAAGTCTGACCTTTTATATCTGATTTGCTTGTCGTTATTTTCTGATCTTGTGTAAATTATTATATTGTGAACTAGCTTCTGTAACTAATCACTACCCTAATTAAAAGTACTCTCAGTGGTGGAGAGTCTATGTTGGTTTAATTTACTTTATTTACCATGCTCCCAATCTTGACATACTGATATTAGCTATAACTGTAATGATAGATTCACCCCCATAAGATTATGTTATAGGTCTTTTATATGTATAGTAACAACCTCATTTCGCTGTTATGTTTAAGTCCCATGCAATAGGAGGCGAGCCTATTGCCATCAACCGGGCACAAATCCAAACTATAGGCTGCTACTAAGGAATTATATACGGAAAACCAAATAACACTTTGCCCGACCTGGGGATCGAACCCAGGACCTCGCGATCAGTAGTCGCGCTAGCCACCACTGGACTAACGAGGCAGTTAAAATAAATTAAATTAACAAGCCTTTTAGAAACCGGAGATAACACTATGGACATAATAAAGCTCGACGTTGGCGGGGGCACTGCCAGGCCCCCTGATTCTTCTCATAGTTACAGTTTAATCGTATAAACATGAATGTCGGTGATCACAGCATCTTATTGGAGCCGCACGTTAATAGTAGGGTAATGACGCGCTAACAGGAAAACGATAAATGAACGTTTCCTGTGATTTTCCTTAACATAATACTCTACTTATATCATGCTGTGGGGTAATTACGAACATGAGAATATTCCGAATTTTTTTCCGAAATTCTGTTAATGTGTGCAAGGGTTATTATAAATAAATATTTAACTTAATCTTTAACTACAGAACTGTGTGCTATTTTTCTCTTTATTTTCAAATGGTAATAATGCCAACGATACTTAGGCTGGTGTTCATCAACATACATTTTCTGATAAACAACAGTTTATCTAAAATACTATTACCTAAAATACTATTTTTGAGTAATCGGTTGTTTAACCAGAGAATTTGTTGGTGAAATCCAGCCATAGTAGTTGTAGGTAATACCTCGTTTAATATTAAAAAAAATTGCTGACTTTAAATGCTTATAATATCTATTCCTCATAATAATATGACCCGGAAACCTATTCTTGTTATTCGTCATCATTCTATAGTTGTTCTTACAAAGTTGGAGTCTATATTACAGCACGATTGAATATCTGTGGTACATTTCCGTAACGCAATTGAAGTTTAAAAGTTTAAACTGAATAGCATACAATTAGATATTTATTCTCACAATGAACTTACAAAGTTCAGTTAACACGAGAAACTTAAAAATTACAAATACAAAAAGATGGTTAGTCGATGATCTTAAGAACTAGTGTTAGTTTAGTCTGTATAGTATTATATTTTAATATACCGTATATCTTTACATAGTATAAAACAAAAGTCGCTCCCGCTGTCTGTACGCTTAGATATTTTAAACTACGCAACGGATTTTAATGCAGTTTTCAGCAATAGATAGAGTGATTCAAGAGGAAGGTTTATATGCCCCACATTAGTATCTACATTGCACCAGTGCGAGGCTGGGGCGGGTCTCTAGTTTGTATATAATAGAGGATTATTTTAATTATGATGTACTGCTGACCGCCAGAAGTCGCACAGATTAAAGTAAAACTAGAGTTATCTACATAATATTCATTCTATTCTATGGGTCATAAACAGTTGGTTGTTAAGTATTACCTAAGAGATATGCTTTTAATTTCTTCTTAAACATATTAATCGAAGCAATATCTACAATAATTACTAATTGCTACAAAAAATAAATGAAAGAGATCACTGTCCCAATTCAATAACATTGCTTCGTTAGATTTTAATCTTATATACGGAATCTAATAGTGTTTCAAATTTTCAGATCTCTAAATTCACAAATCAGTTTCACAGCATCAATCTGTCTCATTTACAATTGCTTAAACCGACAGTAAGGCAGTTCCCGCGATCCGTCAACGAAGCATGTTGACTATGGTAATGCCACCCAAATTTGTCCCGAGCTGTGCGAGTCTGTGGGGGAGGCATGTGTTCACAGCGGTGTCTGAAGAGACCTGAATATGTAATCTTTTAACTATGCATTATGCCTAACTGACGAACTAGTTTGTAACCACTGCTTTCTGAAAAATCTGCTCTACATTTCAGATTTAGGATTTAATTTAGGATTTAGAGGGTGCATAGAGTCTCTACGAGTGATGATACTTACCTACATACGTCTGGCGCACTTTGGGCAGTCAGCTTCGCTACTAACCTAGCTGACTAGCTAATATTTTCACAACAGCTTAAACTATTCTTGTATGACTCACTCCGAAACGAGATAAGATGACGTTCTATTTTGCAGTTGGATTATTACAGCAGATATTACGAGGCAAATATTTGACATGTTGTGTTGTGTTCACTATACATTCTACTATTAGACTGCCTTGTTGGTCTAGTGGTCGCAAGCGCAACTGCTGAACATAGGATCTTCGGTTCGATCCCCAGGTCGGGCAAAGTGTTATTGGGTTTTTCCATTAGGGATTTCTCAGTAACAGCTCTGAGTGATTTGTGCCCGGTTAGTGGTAATAGGCTCGCCCCTTATTACATGGGCCTTAAACATAATGGCGAAATGAGGGTGTTACTATACACCTCTGCCTAACCCTTCGGGGAATACAAGGCGTGATGTTATGTTAAGTGTTCTTTGCGTCGTTCTTCATGTATCTTTACATACTTGCAGATATATAAAATGAAGTGTTCTAAAATAAGCACGTAATAGCATAACGATAGAACCCATCAACAATCGCACAAGCAAGCCGCTTATCATGTATTTATTTATATAACAATTGGCATTGTGTTTGAATGATGTAGTAGTACATTAATTAATAATAACTAGAACTAGATGTAGTAAACTCGCTACAAAATGAAAGATGGTGAATTCAAATCCTCGTCAAACAATATGTGATGAACTCCTAATAGAAGTATCTTAAGCTTTTGGAGGGTCATTCATACATACTAATAATAACATAACATCACGCCTGTATTTCCCGAAGGGTTCGGCAGAGGTGTTTAGCAACACCCTCATTTCGCCGTTATGTTTAGGTAAGTCCCATGTAATAGGAGGCGAGCGTATTGCTATCAACCGGCCTAAAATCCAAACTCCGGGCTGCTACTAAAGAATCCCACACGGAAAACCCAATAACACTTTGCCCGACCTCGGAATCGAACCCAGAACCTAACGATCAGCAGTCGCGCTTGCCACCACTACACCAATGAGGCAGTTAAATACTAATAATATACATCACTGTCCTTCAAAAGGCTGCAGTATATCCCATCATATACCCAGTCTAGTATGAACTCATGGCCGGCGGCGGGACATTATTGATTGGCCGGCGCGGCGACGTGACAGACTAATAGTGAGAGATCAGCATCCACACTGATTACCAACTGGGAAGGGTCACTGCACATCTAGCAATAAAGCTCTGTTGTATTCTGAACTATGCCTGTGGTAAGTCAATTACATTCAGGTACTTTAATGAAAAGACGAGTCACGGATTTTGTGGGATCTTCTGAAGAAATTTGAAAAATTTGGTACTCTAGTCTTTAAGTACTACATTACTCATTGGTCTGTGGTCAGGACTCTATTGTTCTCTCACTATCCTAAATCGTTGTACTGTATCCACTGAAATTGTTAAAGATATTATTTTTAAAAGAGTAACCATGGAGTTTGTTGCCGGCTCTTCTCCATAGGAAACGACTAATTGGAACCGTGCATCTAAATTCGACTTTTCATAAACACCTGTATTGGTTTAATTGACATATTTTTTTGTTTTGATTTGATTTGATTGAATTACGCAAGGAAATTAGAGAAAATTCTAGACGTTTCGCTGGTTTTTCTATCCACGAAGTAAAGCTAAACTCTTCTATTTCAAAACACAGCTTGTGTGCAGAATTGCTCGCATTGCAGCCAATTGACTAACAACTGAGCTCGCTAATTATCGGGAACAATTTAAGTTCCTTTCTATAAAACTATGCAGTATCAACAGATGGAAAAGAGTTTTGTAGTTCTTGTCTATTACTATATCATTATCTTCAGCCACCTTCAAATCAGTGAACCGATCTAATTAAATGGCAAAATTAGAAGAAATCACAACTGGTCCTTTTTTCCGCACGGAAATTTAAACCCAAAATCTCTAAATCTACTTCTATGGTTGCTGTCACAATGCCAAACATCAACGCCAAGCATCATCAGTCCAGCCTTTTTAAAACGTTTTTGTGTTAGGGATCCACTTTAAACAGTTGTTAAAAATCATAATTTTAGCTGTTTACCCACAAGCCCATATTATCACTAGCCAAATATAAAGACTTAATGAAACATCGAAATTGGAGAAATTACATTATCTTTCTGTTGTACGGTCCTTCCGAGCAAACAATTAGTCGTATCTACCATCCCGCATGTAGTTAGTAGTTCACAGTATTGATTGCGCGAACTGACTACTAATTGTGCTCGCTAGATTAACGATGTGAGCGTGCGAGGTTACGGTGAAGGGGTGTGAATATTACAACAGATAGGTACCATAAAGCAGCTCACACGCAGTCGGCGACTCACGAAATATTGGATTTATTAGCTGGTTTATTATACAGTGTAAATTGTAACAGTCGACGAGGTTAGACTTGTACAACTTGTGATCTGTATTTATAAAAAAACGCTGGTTATAGGAATTAAGATTATGGGTGTGAAAAGAAAAATGCAAAGATTAAATATTACACCTAGATTGGTTTCATTCAAATTTATAGACAGAGCTCTATCTACGTTCAAATTGATAATGACAAATTGGAAGATTATAATGTTAGCTTGTGTCAGTCTCTTAGCATACTGAAGATAGAGCAACCATTGCTTTTATAATCGTTTTATAGCCGATCAGTACTAAGAAAACTAAAGAAAATTTATTATTTGCAATGTAAAATATAATAAATACTAACGCTGGTAAATATCCTTTACATTTTATAATACTGTGGACTTCTCCAGCTATTTAGCTTGCTATACTTTTATGCTTGATTTAGTGTATTTAGAGAGGACTTCCTACGCAAGCCCACAAGATTAGCAGTTAAGCTGAACGTTACTGTAGTAATTGTTTGTGGACAATTACTAGCATGGCCCACGGCTTATGGGGAGTGGGTTATTGGAGAGTTAGGGAGCTTTGTGGGATTACGATCGATGATCCTCAGGGTTACCCTTGTTGGATGACCAAACAATATTGAAAATAGGGGTGAGGTCTTTGCTGACTTACTGATAAGTTCTTGTGGGACTTTGTCCAGTACTGCCTTGTAGCCTTGTAAGCGCGACTGCGGTGCAAGGGGTCTTGGGCTCGATCCGCAGGTCGGGCAAAGTGTTATTGGGTTTTTCCAGTAGGAATTTCACGGTAATAGCCCGGAGTCTGGATTTGTGCCCGGTTAATGGCAATAGGCTCGCCCCCTATTTCATGGGACTTAAACATAACTGGCGAAATGAGGGTGTACTAAAAACACCTGTGCCGAACCCTTCGGGGGAATACAAGGTGTAATGTTATGATGTTACGTTATGTCTAGCAGAGCTTCATTGCTGCTGACGATTGTGTGCGAAGTAAAGGATTGACTAGAAAGTTAATTGTTTCAATGATACATTTTGATAATCATTTTAATATTGCTAATTTAAGAAGGGAAGAAAGTAAAAGAAATTTTCTTTCCTCTTATAAACATATAATAATATTTAGATTATTTTTTAAATCACAAATTATCATTCATCTGGTCAAATTAGTTATTATACTGCAGATACTAAGATCCGAGCACAAAAAAGCAGAAACAAACAAAAATTTGAATTGAATGATGTCTATGTCTGATTGTATCATTGCTCTCATTTGGCGGGAACTAACGCTGGTCCATTATAAGTAACAACTAGACCAAAAAGAACTGTAACCATATGGATTGGCAGTAGATTAAAATCTCACACACTCAGGTAGATAAAACGAACGAAACACTCAGCACTATTTAATTAATTCGGAGCACAACGACGGCCGCATTCCGCCGGATCTCCGAATTTACTAATTAACATACGCTCACAAAGGTTCCGCGTAATTGTTAATTTGGCAGCACATTCGCGCCCTTTAATGATGCGTAACGCTGGTGCGGGGAATTGCGCGCTCCGACAATTTATTACTCGTATGTGGCAGCTACCAGCACACCCTGACCTTCCTACCTCCCCTTAACTCTACGCAAGACAAATGTAAGAGGCGATGGATTGGTTACGGGGAGAGGTCTTGGTTCTCTGGACGCATTTAGGGTAGTATTTGTAATGTTGCTTGTGAAACAATTTGTCGGGCGTCTGTGTGATTGCGCAGGCTCGTATGTTTTGAGTGCTACTTTCGTTTGGAAACTAATTTTAAAATTACAGTTTTGTTCAACATGAGCTGGTAATTTAGTTGTAGGTATGTTTTAACGAAATTAACGATGAAAGTTAACTTTAAAAACTATGCAAAAGTTTTCAATGTAAGGTACTTTTTATTTACACTAATTAATCATATTTCGTACTATCTAATAAACTGTAAACAATCACATATTATTATTATGTCTTCTAGCGACGACGGTATCTGGTGACGACAGCTTCTCCACTTAAAAGATCTTTTCTGGTGCTATGCTATGATAGTATTCGAGTTTAACAAACTCAATATTTTGAGAAACCAGGTATTTTCAGCGCGGTTTTGATCACTACTGCGTATCCATCTGATAAATCCCGTAGGTCAATATTATATGTCACCAAAAACAATAGATGTGGTGGTTCTGCTGACCACACGACCACTGTCATTACCCGCAACAGCTTGTCAAAACGATTATGCATCCCCAAAAACAATACACACATTCCAAATCCCACGGGTCACAGAACACTTGAGATAATTATCACCGAGCTGTTCCAACGTTACCAAATCCCCACAATAGCAGTGTGCGCTAATCCTTAGTAACAAGTGTATAAAGGGGATAACGCGTGTTAGTCGCAAGTGAGCGCGAGCCCTTAGGGAGGGCAGGGGCGCGGAACATTTGGGACTATTAACGCTTTTTATTGTAAACAGTTTCAATTGATTAACTGGTTGCTTGCTTTTTTTATGGACCTGGGGTGACATTTTTTTTGTAAGATTTGGGTTATATTTGTAAGAGATAAGTAAATGGTTTATAAGTAAATATTAATGCTCTCAGAAGAAAAAAACGAATTGCAGTGATACAAGTTATAGAATGTATATAATAATGCAGTAACATCATTTTAACGGGAAGTAAAAAGAGAGCTACTTATAACAAAAGTGAAATAAAGTTTAGAGTTCTGTTACTGTTTTAAAAGTAAAAATTTTATGAAGGCATCATTCATCTAACTCAATAAGAAAATAATGATATGATTACCAAATTGTAGTAAAACTCTTTAGATAAACATCAAAATCATTAATATTAATAAAGTGTTTTCAAACACAGAGTGACGCTAACATTCCTCTTTCACTTAACTTATAAACGACGTTGTTATCTTACCAATAGATACGTACAGACTCAGACCATTCAATCTCACTAAACGACGTATCAAAATCAGTATGGCGTCTTAATTCTCTTAGTCATGCAGTGGACGGCGATGACGCGGCGCACGATGTCATTAAGCAGTACACCCGTTCGCGAACCACTGACAGTTTAAATAAAGCAAGTAAGCCTCACAAAGGGCTTCTTATTTACGTAGTGCATAATTTCATTTCTTTGGTCGTGTTTCAATGGAGTTCGGGGGGGCAAGGAGCGCGGGTGCGGGGGGCGTGCCAACCAATCACGTGCAGGCGCGGGCTAAATGGAGTTGCGAGTGCGAGTCTGTTCCCAATTTGGCGGCAATTTGCTCCACAATGCCGTCATTCTGTTGTCGCCGACTCGCCTTAACAGGTTATTATTCCATTTGGGGTGCGTCCGACACATTTTGATTAGTCAATAAGTTAATACGCGGTTAGCTGCGACAGGTTAACTGATTCGCTTTCATTAGTAATTGGGTAGTATCTGTGTTCCGCCTACTACTTATTGGGTGATTACCGGTTGTGTTAACTGTTAATTTGCTAAATTGATTAAGCAATTTGTAGGTCGACAGTTGATAGAGATTTGAACATTTTGTAGAAGAACAAAGTTTTCTGACTCAGAATTGAGTCTGAATAATAATGGAAAATATCTTGACGGTATCAAATGAACAGGCCGTAGTGTCACAGCAGATAAAGGATGATTTCCACCAAACGACTCGCATCGCATCGGTTCGGAAAGGATACGAACGGATGCGGCAACAGCAGATCGCGTCCGGCAGGATGTCGACGCATACGATCGGCTCCGCACCGTCGTTTGCAAACGTATCCATTTCTGCGCCTAGTCAAATAGTTTCATTCCTACCGTGTTGACAGCCGAAAGGATCCGATCGGATTCGACGACAGGCGAACGGAGTCGATCGCGCGTCGCAGCATACTTTCGGCTACGATTGCGTGTCGCGGAAGAAGCCCGCGGTCAAGTTGCTGTGCGCGGCTTGGTAATATAGACTTGAAATACTGTGTAGGTACACGATTTAATATCGTTTAAAGATTGTAAAATCCGTTCCGATCCGATGCGATGCGAGCCGTTTGGTGGAAATCATCCTTTAGACTCGCTGAATGGTAAATTAATAAAGAAATGGGTCTGCATCTTTGTCTTTGGCATGTGGTATAGTGTCTGTAAATTCACCCGTGGGTTGAGAGAAAAATCAAGCTTAGATAACAAATTAAAACGAGTCCTACCTACTCATAACCTGTTTGCTGTTTCTGCTATGACCGAGATTAATTTAAAACCAATAACACATAACATAACATCACGCCTCGTACTCCCCGAAGGGTAGGGCAGAGGTGTATAGTAACACCCTCATTTCGTCGTTATGATTAAGTCCCATGTAACCGGGGGCGAGCCTATTGCAATAAACCGGGTACAAATCCAGACTCCGGGCTGCTACTGAGGAATTGCACACGGAATAACCCAATAACACTTTGCCCGACCTAGGGATCGAACCCAGGACCTCACGATCAACGGACGCGATTGCGACGACTAGACCAACAAGGGCAGTCTAGCAGGAAAACCAATAATATTCTAAACACACAAACTTAATCTCATAAAGTATCCCGTGACCCAAAACAGCCAATCCGCGACTAGTTCACAAACTTGGTATAAACATGCCTATCGCGGCACAAAATCAATACTCGACCGGTTATACTTGATAACTGAGTCTTTTCTGCTCGGACCCGCGGCCGCCCCGTGACGGCCACTAGCTTTAAACCTATTGCGATATTAAATTATTTTAGGCTCTCGTCGGAACATCGTGAGATAAGGAAACTGGCTTTTCGGGCTATTCTTTTTCAATCATTGGAGATATTTGGTACTAGAAGTTTGTTTTTATTCAATGAGGAAATTGATTAACTGGCGCAGCTTTCTTGTTGTTGCTGTTATGTTCACTTTGCTAATTTTATGTATATTTAGATAAACAAAGTTACGTATATACAAGGTTAGTCGGAAATGGGGTGCTAAGCCGAAAGGGTGTTAAAGTACCCATAATAATGGATAACTTTTGTTCTACAACTTTCCCCAAAAATCATTAGTTTAAGAGAAATAGCTGTTCAAAGATTGCATAAAAAATACGCTAAATTCTATCTATCCTCAGCTATGATCAGCTGTGTTTACATTTTAGGTCATATTTGGGGCCACAGATTAGAAGCTTCATTTTTTAAATTCGTAACTAAAACAGGGACGAAGAATTTATGAAAAAACTATTTTAAAAATCATTTTGCATGGATATTTTTTAGAACATTGATCGTATCAGGTGCTTGCCACCCGCTGTAGTCGTAAAAACAACCCGGTGAAATGGAAATTGGCAGGTGTCGTAAGAGCTACCTAAATGAAATTCAGTAGGTAACCAGTAGACTGGACAATTGTCACTAGTACGCTTAGCGATTTTCAATACATTTTTAAGGGACTTTAGATTCCTTAATCGCCCTGTTGTATACCTAAGTTGGAATTCATACTTGTATTGTTGTCACTGATGACTGCCGTGACTGCCTTGTTGGTTTAGTAGTCGCAAGCGCGACTGCTGAGCATGGGGTCCTGGGTTCGATCCCCAGGTCGGGCAAAGTGTTATTGGGTTATTCCATTAGGAATTTCTCAGTAGCAGCCCAGAGTCTGGATTTGTGCCCGGTTAATGGCAATAGGCTTGCCCCCTATTACATGGGACTTAAATATAACTGGCGAAACGAGGGTGAGGAACTAAAAAAAAACATACAGCCGAATTGAAAACCTCCTCCTTTTTCTGGAAGTCGGTTAAAGAACACCTCTGCCGAACCCTTTGGGGAATACAAGGCGTGATGTTACGTTATGTCACTAATATAGATGCCAAGCCTTAAAAAAATACAAAAAATAAACGTTAAAACGAAACACCGTTAATTAAACGTGATTGAGAGGAAACGGAAGCCACTGTAACACGTTAAAAAGGCACTAATATGTACGTAAATATAGCAAGTCACCGCTAACAATAGCGTAGTAATAATAACGTAATAACTATATGAAAATATAATGCTAAGGAGAAAATGAGGCAGCGGTGTAAAATAAACAAGACTGCATGTCGCGGGCAAATTATACGCTTGTGTGCGAGCGGCCTGTGGCGTAAGCGACGAGCGGAAGCGGGAGCGGGAGCGGGCACGCGGAATGTACCGGATTATAATAACATAGCAGATGTGCCTTCACCCTGATTCCTCTTTGTTTAAATTCTTGTCTTTGTCACTTTAAAGCAGTGACAGTCTAGCGGTTGAACGCTTGCCTTCCACGCAGGAGGGTCTGTCTGACTTCGATCCCCCCCCGTACCTCAGACTTTTCGAATTCATGTGCAGATCAGAATTTGATTATCACTTGCGTTAACGGTGAAGGTAAAACATCGTGAGAAAACCTTCACACCTGAGAGGGTTCCATAAAAATCTCGATGGTATGTGTAGTCTACCAACCCGCACCAGGCCAGCGTGCCCAGCAGTGGGGCAGTAATGGGCTAGTTATGTTTTTTTATGTTATGTCACTTTTGGCCCTAGTCTCACCTAATGGTAAGCGCAAACAGGGTCTAAGATGGAGCACACGAATCCAAGTGACAGAGATATAGAGATATTCCCTTATACCCCTCTGGCTCTCACATACACACGACGGAACACGGTAAACTGCTTGGCGTCGGACTTTTATGTGAGAGTGTTAGCTAGCCAGGCGGACCGTATAGATCCTACCACCAAACGTGCTTGTCCTTACGAAAAATCAGTTGTCAAATGTTTCGTTTTGTTATCTAGTTTTCTACTTTTATTAGATTCGTGTCGACAACTGACTTATCTAATCAGGGAGCTGGTTAGAGTGGAAGATGACCTCAATAGGTACAAGACTATAGACTGATGAATAAAGTATTTTGCGAAGGGCAAAGGAATTTACATAATTATAGAAATGAGAAAGCTCTCTTTGATTCAGTGCTTGCAAGTGTGATAAGGGTAGCTTGGGGTGTTTGATTTGATTCCTAGGTAGTTTAGGTAAGTTTGGTTAGATTTTACTTTTAGGAGATTCTCATAAGAAACAAGAAACCTAGGGCTAACTGCCCCCAAAAAAATACTTTACCAATTAAGTGAGGTTATATCTAACTCATCATATTATATTATTAAGTATTTTCTATATAGGTTTATTTTAAAAAAACGTTATAAAAGACAATATTAATAATTTAAAGCATAAAACTCATTTTATTCGCACCACACTACCGCTCTGCCTACCCCACAGCCCGACAGCTGCGCTAACTGGGCAACTAGCGGCCGTGAATAAGCGATTTCGGGCAATTGGCGCACTGACCAGCCCGGCCGACCCGTGTCCGGCGCGCGGCGACCGCTCTGCCGGCCCGGCAATTTGCCGAGCGACATAATTACGCAGACAATTTGACTGTCTGATCACGAGTGAGATACAAACAGAAGGTCTACTCCTATAAGGAACTCGCACAAAACTATACTCCATTTAATAACATCAGACAAAAGTGGCCCACAGTGGCACGAATATTATTTGAATCATTTCTTCAAATAGAGGTTCATCATCTTAATTGACCGTTAAGGGTCATAACAGCATTTACTGTGTTAAATCTCTGTTGAAAACAACCGTATTGCTTATTTCTATACATTTCCGTGATACAATATATTATATTCACTATTTTGTTGAAGTAATTAATTAATACATCATTTTATTAACAATGACTTTTACTACTCAAAACCAAAAAGTTAGAAGAAGTTATCATAGACTTTGGTCTCCATTACTAAGTACATTATGTTATAATGTTTACATTTTGACGTATATATGTACTTAGTAGTGTTGCCCTTCTATTAATCTTTATAACACTCTCCATTACTTATTATTTAAAAAAAACTTCTAATAGTCTTATTTGACTAATTTTATATTAAACGGAGTACTTATAGTCGTTATGATATAGAACGAAACTGTCTAGAACCACCTCAGATACCAAAATTAATATTCTTTGTGTCGCTGGTCAGCGTTTATTTGTAGGTATTCAACTTAGCTTATAGCAATCCACTGATGGACAAAGTTCTCTTCCAAAACGGGACACTTATGACTCTAATCATCAACTCATCACGATGGGCAAACGTCAAAAACCAATTTTTTTGTTAAACTTTGCCCCTCTCTGGGATTTCTCCTGTGTCGTGGGTGCGTTTACAGATACAAATCTTCACATGCACAAACGCCTACCCCGGAATAACTATTTATAGGCCCTACAAATATTTGATCCGTGCGGGAATCGAAACCACGACCCGTAGCGCAGACGCCAATCGCTCAGCCACTGCACAAAACGTGTCGTCGAAGTTGTATTCAGTCAAGTTAGACAGTTACGACACATTATTATCGTCATCAGAATGTGTTCTGTTAGTCGTGTTGTGCGCTAACCCCTTAACCCTATTTAATATAACATTAAACAAATAAGACCCATTTTATCACGGAAATGTGTAGAAATAAGCAACATATTTGCTTCCATAAATGATTTTTATTTCTGTAAATAAATCTGTGACAGACACTTTTACAAGTCAATGTAATGTTTTTTTTAAGACTAGATGGCGCCGGCATTTCCTATCTGACTAGCTCTGAGAAGAAAAGCCGAAACAAACTCAGAGATCCAGGTCTCTTTTAAAGTCTAGACATTGTGGTATAAAAACTATGCGAGTAAAACGATGTAGGGCAACGTCTGGAATGACCTTTTGAGGAAAGTGCCGTAGCAGGTTTGAGTTGACCTGTCCTAACTGACAGCACATCTGCATCAGTCATCGCGGAGCTCAAACCTTATTTTAGGGAGCTCAACAACCCGACCGCTGCACGACGCTATTCAGCACAGTGTTGTGCTTTTATGAACGTTAACGGTCAATCAAGATGAGCAGGAACTCATGGTTTAAAAGATATTCGTGTTTTGTTGGGTCAGTTTTGTCTAATATTATATGAAATGGAGTATAGGTAGTAAACATAACTTAACTAGCCTATTATTGTCCAACTGCTGAGCACGGGCCTCTTCTCAGAATGAGAAGGGTTTAGGCCTTAGTCAACCACGCTGGCCTGGTGCACACACCATCGAGAACTTTATAGAGCCCTCTCAGGTGTGCAGGTTTCCTTACGATGTTTTTCCTTCACCGTTAACGCAAGTGATAATCACATTCTGATCCGCACATAAATTCGAAAAGTCATAAGTACGAGTTCGAACTCAGACCCTCCTATAGGTGGTACTTTGTTTTATTCACTGTCGAAGAATACGATAGCTTCATATCGCGCTCTGTGTTGACTGAACCTTCTACATTTTATTGCATGGTCTGATTAACGTCTAATATCGAAGTGTTTGTTTGACGAATCAAAACGAGATCGTGTAATTGGGTGCGCGTTTGTGATTGGGCAGTTACAATCGTTACTAGTTTTTGTGACCATTTCTGTCTGACACAATAATTATGTCTGTAATAGGTTATACTTTGTAGAAATATAAGTTTAATTGACAGGCTTATTGTGTAATTTACAACATGTTCATGACTATAATGAAGTTATGTATCTTGTAAAAAATATTTCTTAATTTTTTCTGTTACAATTTTTGTCGAATCGATAAGACTTAGCAGTCCATAATAAGAAGCGTAAAGAATATCAATATGTACTTGCACATACAAAGTTTTTATCAATCGGGGGACTACTCAGCATTTTCCATAATCTTATTTTAAAAAGGTACCTACTTGAAAGAGATGCAATCGGATTACTTAAGTCCAAGCAAATTGAGTTCGTGCGGATCGCGAGCCGCCATGTCTAATATGTTTTTTAATTACTGGCCACCGTTAGCCGGTCTCAATGAGTATCATACGCGATTATCATATTCACTGGGATTTGCTTCATTGCGGGAACGTTTGAATAGTTCCGATGCGATTACGGAATTAATATAGGATGCGAATTAATACAGATTACTATGATAGCTCGTTTTGGGGATTGGAAATTGTTGCAAATGTACGAATTGGATTATTACTGCAGCGCATGTAAATGTTTGCGATTGGCTTGTTATGTAACGAAATTAGTATTGAATTTCAGAACATAACATTTTTTTAGGTAGCATCTATTATAGAACTTCCGTACTACCTACGAATATCTTTTCTTGAGAATACTTATGTCAATATAGGAACATTGTTTATTATTGATACCATATAAATTTCAACTATAGGTACTTCTCGTAAGTACCCATTTATAATTTTATATAACTTGTACACTTAGGTAATTGTTCTCCTCAACATCAAATCTCTCTATCGCTCTAAGGTTTGCTGTTAGAAAACTCATTTGTGAGTTAAGTTCGCCTTTGTACATGAATTTACCAACAAAACTGTATTGTATATTATTATTTTGTGTACAATAAAGAATAAGAATACCCACTGCTAAGTGAAAGTATCTTCCTTTCCTAGACACAAATCCCAACTATCCCTTCCCATATACCTGAACACGTGTAGAACTGTCTTTATAAGACAAAGAGCAAGTAATCCAGTGAAAGCATGACTGTTTAGTAACGATATCCAAACATCACGCGATATGATTGGGCAAACATGCCCGGAATGCTGCCCGCCAACACGATTGTCACGCCCAACACTTGAGCCAACATAATCACCTACATTGTTCTGTTACAATATTAGGCTAACTGCGACTATTTGTTGGATAAACATCAGTTTTTTAGTTAAGCTTTTATGTGACAAGTTACATTGGCATATTGGCTTAAGTGTACGAGATGTGGGTTTAATTGTTGAGGACGCTTTGTGACTTGATCTTGTGGCCGTTACTTTAAAATACAACGTGTAAAGTGTAATCTTTTATGGAAAATTTGTAAGATTTGTAATTTCATCACCGTCAAATGACTCGTCACACAACATAAAATCACGCGTTGTATTCCCCGAAGGGTTAGGCAGAGGTGTTTTTAGTACACCCTCGTTTCGCCAGTTATGTTTAAGTCTCATGTAATCGGGAGCAACTCTATTGCCATCAACCGGGCACAAATCCAAACTCCGGGCTGCCACTGAGGAATTCCACACGGAAAAACCCAATAACACTTTGCCCGACCCGGGTATCGAACCCAGGACCTCCCTATCAGCAGTCGCGCTTGCCACCACTAGACCAACGAGGCAATCGTCAATGTCAACTATTAAAAATAAGCGTAGTTCGTAGACCGCTACGACGTGCTACGAAGGTTATAATCTTGTTCTATCTTGTCTTATACAAGGGTTTCTTTACAGCTATGATTACTATAACAACGCTGGAGTTTCGTTTGACGCTGGATTGGTTGTCATTGTATAAAAAACCCTCAACAATGTACTACAAAAAATAAACGTCACGCCATACAATGTACCATGTATCAATTAAATTGTGATTAGTTTACGAATTTAAATTCAAATTACTTATCTCTATTGTAATTTTTTTGTAACACACACTCCATACTCAACAGCTAGTATATTTTATTACGACACTAGTCTCGCCCCGCTACTCCGCCTGCATTGTGAGACCCCGTCACTGTCCATACAAAGCGCCTTATTATCTCCATATTATTTTAATATTGTTGCAATACTACAATAACTGACGCGCATTATTTATCCTACACACTAATGAGCGTGTAGGCACCTTACCAACACCAATTTAATAATACAACTGCTAAAATCCACGCCAATCGATTTTAAACCTTATGTGTACTTGCTAAGGTGGTTTAACAATTCGTTGGCCGGTATTTTTATGTTGGTTTTATCGGACAAAGGAGTGACACGGGGTGCATCTCGAACTGTCAGGCGAAGTTTTGAATGAAAATAAATGTGTAATTATTATTAGTGGAATATTGTCGAGTGGTTCGGGGAAGGTGTGTGTGGTCAGTGAGAAATGTCGAGTGTTGTGTTATTAGGTCTCGATGCTATCCTTATGTAAAGTTGAGAGTACACGTAACGCTATCTGTTAAGTAAGCTATTTTTGGGTTTAGCTATTGTTTTAGTCAAGTGTGGGAATCAGAAAAGTCAAGGAGATATGAAATGTTAACCAATGACGAACATAATACCCAATGTATTCAAAGTAAAACAGGTAACTTAATGTTACCAAAGTCACTTATGAGTAGTTAGTTGGCCAGAATAAGCAACTCCGTCGTACACTCGTGACTTTATTATTCAAACCATATTCCTACTAATTCTTAAACGAAGTTTTTATAAAAACATGAATTTAAAAGAAAAAGACAACAACAGAAAATAAAGTGTTAAAGTTGTGTGTTATAAGTGACAATTTGAGGTTATTTTAAGAATTAGGAATTTATTTCTAACTAGCTGTGTCCTCACGGCTTCGCCCGTAGCCTATGTTACTCAGTGATAATGTAGCTTCCTAACGGCAAAATATTTTTTGAAATAGGTCCAGTAGTTTTTAAGTTTATTCGTTACATACAAAAATACAAATCTTTCCTCCTTATAATATTAGTATGGATTAGTATTAGTATAGATAAGTAGAAATACAATACTCAACTAACTTATGTAGACCCTACAACGTGAACATAAGGGGGAAACCCACATAGGTATAATTTTATATACACTATTGTGGGAAACGCGTGGTGGTTGACGGTGCGCAACCACCATGGAAACGGTTGCAAGCTGCAACAACATGACACGGTAATGAGCGTCATGCACCGTGGGCAGGGTAATGACAAGTACGGCCTGGTAATGACGCCTGTGGGCTGGTAATGACGGTAAGTGTTGCTGTAGTTTCAGGCAGGTTAGCATGTAGACAATGGGTTAGATAAAGAAAGTATGTATATGTTGAGCGTTTGTTTTCAATTGTGTGAAGAAATAGGTATTGTGTGCGACTCTCTAACATTAAGAGGTGCGACAGTGACATGACCTAAACTCCATTTTATATAACAATAGACAAAAGTGGCCCACCAAGGCACGAATATCTTTTGAACAATTTCTTCAAGTAGAGTTTTAACTTATCTTGATTGACCGTTATGGTTCATTAAAGCATACTACTGTGTTGAATCTCTGCTGGAAGCAAACATGTTGCTTATTTATAGAAGTGTATAGACACTTCCTTGCTATAATAGGTTTTATTTGTCTAATCTATACTATCTATACTAATATTATAAAGAGGAAAGATTAATATCTTTGTATGTAACGAATAAACTTAAAAACTACTGGACCGATTTCAAAAAATCTTTAGCCATTAGAAAACTGCATTATCACTGACTAACAAAGGCTATATTTATTACTGGAATAAAACTTCTAACGCGGGCGGGGCCGTGAGGACACCGCTAGTCTTGTATAAAATAACATAGAGTATAAATAGATGTAAGGATAGTTTAAAATAATTTGATAATAGACTTTTCAATAAACACTCAGACCCGGAATAATTATCTGTTGCCATACAAAGAGTACATAAACATGTGCGAATCGACCTTACGGCATTTTACACAGCAGCCAAGCGCTCTGTTGCCAATGGTGTTGTTAAAAATTAACTACAGAATTATTTTCTTCGAATATCAACGACATTATAAAATTATAAATGTAACAAGAGTCAGCAAACCGACAGCAGGTCTACAGGGACGCGCGGCTGAATAAACATAGTGGTTGATACTTAATGTTTACTGTTAATTGGCCGAATACACTGACACCAACGTGCTGACTCATGTGTGCTTGAGTACATGTTAATGTGTCATAAAGTTTGTCCTATGTCTGTGTACGGTCAGAATAGAGTTTAACACAAAATAAGATGTTTCAGCTGTTGGATAATTTGAAACACAACAAACACCAGGTCACACGATTCGATTCTAGTTGATCAACTGCTAAATAGCATGCGATTTGAACCGTCTGCACAGACTTTCAATCAAATTGAAGCAACAAAAACGTTTCAAATTTTGTTGATCAAGTCAGTTGATCAACTAGAATCGAATCGTGTGAACCTGGTATAAAGTAATACACAAAAGAGAAATTGCTCAAAGAACGTAGCTATACTTTACGTATTAAAAAAAAACTTGCAATAAAATAAGCGTAATAAACAGCTCATTACTGTCCCACTGCTGGGCAAGGGCCTCTTCTTAGAATGAGAAGGGTTTTAGGCCTAAGTCCACCACGCTGGCCTAGTTCGGGTTGGCGACACACACAATCAACTTTTGTTTTTTTTTGGATCCTTGTCAGGTGTGCAGGTTTCCTCACGATTTTTTCCTACATCGTTAACGCAAGAGATAATCAAATTCTGATTCTAATTGTGCCATAACATAGCTGTTATTTATTGATAAGGGGAAGACAGTGGCTCCTGTAATACAGTCTACTCTAGCGCAGGGGCTAGGGAATTCATAACGTTTCTATATCAAAAATTATGACAATATATAAATTACACATAGGGTTTGACTGCAAAATGTTGTTAAGAAAAATCCATAGTTAATCACGCACCTATTTGTGTGTGTTTATAAGAGATGGTTTTAATAATAAGTTCACAAACGCCTTATTAGTGTTACACATACTAGTGTGTGTATACAACCATGTATTGGTTCACAACTACATACACACTGTACACAATGCACAGGTACTCACACCTCTATTATGTTGTTTATCCTCAAGAAAACTGTAGAGCGTACACTTTGAAGACTTTCCACCGCACAACCGATCTCGAGGCCCAAGTGCGTGCCACCAAGAGATGAGAAAATAGAATAATGACCGGCTCCTTCCCCGAGGCCCGAAAGGGGTCCAATTGCTGAATAGTTTGGAGCAAACAACCCTTCAGCCGTCCAATTTGAAGACCTGCCACAAATTGGAGACGACCTTTTTTGTAAAGTCAGTGAATGCCAAATGTCGGGCTCGTTGTGTTGAGTTTGTTTAGAGTGACAATGATAGCTATGTGTGTAAGTGGAAAGTACCATGCATGGTTTGGGTCAGCTTGTGTTGTGATGACAATTATTAAAATAGAAAAATAATGAGGTTGCACACATTATTTGTTTCGGCATTAATTAGTAAGTGAAACCGAATTCTTTCGAAGATAATCTTAGTTTCTACATATGCAAGCACAGAAAAGTATAAAGAGACGACAATAAAACAATGCTACATAGTACGCACCCTTAGTAATGTAAGGGCACAACTCGAAATATTGAGTTTTTGAGTTTCGGGTCTCAATATCAACTGTTCTACCACTTGGCTTTCACAGAAAGAGAAAAAAGACAATATTAAAGCAAATACTGTAAAAAATACTGTGAAAACATCGGGCTCCTTGAATCTTTTAACACGTTTTTCCAAAAGTTGGTATTTTTTAAATAGGCCTTTACTTTATTAAGGGTGCGATATACTCGCATCCGAAGTAGCGGTGCTAATAACTACAATCCTGCCTTTTCACTAAAAATATTATAAGAGATACCTCATACAGAAAAAACGTCTCTGATGTGCTTTACAAAAGACAGTTAGTGTTTGTGTTCCATTTGAATGTTACAACGTTTCAAACAGCCCAAAAGTTCACGTAAACGTTCAAATATTTTACTCTCACCTCTACAAATACCAGTTGAACCTAACATCTGTTTGAGTATAAAAAGGCGCTGGTGTCCGTACAAACATCTTGAGCGAGAGCCCTCGAGGCGCCGCCGCCGGTCGCGCCTCCAGGCAGGACAGTTTGCACACAACACCTCAGAACCACTTCGTTTTGCAGAGTATTGGCGATACATAGGAAAATACGGGAACCTCTGAGTTAGAGGTTTAGAAGTAAATGCATATTTCATAAAACTTTAACTTTGGAATAATGAAATATAATTATTTGAAGTAGTTAAATGTTCTTTTAAAGAATTTAAGGGTTATGGTCGAACGAAAAAGAGTGCAAACTAAAACGTTTCATAACATCACGCCTCGCCCCGAAGGGTTGGTAGAGGTGTTTTATAGTACACCCTCTTTTCGCCAGTTATGTTTAAGTCCCATGTAGTAGGGGGCGAGCGTATTGCCACTAACCGGGCAAAAATCCAAACACCGGGCTGCTACTGAGACATTGCTAATGGAAAACCCAATAACACTTTGCCCGACCTGGAGATCGAACCCAGGACCCCAAGGTCAGCGGTCGCGCTTGCGACCACTAGACCAATAGGGCAGTTAAACCGTTTCCTTAACACATAATATACAGTCACGCTAGATTTTTGGAGTCTGTTGTCTGAGTTGGGCAACATAGTTGGCGCAGTGGCTGAGTCATTAGCTTTCTGCGTTACGCATCACGGGTCCATTACCGCACCGAACAAGTTTTAATATTTTTATGGCAGAATAGTTGAATTGAGTCTAAGCATTCATGAATGTGAGATTTGTGTCTGTAAACGTAGCCACGATACAGGAGAAATCATAGAGCGAGGCAACGTTTTTTTTTAAATATGTAGATCCCCAAACCAAGAGTATACTTAGTGACGTTAGCTTAACTGTCTGTCAGTAATCACGCAGTCTGTCTTAAGGAAACTAATTCTATCTTTAACCAAACCAGATATTTGCGGTTTAAAGTTGACATTGGTGTCGATTCTGTTGCGCACATTGACAGGACTAAACTAAACTAAGGGTGTTTGTCTTTTTCTGTTTCAATAGGACAAGAAAGTGACAGTGAATTTAGTCTAGTTTAGTACTGTCAAAATGTGATACAGAATCGACACTAGTGCAAAAAATGATGGCGTCATTCACTCATAAGACGGTTTAAAGAGATATTCGAGATGTATAGACCACATGACCTTTGCAATTATATGCAATTGAAATGAACAACCTATTGTTTTTGACACTAGAAGAGTATATAAAGTAAACGTACATCGTCGTACAATTATCATTATATTATTCACTTTAATAATTCATTTGGCGAACAATTTAATAATAAATTTCGCTATTATTATGAGTCAATGTGTTTGTATGAATGCAATTTACTTGCGTATGTATTGTGTGTGTTTTATAATTAATTAACGCTAGCCTTTGTTGCAATTATTAATACGTCGCACCTGAGTCAACGATTCACTTGAAATCATTAGTGGCATTACAGATAATATTATACTAGTACCGATATTGTACCAGGTACACATCGCAGACAATATGTCGGTAATGGTATTGCTCTCTGTTCAACCTACATCTATATTCAGCTACATCTACATAAGCGATGCACAGACTTAGGTATTAGGAATAGAGACCACTTCGCCAGACTACGAGCTAAAAGCGGGCCATAGAATGGGCATTAAAAAAAAATTAATATCATTTACTCAGGGATCTTAACCTGGCCCTTAATGTTAAAAACATTGCAGTATTTTCATAAAAAAAATATATGAGTTTAAATATATGAGTTTAATTGTCTGGCAGGCCGCATGCATGTTGACGAAAGGCCGCATGTGGCCCGCGGGCCGCGATCTGTGTATCCCTGAATCTTCGTGATGGCACTTTACGAAACAGCAGAGAGATGGAATGGAATAGAATATGAAATCAAACTAGTGTTAATAATGAAATTAAAAACTTAGGAGGCTTTGGTTCAAAACCAGGGATTGAAATAATAAAAAACTACATGTAAATCTTTATAAAGGGTCAAGTCACACAAATGGTTTGACACAAAAAACAACTAGAATAAAAGTAATGTTTCGGAAACGCCATTATAAAGCATTTTCCTTATTTCACAATCCACAAAAACAGCAAACAATTGATACACTACATATTCTTCCTATAAATAAAAAAACATTCCCATTTAC
Organism: Amphipyra berbera; assembly: GCA_910594945.2. NCBI lineage: Eukaryota > Metazoa > Arthropoda > Insecta > Lepidoptera > Noctuidae > Amphipyra > Amphipyra berbera. The sequence goes on from OU343133.1 coordinate 20,368,903, forward strand.
AACTCCCTACTGTGACCAGTCCAACCATCTCCCAACTATTCTTACATAATAAAACTTCCTATACACTAGACTACATAACGAGACATACTAAGACACATTAGAAGGCGCTGCCATAAACTACGCGAGTTGAGTCACAAATCTCGCGGCGGGGCGCATAACTAGATTACCGGACTGCACCGAGGAGACGAGTACGAGTATACGAGGACACGAGTATGAGTGTATCGGGGATGTATTAAACTGTTATTTACTGTCCCTTACGGACAGTTAGCTTCTTATTGGATTGTATCTTAGCTCGTTGTTTATTCTTGTGATAGTTTTGTACATGGATGCTTATGTAGGTCATACTAAGTTGACTTATTAGATAAACTGTAAATACAATCATAGAATGCCGAGAATTTCCATGCGATTCATGTTTCCTAAAAACTGTTATAAGCTCTGTTATTAGGTTAAATTTCATAACATAAATACCAAACCTAAATATGAATTTGACAAAGATATCCAGTTACAATGTTTTAGCAAAATAGTAGGACTCTGTAGGAGCTAGGCAGGTTGAAATGAAGACTTGACTTTACTTAATAATAAGCAGACGGTAAATTGTCCCTTATAGATCAGTCCAAGCTAATGATACCCAATGATCTGTAAAGTGCTTTCATAATCCCAAATAAAAAAAAACATAATTTAATAAATAATTAGTAAATAGGTCTCCAATCCCAAGTCAATACAAAAGCTAATACAAAGTATATTGTATAGTAAGTATCCTACTATGACAAATGTAAAAGTCTTTGAAGATGGATATTTGTTAATCATCACGCATTAACGGTTAAACGGATTTATTTGGCTCACAGATGTCCTGTCCAGGATTAAGACGTAGGATACTTTTTATATGGAAACATGAAGTAGTTCCCCTAGGACGCGAGTGAAACCACGGGCAATAGCTAGTTATAATATAAAAACATTCCACTCAACAGATAGCGTGTTTATAATGTATTATAATTTATCAGTAAACAGTGCTCATTGCACAGTTGTAATTAGCGCGCATTCGTCGCTTTCTCAGAACACACAACACAAGGTGCTATTGGCGTTCATAATTTATAATTAACAACACAAATAGACAATGTAGGTGACGTAGTGTGTATTGTTTTATATTTTTATATATATCAGTAAAGGTGTTGGTATGTCTTTAAAATGTATTAAGAACAAGGAAGAAAAAAGGCTTTAAACCCGAATTTGAGCTAAAAAGCTACTTTGCAGATAGAAGTCTGCCATATGTAGTAAAAAAAGCGATTTCTATTCTCAAATGGCTGTCAATAAATGTTGATCCCTATGATTCCATCTCGAAATAAACGTAGATATATAGAGGTATTCTTGTTATCTAATATATTAGTGTTCTGAAAGCAGGCAGAGCTGTAGACCTTGAGGTCCCTTGTTTAGTTCCCAAGTCCCCCCCCTAGGTCCCCCAGGTAATGTATAATCATGAACGTCTCTAATTAAAATCGATATGAAATTTTTCTAGTAGATGACTACAAAGTCTGCAAATTCGCCGTCTGACATTGGTGAACTCTGTGCCAGACTCTTTGGTTTCAATTGTATTGCTATCACCACCATTCTTTAGTTAATTAAATTAATGGTATGAAGTGAGAACAAGTCGTCCAATTTACTGAAGATCTACTGAAATTATACTTTAGCATCTGTATATTAATTACCAACGTTATCAGGCACAGCTACACAGCTGCAAGCTACCAGGCAGAGCATGTAACTATCACATAACGATTCCAATAATCGATGTTAACGAAGTTTGTTTGTACAGTTGCGCGCGCGCCGTAATCAATTACTAGTTACGCGGTACAGAGGCAAATACGCGCAGTGTGTCTGCAGCGTGAGTGTACACTGTTGTGCATAGGATATTATTGATTGTTCTTCATAATTATCATAGGCTTTATGAGTATGTTTAGAAAGATATAAGACAATGGCTGTGACGTCTACACAAGTCGAGATCTTTGACCTGAACTTGGAAATAATATCACCAAATTTTAAGGATTACGTTAATATAACATCACGCTTGTATTCCCCGAAAGGTTGGGCAGAGGTGTATAGTAACAGCCTCATTTCGCCGTAATGTTTAAAACCCATGGAATAGGGGGCGAGCCTATTGCCATCAACTGAGCACAAATCCAAACTCCGGGCTGCTACTGAAAAATTCTACACGAAAAAACCCAATAACACTTTGCCTGACCTGGGGATCGAACCCAGAACCTCGCGATTAACAGTCGCGTTTGCCACCACTAGACCAACGAGGCAGTTAGGGATAAGTTCTGCTAGGTATATTGAAATATAAGGGTAAAGCCATGTATTCATTTGTAAACATTTTTCTCTGTGTTTCTTAAATATTGATACATGTCTGACAGTTTTTGATGACAAAAAGTTCGAAACACTTTTTAGAAATATTTCCGTGGTGTTTTAGAAACTACTGGCAAGTTGTATACGAAACATTGTTTACTGGCGAACACTTGGCTTAAATCAGTTCCTGGTAAAGGCACGCTGGGTTACAGGGTTAACAAAACTAAGTCAACGGGTTACTTGGGAAAGAGTTATAAGATGATGAGCAATAGATTTTTATTATGAATTCATCAAATTAAAACCCACAAAAAAAATAACAGAAATCTGAATAAACATTCACACGCTAAAGGCTCATTTACACGGAGCAAGTTTCTTGAATCAAGTCTCATGCTATTTATTTATTTATTTACTACAATATAAGCTTACAGTCTAGACACCAAAACGCTTATATGCTAAAGAGAGAGAAAAAAAAATGTACAAATATCAATGTCACTATCACTGTTTTTGTCGTAGAGAAAGACAAAGGCAGAACGACTCTTGCTTTAAGAAACTATCCTCGTGTAAACCAGCCTTAATGCAATCATATTGAAGACTTTAATTCGAACATTAGAGAATCTGTTTTAAAACATCCTGTAGGTACCCGTTCACAGTCAAATTGCTCCGTACTGCTTTAACGAAATAATATTTAGGAATAATAACTTAAAAGTTTGTTGTCCAGTCAAAATATAGTAGCATGATTATTCTATTAACGTAACCAACCAAAGTGTAGGGATGTACCACTGATGTTCTATATAATACCTACTTGGTACTAGGGTTCTCATCAGCCTGCGGCGACACCCTGAGCCTTTGTGAGCTATTGCTAATGTAATCAGGATTGGCGAGACGATTGTCGAGACGGTAATCGATAATATACTTTATCCAGTAGACGAATTACTGCGAGTGAATTGCACTATGTGTTTTCACTGAACGTGATTACAATGCTACAATAGTTTTGACTGGTTTTGAGTGATTTAGTCCAAATTCTGCCCAAAACTGATATGGATAATCAACTCCTGATATACTTTTATTAAGGCTGGTGTTTACCAACATTAATTTTCTGGTTAAACAACCGTTTACTTGAAAAATTAACTAGAATTTTAGGTTAATGGTTGTTAGATAGAGAATTAGTATTGGTGAACATCAACCTTAGTGTGGTAAGGAAGAATTTAGTAAACAGAAGTACTAGAAGAAGTAACACTACATTTTCGTGAGTTAGTGACGGCTAGCCAGCATAGTGGGGGGTACTACAAGAAGTCACACAAACTGTAACTATGAGCCAAGAGTTCATTTGACAGCTGCACCATGCAATCATATGTTGTCAGACATCCGCTTTGATCCCTAATAACCCTTTTAGCACAATTAAAATTACCTCCACCTAGACCTGCATGCGATCACTAACTTGTAGATACAATAAGCAAATCAAACAACGCTGCATTATCCGTACAATTAATAAAACTGTACCAGGACAGTTACGACACGTTACATTAGTTAATGAAGTTGTGCGTGACAGTCGCCCGCCATTGTGCCGCGTACCGCCGCTAATCGATTATAATCGATGCAGCAATAGAGCCATTGTTCACTCGATTAATCGAATTACAATAGCAGTTTTATGACTTGTAACTTAATTAAATGTGATACATTTATGGGAGGTTTGGGTTTATTTGGTGATTTAAATAGCGTTCCGCGTTGGGGTGGAGAATCTACCTTCTGGGCATAAGGTTTCGAGTTCGAGCTCGCTATTAACAGATATGTGTCCATAATCTGTACATTGGTTAGTATTATTTTCTTTTAACGCCCGACATAGTTTATAGTAAGTATATCAACGTTGGCTTGTTTGGCTCCGTGGCTACTGCTACAAAAGTTATTAAACTTGTTAAAAGCGTGTCTAACGGAAACACCATAACGACGCTCGGCAGTGAAAACCTCGTAAATAAAATTTTCTTGTAAAGTGTTTTACTTGTTCTTTAGATTGATAAACTTGTCATACACGTACTAGTTCGACAAACTTTTAATTCAAATACTTCTAAGCTATCTATGACGTACGATAACAAACGTGTATTAACATTTGATCGAGCATTTTTTTTAGCAGGAGACAGTTATTTCTATCTCTTGTAAACATTTGTATTTTACACATACATGGTTTTCACTACCGACCGACGATACATACAAAACGTTTAAAAAGGTGTTTAGTCGAAACAACTGTTAAACACGGTATTGTGGTTAGTGATAAGTCAGTCAGGTTGTTGTATGATATGAGTATGTAACATAAACATAACTAGCCCATTACCTACTGTCCCACTGCTGGGCACGGGCCTCTTCTCAGAATGGAAAGTGTTTAGGCCTTAGTTTAGATTTAGCCTTAGGGTACTATGTAACGTTAGTATGAAATGTAAAACCTTGCAATATTTTGTGAGTGGGTAGGGAAGCAGGGATACATATCTATATTTATACTGTAGTGTTCTTTGAAAGTTTTTCTTACTCCAAAACAAAGTAACAGCAATAAAGCCATTATTTTTCCGTACCATATCACAATCCCATGCCCGCTACATCTTGGTCCGCACCATCAGATCTCGTCTGCCCCATCATTTGTCTACTGCCGCCGCTTCACATCCCCAGGGGGTGGCGGGGGGTGTCGCGGAGTGCGAGGGGGTGAAGGGCTATTATCAAGTTAGTGTCGCATCATTTACCGACTGCTTTACATAAATGATTCAATAAGAGATACACGGGATGTTTAACTAAAGTTATGGTTAGTTTTAAATCTGGAAGTAATGTATCTCAATGAATAGTTTGCTGTAGAAGGTTTTTATAAAAGGAATCACTTTAGTTCCTTTATAAAGAAGTGAAGTATCAAGACTTGGCACACGAGGTTGTCGAAATGTGGGAGGTTGACTCAGCAGTCATTGTGCCGATAGTCGTTACGGCCAATGGCTTAATAGCCAAGAGCCTCGACCAACATCTGATGAGGGTTAGTTTTAAATCTGGAAGTAATTTATCTCAATGAATAGTTTGTTGTTGGAGGTTTTTGACAAAGGAATCTCTTTGGTTTATTATTAGAAAAACACTATGTGTGGGTTTCATAATTATCTTTAGCTTCGTTCACTACTTAAACACTTTAAAGTTAGCTATTACAAAGCGTAGGTATACGCATCGGGCAACGAAAACTGCTCAGTAAAGAAGGAAAGGAAAATAATTCATTTGTATCTTGTATCTGACATAACCACCAAAATTTCTTTTACTTTTATTTTTGTGATTATTAACTTTATTTTAATCACTGTCCGACTCCCAACTACAACACCTGTTGTTTGGTGAAGCGGCTCTTACCACACAAAACAACAAGACAGATTGTATTATTTTATCCTTTGAAAACAGTGTCCATGGGGTTTCTTGCCGGCTTTTCTCCATAGGACTAGCTTCTTGGGACCATGCAATGAAATCCATAACGTTTCCTAAGTGCTTTTAAATGCCTATTTGAAATAAAAAACTTTGAACTTTGAAACCCTACATACACTGGCCTGCAAAAATAAGTATCACACTTTTAAAATTTCAATTTTTTCTAAACTATAGAAGTTAGAGATTTAAAATAAAAAACGTTTTATAGCAATTTTTATCAGCTTTCTTTGAAACTATAGTAACAAAGTTAAACTCTTTTTTGAGTCCTTTTTGTTTCGAAAATATATCTTGTGTACCTAAAAAGTTACTGGAATTTTAAAAGTGTGATACTTATTTTTGCAGGCCAGTATAGGTGCCAACAATAATTATCTACGCAACAAATTCTATAAAATCCGCTATCAATCTGAATCCGTTCTTTAAGTATAAGTAGTGTTGTATAAGAACCAGTGAACGAGTGAACGAGTGAACGGCAGAGTGAATAAGAAGGCAGTAAACAGTCTGGGAACTTAGCGCGCCTGTTAAAACTTGCCCCACGCCTGCCTCGCTGGGACAAGGCGAGGCGAGTCGCACTCTGAACGATTTACTGAACTATACACAATGGGAAATTGGTTTTTTATTGATCTGAGAATAAAGAAAAATATTGAGTAATTCAAATATATTAAATAATAGTAGCAGAGACATAAGTTATGCACCTCGGCAATCATTCTTTGTGTGTCTATCTATACCAATATTATAAAGCTGATGAGTTTGTTTGTTTGAACGCGCTAATTTCAGGAACTACTGGTTGGAATTGCAAAAAATATGTTTGTGTTGGATAGTCAATTTATCGAGGAAGGTTATAGGCTATACAACATCACGCTACGACTAATAGGAGCGGAGCATAAATGAAAAATGTTGCAAATACGGGAAAACGTCCACCCGTGCGAAGCCGGGTCTAGTATAATATAAAAACTTCGGCTTCCTCCTCTTTGGATCAATTCCGGGTAGGTCACTTAACTAAAATTCTATTACTAAAATTCGGAAACACGAAGATTACCGAGATGCATATGTTAACTTAACTAACTAAATTAGGAAACTTGAAAAATATTTCGTTTCGGATATAGAAGTCAAGCCAACTAGTCAGTTGGTTGATTTTAGCAACTGGACGTAGTTCCTGGCAAACAATATAAAATTCCCCCTAGTGTCAGTGTCCACTCTTGTACGTGGGCCGCCTTAGAAATTGCGGCTGACGAGCTGATGATATGACAAAAAACATTTTTTCGTAACTGTCTTGTTGGTCTTGTGGTGGCAAACGCGACTACTAATCGTGATGTCTTGGGTTCGATTCCCAGGTCGGGCAAAGTGTTATTGGGTTTTTACGTGTGGAATTCCTCAGTAGCAGACCGGAGTTTGGATTTGTGCCCGGTTGATGGCAATATGCTCGCCCCCTATTACGTGGGACTTAAACATAATGGCGAAATGAGGGTGTTACTATACACCTCTGCCCAACCCTTTGGGAAATACAGGTGATGTTATGTTATAGCAACTTCATATAGTTATGTACAACAAACGACAATCTTATTAAAACAAAATTATAATCTTGTTAATTAAATATCAAAGTTTGAAACTACATACGTTACACAACTAAAGACACCAATACATCCGGTGAATCGATGTACCCTTATACTGCACTACACCGAGACCAGTCCCGCACAATCTCGCCGCTCAACTTTATAATTGAGCCGAGCTGAGCGGGGCGAGCCGAGCGCTCAACTTGTATTGCCTTTGTGAGCTCGAGTATTTACTGCAACCTTAAACGGACGGTACCTGGACTATTACTGTACGCTTGACCTATTTATTGATCTTGTACGGTTTAGCCAGTCGTGCACGGTGATACCGTATAACCTATACCACAGATTAACTAATAGTTATAGGTATGCTTACTGCAACTAAACTAGATTTGGAATTTATTTATACAAACTATCATGTATTTTGAATTATTGGTACATAGATATTTAGTTTTGAGTGGATCAATATTTTTTAACTATAAAAAACTTGCAGCGATCCCATAGGTACCAATATCAAAATTCTGTTGAAATATCTCCGTCATCAAGTTATAGGTTTGTTTAAATAAATTCAACAGTGAGTATGACTGGAGTATAAGGCTGCCTGTCCACCGTAGCGGACAGCAGCGGATACAACAAAAATCAACCAATAAGATCAAATTATTTACTCCACTCATCTAAGCGATATGATAATTATCCTGTTGGTATTTTGTTTCGCCTCTGTTCCTCTTCGCTTTGGTGGACATGCAGCTGTATACTGGTAGTAAACTAACACCAGGTTCAGACGATTCGATTTTAGTTGACTAACTGCTAAATCGCATGCGATTTGAACTGTCTTAACAGACTTTCAATGAAATTGAAGCAACAAAAACGTTTCAAATTTTGTTGATCAAGTCATTTGATCAACTAGAATCGAATCGTGTGAACCTGGTATAACACATAACACGTTTTGTTGTTTTTTTTTGCTCATAGATCAGCTAAGTTTCATGAGGAAATAGTGTTTTATGTAGGTACTGCAGAGATTTGGATGACTAATATCAAGAGAAACAGTAAACGGACATAGTAAAAACCGGAAAGAGAATTAAACTCTATTATATTGGTTAGCTGGAGGATTTTAGGATTTTTTCGTTTCGGTAAACAACAGCGATAGTTCCATAATTACTTATTTAAATCAAGCTTTGTCTTCATCAAAAGTTTTACGAACAGCTGGTGGATTGCTTCAGACTTTAGCCTTATTTAATAGTTGTTGTGTTCCAAAAATTAAGAACAGGCAACCATCTCCATACCTACACTCTACTGTTCATGTTTTGTCTAGCTTTTTCCCAACTATGTTCGGGTCAGCTTCCAGTTTAACCAGATGCGGCTGAATACCAGTATTTTACACGGAGCGACTGCCATCAGACCTCCGCAGTCCAGTTACTGGGCATTGCTACAATCTACTGTTATAAAACGCAATATAATATTTCAGTTGATGGAAGCTTTTATAATAAAGGCGTCGACATTTCCAATCCTCACGTAGGCGTGTCCGTAAACAACCACTATTTATTCCTCACAAATAAAATCACTACCCAATCCTGCCCATCTAATATCATTAAAACAGAAATTCCACTTAAGAAACCCACATTAATGTCATCGCAATCAACTTACCGACAATTGAGTGTAGCGCACAATACATTGCGTTTCGGCGACTCATCGGCAATATCGTTAAGTGAGCCATAATTCAGTGGTTACGAATCAAATGGCACGGGTCATGGCACCCGGCGCGGTGGACACTGGACTGCGTTTAGCTCACTGTTTGATTGGTCAGCTTGTGTGGTGGACTTGGGGTAAGCGATAAGAAATTGGCGTGATATGGCCGTATATATGAGGAGAATTTTGTGACAGAAAAGACCAATTCTTTCTGTGGTATTGATACCTAAAAATAAGGCTTAAGTGGACATGTTATCAGTGACTTTGTAGTACACTTTCTCGTTAACGTAGATTTTAGATAGAATCAATGCCAGACTGTATTCTGACTTAAATATAAAACAACTGCCTCGCTGTTCTAGTGGTGACAAGCGCGACTGCTGATCGTGAGGTCCTGGGTTAGATCCCCAGGTCGGGTAAAGTGTTATTGGTTTTTCCTTGTGGAATTCCTCAGTAACAGCCCGGAGTCTGGATTTGTGCCTGGTTGATGGCAATAGGCTCGCCCCCTGTTACGTGGGACTTAAAGATAACGGCGAAATGAGGGTGTTACTATACACCTCTGCCTAACCCTTTGGGGAATACCGGCGTGATCTTATGTTATGTAAGGGACCATTCTAGTCTAAAAAATTAAACATTAAAAGGCATATAAATTATTGTGGCTAAGAAAAAACACTAGCGGCTGAAACCAATAACCGTTCTCAATTTAATATATCTGAATTGTTGTCGATTTATGAAATTAATTCTATTGATTGAATTTCTGTCAAAAGCCTAGGTAACATCAATCTAGAAATTTTGAACTGATATCAGTTATTGGTTTCGGCCGTAAATAAGTATTTTTTAACTATATCGATCAATATCTGCTCGCATTCACAGAAAAATCTATTCGTTTTGGATTCCTATTATTTTCAATAAACTCTTTCAAATGTCTGCTATGATCGTATATCTCGGGCCAAGTCCATTGAGTTACCGATATTGTGGCGTTGACAATGTGCGTCGTCTCCATTACTTGATTCAATGAGGAGGGAGCGAGCCTAGTCTTAATATCGGTAGAGGTCAAGTAATGCGGGGGCAACTACTTTTATTACATTTTGGAGTAAAGTGTACAGATTTGATTAATTTTATTACTTTGGTAAATTGTTATTTATGGGCAACATACAATATAGAGAATTCGAAGATTATTTACGAAGAAATCATATGACTTTCATAGACTATTATATAACTTTTTAACAAAAATAAAACCGACTTCAAATTGTCTATCTCCGAAATTCTTCATCAGATCTTCACCAAATTTAAATGAGACTACTTCGAAAGAATACTCTTTCAAACAAAAAAAGAATCATTAAAATCGGTTCACAATTAGCAAAGATATCGCGGAACAAACATAAAAAAAAGAACATACCTACAGTCGAATTGAGAACCTCCTCCTTTTTTGGAAGTCGGTTAAAAATACAGTTAATATGTTCCTATAGATAGATATTATAACTATTACGGGTATTGGAATAAAGAATGTATGTCATGTGGAGCCTACTTATATGGATATTGCTAATATGCAGGGTACTTGTAACACTCACGCTACGAAAAGTTATCGCACTTAAATTGTAGCGCGTCAAAGTACGCCATAAGTCTGAACATGTGCAACAGAAGTCTCTGTACATAGTCATGTAAGTAGGCAATTAGCAATAATCGTAGACAAAAGGAAAGTGTGACATCTAATTAAGAATCGCATACTTCCATAATTCTTTCACAAGCTGAATACAGTACAAACCATCAATAGGTATACATATATACAGGACGCTCATAACAAAAAAATACATTTAAATAATCCACTACATCAATTCAACTGATCAGTTACAAAACAAATCCGCAGCAATATCAAGACAGGCAACAAAACGTTTAACAAGAGCGCAGCGGGTGTCCGGGAATCTCTCTCGTTAGTCCGGCCGTCCGGCGCGTACGTCGCGCGTCCGGCGGGCGTCCGGCACGTGCCGCGCCAATTACAACAAATGATCATTTTTTAATGATAGTGTCTGTTGTAATCGTGTTAGCGCCTCAGGGTTACAGAGTAGGTGTTACTTGTGTGAGTTAGAGAGTAGTTATCTTTGTAACAGAAAAGTAGAGAACTGGAACTACTCATTACTAATATAAGTGGCCTAGCTAGCTTATAGTAAAATATCAGTTACCTTATTTTGTTTTTTTAAGCTTCTGAAACTGAGCTGAAACCGACGTGTAGATAAGGTCTAACCTTATTCCACACATGTTGGGGTCGAGTCTAAGATGAGCTGGAAGATACATTTAGGTGCCTGAATATGCAAAGGACCTTTGTAAATGTAAAAAAAAACCACGAGCTTCATCTGTTTTCCGGAAACTTAGCTTGACGTACTTAATGTAAAGCTATGTTTTAGCTTAAAAATGAAACAGTCAACAAAAGCTACTCAAATCTATCTCAACTTATATTTATTTTACAAAACAATCAACCTCCACATTAACAAAATACATTGTAAATATTTTAAAATAGCCCACAATCCACCCCCAGAGCGTCCGCACAACCTCAATCCATTGTGCTAGATCATTATCTGTGTTGCGCACGCGCTTCATTGTGCGCCACGTTTTAACTATAGTTGCGCGTGGGCAAGTAATTGCGCTGTTTTTGTAGATGGAGGATTAGAGGATGTGCGGTTATTTAGTTCTAATTGTTTCTAGGTGGTTGGATACATACTTGATTATCTATCTGTTTATAGAGCGGAATATTACAAGGGATGCGGAAATTATTTTAATCTTGCCTAAATATAAATAATTTCATTCCATCCATTAACGGTATCGTTATAACAGAATTATTAACCTGTACCTATGTTATACCTATACCTAAGAACTATTAGTTTACAGGTGTCTAGGATATAGGGATAGTCTGCATGCAATTTTAAGATACTTTTATAAAATAAAATTCAGTGCATGTCTGTAGACAAAACAGATACAACAAAAAACCTCTTTATTTACAAACGCACTATGAAACACTCAATTTTTTTGTTTCGTTTTACGTCTTGTATTCCCCGAAGGGTTAGGCAGAGGAGTTTTAGTAACACCCTCGTTTCGCCAGTTATGTTTACATCCCATGTAATAGGGGGCGAGCCTATTGCCATTAACAGGACACAAATCCAGACTCCGGGCTGTTACCGAGAAATTCCTAATGGAAAAGCCCAATATCACTTTGCCCGACCTGGGGATCGAACCCAGGACCCTATACTCAGCAGTCACACTTGCGATCACTAGACCAACGAGCTGGTTTTATTTAAAAGAAATAAAGAAAATCATGGTAATTTGATTAATGATGTCAATTATCGTCAATAAAAGAAATATAATACTTATTTCTTTATTTAAGGAAGATCGTGGTTTTAAGAAGATTTTACTGTTATGTTAAAGAATCAATCCTTTCACCGAACTCAAAAAATTATCCACTAGACAACAAATCGCATGTTCTCACAACTACCATCCACTAATCACATTGTAACACCATAAACATCCCATGAACACGCGTCGGGGGACTCTCTGGCACTATTTAGTGTCATACAAAAGGGTCACTGCTCACAATTCGCGCATTATCGAGTCTCATGCGCGAGGGAGAGGCTACGTCATTAGTCTTGTCATATTAAATACATTTAATTTCTAAAATAAATGCTTTTGGTTTTAATTGAATTATCAATTTGTAGTTTTTTAAAGTGTAAAGAGTGTAAACCATTAGCCGTTGAGTTAAGGGACCGTCACTGCAATCAGGCTATATTTATTATATTATTATGAACTGCCTTGTTGGTCTAGTTGTGGTAAGCGCTACTGCTGATCGTGAGGGCCTGGGTTCAATCCCCAGGTCGGGCAAAGTGTTATTGGGTTTTTCCGTGTTTGATTCCTCAGTAGCAGCCCGGTGTTTGGATTTGTGCCTGGTTAATGGCAATAGGCTCTCCCCCTGTTATATGGGACTTAAACATAACGGCGAAATGAGAGTGTTACTATACACTTGCCCAACCCTTCAGGAAATTCAGGCGTGATGTTATATTATTATGTGTGTGAAGAAAACAGTTGGCTCCTGGAGTGACGATGCTTGTACGTCCAGCGCTTCCTAGACAATCAGCCCCGCTGCCAACCTTGCTGGCTGACTTATTTATTATCTTTTCACCCCGACACGTACCTACTATTCTGGTATAGCTCATATAAACGAGAGAAAAAGAAAACAGTTTCGGTAAATTATTAAGTTTTCTTTGTTTCAAACTTTAGCAGTTGGTAGGTACTTATTATAATCGCACGTTTAGCAAAAAACACGTTTTAAGTTTTGTTGATCAAGTCATTTGTTGAAAGCAATTTGACCCGGCAGAACCTGCTGTAATACAGCTTTGACCCGGCAGAACCTGCTGTAATACTACTAGAATAAAGCTTTCTGTTTATATGGAAAAATCATCTTCCAAATTCAAAAACTGGGAAAATGTAAGACATGTTGTGTCAACCTGTCATCATATTTATTCACCATCTAAAACACATCATGACTGCAAATATATATTTTTTCAATATTAATTTACCAATAAATATAAATTATGAAATAAAAGTAGTGCAGTCATTGAAAAGCTCCATTAATACACATTACGACTTTTAAGTCGCACCAGTCCATTATTAGGAATTAGGGGACAGACAGAGCCGCGCGCCCGGCACAGTCGCTCCGGCCGAAATGTACGGGGGCGTGCTTTTACCACGATATACTCTACGTTGATCCGTTTTAAACTGAACTTTATGTCGTTGTCATAAGAGTGTTGCAAAGTGTGTTATTAAGTTCGTACTAAGATAATTTATAGTTTATCTCATAAATAGATTATTACACTCGAAGTGGTGATATAAATCACCGCTAATGCGATTGTATCTCCTTTGTTTGGTGATGTTTTGTGGTTATTGAATTGTTTTTATACGTTCACATGTCGGGAGTTCGGGTTGCTATTTATTTTAGATAACCATATTAGTGTTATTTGTTTAGAAATAAAAGCTGAGTGTAATTGAAATTAATAGCAATGATGACTGCGCTGGAGTAAGAAAATTAAAACAAAGTACTGCTTTGTTAAAAATCGTATCCTGGAAAGAAAGTGGGAAAAATCTAACAATAACTATTTAAGTTGTCACCATCAGTCAAAATATAACAAGTTCACTGACTATGCAAATATGCAATTAGGTAAGCTCAAAAATGTAGTGTACTTAGGTATAATATAACTTGTTAGTAACATAAGATGGATGGATTCTTGTATTAGAACCGACATGGATGAAACAGAAACGTTATTCTGAAATAATTATTTGCAAAGTATAATAATACTAGCGACCCGCCCCGGCTTCGCACGGGTGCAATGTATTGTAGATACTAATGTGGGCCATATACCTATATAACACGTTCACTGACTATGCAAATATGCAATTGGGCCAGCTCAGAAATTTTGAGTAGGTACTTATAATATAAGTTTGTAGTAACATAAAATGAATGATTCTTGTATTAGACGCGACATGGACGCGTGCAATGTAGATACTAATGTGGGGCATATAAACCTTCTTCTTGAATAACTATCTATTGCTGAAAATTGCATTAAAATCCGTTGCGTAGTTTAAAAGATCTAAGCGTACAGACAGCGGGGGCAACTTTGTTTTATACTATGTAAAGAAGATAAAGAAGCAATATGCATCAGAACAATATTTCGTTAGCAAAAATGTACTCAATACTTTCAAGTGGTACCTAAGCTTATAAAATAAGAAGGTAACTCTGCCGCACCTGCCCACTGATACAGATCGTATCGATAGGTCAGTTGTCGACCGATTCGGTTTGTTATCTCATTCAGTCTACGATCTCGTAACGAGATAACAAACCGAATCGTTCGATAACAGACTTATCTAAAAGTTCTGAATCAGGGTGCTGTTAGACTGAAAGCTGACCCCAACATACCAATAAACTTACAAAAGACTACAGTCAGTAAGAGACATGTTTGGACAGCTTGTAACAAATTGTAACATACTGCGTTTCAATCAGTGAGCCACTCGAGCTCCTCCAAGATGTACACACGAGGGGACGTAACACCGGATCATACACTCCACACAAATGATGGGACTTAACGATATAAGTTGTCTTTCATAATGTATTCAATTTGGATTTAGTAGACTATTTGGAATTATCTGGCGATTATATAGGAATTTGTTGGTCTTGTGGTTCGCAAGCGTGACTGCTGAACATAGGGTCCTGGGTTCCCAGGTGGGGCCAAATTTTATTGGGTTTTTCCATTAGGAATATCTCAGTAGCAGCCCGCAGTCTGGTTTTTTGCCCGTTTAATGGCAATAGGCTCGCCCCCTATTACATGGGACTTAAACATAACTGGCGAAACGAGGGTGTACTAAAACACCTCTGCCAATCCCTTCGGGGAATACAAGGCGTGATGTTATGTATGTTTATATTGGTTTGGAAATGAGAATTTGATTATCACTTGCGTTTGGTGAAGGAAAACATTGTGAGGAAACCAGCACACTTGAGAGGGCTCCAAAAAGTGCTCGATGATGTGCGTGCTAAGGCCTACACTCTTCTCATTCTGAGAACAAACCCTTGCCCAGCAATGGGACACTAACGGGGTGTCCTGCGTAAGCGACAAACGCGATGCGATGCGGTGGATGTGAAGAACGCGATCAAAACAACGGCATTTCCTACTAGCGGCCTATGCAGCGAGACGCGACGTAACGCGTATTTGTTCCACGTCGTGTCGCATCGCATCGCGTCGCGTTAGTCGCTTACGCAGGACACCCCGTAAGAAATGAGACGGGATTCAGGGTGGAGTGGACATCTTCCTTATAATAAAACTAAAACTGATGAGAATTTAGATAAAATTAAGAAAATAAAAATTCGACCTTCTCATTTTCTTTATTCTCATTACATTACAAGCAGTTACATATAAACTTAAATTCGAACAGAGTGTATCAATATGAGAAGATTCTTTTTTTGTAAGTTTCTTTACTATTTACATTAGATACTATAGGTAACCAACCTATAAGAACACCACTTCGTTTATAAAGAAGAATAATATACAAGTAGACCATATTTTAAAGTGTAGTCGTAATAGGTGACGATCAGAGCACCATAATTGGGGCTGGAAAATCGCAATAGCCTCGCCACCACATTGGACTAAATACCAGAGGCGAAACGTGGGTGTACAGACTCCTGTAATAGGAGAACACCTCTGCTTACCCCTTCGGGGATCACTGGCGAGAGTATATGTATGTATGTAGACCACATCCAAGTGTACTGTTCTAATTGGAACCTCGTAAGAACAACCAACACATTCAGCACTACACAGGGATCACAAAAGAATCTCTCACACGTACACAACAAACGAAATGTTCCAATCAATTAGATTTGCGATCTAATAACCGCACACAGACGATAAACGCAAATAAAGGTACAAATAAGAAGGACTCCGCTACTAAAACAATTGTTACAGAAGGCTAACAATACTGGATAAGGAACTCATGAACAGCACTGTGATTCTCTAGTAGAAACACATCACAGTGAAGGATGTGAAGCTATATTCAGTTTGCTAAAACTTCAATCTCACCTGTTAGCACCCTACCATCCTACTGACCAAGGTGTCTTTGAAGACGGATAAATCATGAAATAGCATACAAACTTACAAGCCTTAAATTTTGCGGACCCCTGACGAGCAAATTTAAGTAATTTTAACAAAAGATTCTCGATATCTTTATATATTTAATACTAAAAAAGGTTTATTCAGGAAACAATTAACAACGTCAGTATGTGACGAACTGACAAATAAATCTAAATTAAATAAATAGTAGACATACATACAGTAAATCACCACACAACACAACACAACAACACTATAACATATTCGCACACCCATATGCAACTACTCATACACACCTACACTGTACACTTTGTAATGCTTAGATGGTGCTAGCAGTTTTCACTTAACTCTGTATGTGTTTCTGATGCATGTATAGCTATTAAATTGTAAGTAAATCCATAATTGGCTGTAATATTAGTTTATATGTATCGTAATAAAAAAATTAAGGGCTGTGGATTTTGTGAAATCTATACTTATAAAAGGAGAAGCTGACTGACTGATCTATCAACGCACAGCCTAAACGGCTGGGGTTAGAAACTTGAAATTTTGACAGTAGGTTCATTTTGTGACGTAAACATCCACTAAGAAGGGATTTCTCGAAATTCAACCCCTAAGGGGGTGAAAAAAAATCACGCAAGCGAAGCTGCGGGCAAAAGCTAGTAAATAAATAAATAAGCTCTGTGTGCCCAGTGTAATGAGTATGAGAATTACCGACTTTTGTTTTTAGCAGTGGCCTATGTCCAACAGAGGAATATGCTGAGGATAAGCTGAGAAAAAAATTAGAAAATGGTTTTGAACCACATATTTTATGCAGTGGCAAAATCAAGTGTGGAGTACCGTCGACGATATACCTCACAGATATTATTAATTATTTTAGCGTCTATGTGTGCCTGACGAAAGTTGTTATAACACATGATATAGAGAAGACCTTCTGTACTCCTCTACTGTGTGTCCTGAATAATCAGTCGGTGGAACGCGGCCGGCCGGCTAGGTGGCTATTACCGGACGCAGACCGGCCCCGGTGTCCGGCACGCTAATTGCTAAATTTGCCCCGGAAGGAGGGGGGGTCGCCGCCCGGCCCCCGGCTTATTGCGACCGGTGGTCGGTCAGACTGGCTACTAGCGATACTTATTTTTATCGGTTTTCTCGAATACTTGAATGTTTCAATGATTAAAGTTTCGGTTTTTCGGTAATAAGGTGTTGTGTGTGTAGGCTTATGTTAGGGTGACAATGTTTGTGCGGATATTATGAGAAAAGTACTTTATTACACTAGATATGATCCATTTCTGATATTTTTTTATAACCGACGAGGAACGTAATATATTTTTTCTGAGTTAAATGTACCTATCTAAATCTGTATCTAAATTATTATGGGAACAGCGCATTTAAGTAGCGAACTTAATGCTATGGTGGGGACTGACTCCATATTTTCTTTTCACTGTTATTCCATATTATCTTAACTTAACGTATACAAACTCAAGTTAAAATACATAACATGCTGTACCCGACATAAACTAGGTCACATAAATCGCATAATTGAACGTTAAATCCAATATAAATACTAAATCCTACTACCATTATTAGACAGGGTATTCACGGAGGTACATAATATCGGCGTATCGGCTTTTCGTTACCGGCTGAAGGGGCGTAATTGCCGCGAAACGCGATCAGGCTTCGTCTCGTCTCGAGACGCCACGGATACGATGCGACGAAGAGACGCTATCGAGAGTGTGCTGGATTTGAGCGCACGGATTATTGATACTGATTCACTACTTGCCCTGAAGTGTACGGTTAAACTATTCATGGATTATATTTTGGAAAAAAATTACCTAAACATAATTGGTAGAGTAAATAAGTTGTTTTTTTCTGTAGAGATCTATCTGTCTCTATAATTTCACAAACAACTTTAGTACGAACCTTTTATAGGCTTAAATAAGTATATTTTAGTATTATGATGAAACTAACTACTCCGGTACAACCTTGCTATTAGGTTGTTACATAAGTAGGTATAGCTTTTTAGTATTGGAAACCAACAATATTGTCTAATCCCATCAACTTACAATATATAATTGTTAACATTGCTACAATATATATTTGCTAACATTGCTAACTTAAGTCATGAGAACTTATTTCCTTCAAGTATAAAAACGTAGAAAAGAAGAAGAAAAAGATGTAGTTACATCTTCTTCTTTTCATGTGGTTAGTGACCAACCTGGTGTCACAGTTTATACCGCCCATGGGCCTCTGACTTGGCTTCACAAGTTGTCGAGAAATATCTCTTAGGCATGCCGGTTTCCTCACGATGTTTTCATTCACCGTTTTTTAACCGTGCCTGCGTTCGGTTCGAACTCGAGACCTATGACTTAGCAGTCCGACGGTCACACCACTAGGCTATCACTGCTACATTATCTACTTACTTGGAATCATTTACAAGCAGTGAATGAAATTTTATTAAACATTCTTCCTTTATACCAAATTATGTATAACCATTTCCCGTAACTCGGCCACCAAAGCTCTAATATCCGCAATAGATCGGACACGGTACAAATTAGAGGAGTGCAGTGTGCGGCTGAGATGCGGAGATATCCGCTATCGACGCGTAATTGGCGAGAAATGTGATCGCGCCGCCGCGCCGTGCGCCGCCGCCCGCCGCCCGCCGGGCCGGCTCTATTACCGGGTTACCGGTACAGTGTAGGTACTACTACGACGTGTTGAAGGTAGCAAAGTATAAGATATTGAAATAAAATTTAATAATAGATAGAGAGATGAGAGCAGAGGTTAGAGTGTTACCTATCTACTTCTATGCTTTCTATGTAAGATAGTTTGTAATTTAATCTATAAAATTACTGCCTTTAATATAATTATCTTATCGATCGTTTCAGTATCTGTATTGGACTTTTATGTAGCGAAGAAAATTATACTAATTATTATACTTAAAGCTTTACTACTCTCTACTACTCTCTACTACTCCCTACTTAAACAGGTATACTTAAGTATTGTATTTCGCAGTTTGTTTGAGTATAGAGTTTTATTTTCAATTAGCTAAAAATCTGTTTTTAATTTATGTTAACATATCAGAGCCTAGGCAATCGAGCAAGCAGTACACTGTTGCGTTTTATTCAGTAATTTTACTAACTTAAATATAATATGTAAGTATTTATATAAACCTTAAACTTAGGATACTACATAAACTGTGATGTCACACATAGAACATGCAATACCTATACTCTACCTAAAGTAGTTATCTAGATATGAACTTATTATGAAAGTTAGTTATTTAGCCGCAGAATACTTCGTTCTGATATAAAATCTACGTTATAAAATCAGTAACAAAGAGTGAAAAATACATATTTGTTCGCGACCTCACCGCGCCGCACAAGTTCAGAGCTCATGATTGGACTCCGTTTGGTTTGGGTTCGAAACTGGTCGTAAATAATCATAAATAAGAATATTACATTAATATTAATCGGCATTTAACGCGGTTCTTGGTGTATGTACCTACAGATAGCATCTAGTAACTTAAATAGATTTAATTAAGTACCTACTTAAATACCTATTGACACATATATAGGTATATACCTACATGACATTTAAAAAAAACACTCTTTAACTAAACTGTTATTTAACCATGGCATAATACCTACTTAAGTACATAAAATGTTTACAAATGACGTAGGTATTAACAAAATATCCGTCAGATAGCTCATTAGGTAGATATGATACTGGACAACCGCGCCGGCCGTCGGCACGCGGATATTGAGGTGAGCACGCCCGACTCGTGGTTATCCTAATCATTATCTGCGGATACATTGACGGGTGCAATGAGTTTGTGATCAAATAGGTTCCAAAAATAATTAGAAGGTATTTTTCAGGTTATTTGATTAAACTCGTTGTTTAAAATTATTAATAAAAAAATAAAAAAATGTAGGTAAAGCACAACAATAAGTCTATCGGTTATAATGCATATAATTGTTATTTCATTTAAAAACTCTGTTAAAATATCGTAAATTCTTACAAATACAAGTTCACTCAAATAAATTAAGTTTAATAAAATTAAGTTGTTAGCCTGTTGTAGGTACTTACACGATTTATAGTATCATTTTCCTCGCAGACTACCACCTATACTTACTTACCTGAGTATACGTATAGTACATTACACAAACAAAACGGACGCAAAAAGACAAACCGTGCCAAGACAAAACCCAGTCCGCCATGCCACTAAGAAGGGCGGAGCTAATAATACAACTGCACGAAACCTGAACACAACAACACGGTATAATAAACTAATTAAAATAAACCTTAATGCCTAATATTTAGGATTGAGATTTGAGTGGCCTCAGGTGGTGGTTACACCGTTCTGGCTCGTTTTATATGCACAGAAGTGGCCAATCAGGGCGCGGTTGCCATAGCTACGCGCAGTTGGTGCGAGCGGCTGATAGATGGCGCTAGGTACGCTCTTACGGGTATAATTAATGGATTGGAAATTTTAGTTTTGAGATCGCACTGAGAATATTACAAAATTAATTGATAATTAGTTTGAGCTCTCTTCAACCTGTTAGGACAAGTTGAACATTTGGTAATTTGTTTGTAAGTATGTACCTACTTAGATGTAGGTATGTAGCATTTAGGTAGTAGGTACCTACCTACCTACTTAATTAACATTTTCGCGAGTTTGTCCCAAAATATTGTTTCGCAGCCTGAATGCTCTTCGTGATCGAAGAGCATTAGATTACCTATCTGCCTAATGTTGTCCCAATAAAGACTGTAATTAATAGTCAAGTCATTTTTGAATTTGAATCATAGAAAGTCACGGTGCATAAAATTTGGAATAGGTAGGTGTAAATGGATATTCATAGATCACAATTATGTTAATCTTATAAGAAATACAAAAGATTTGCAGACTACACTGTGTTACAAAAGGATATTGAAGTCTCCGTACCTACGAGACGTTTGATTGCATAATAATCCATTTATTGCAACGTCTCACAAACTACGCGCCCCAAAATTGGGGAAACCTAATCCCCTGTAAGCCATTATACCGAAAATTCAACTACCATCACTCATAACTTTACATTCAAACTGGAAAACATACTTTGAATCGCATGAAATAGATTTCATTTTGGTATAAATCGTAAAATTTTCCTTCTTGAGAAAATTAAGTGGCAATAAACTCTACGCAGTCAGATTAGGGTTTATTTTAGTTTGGTATGAGGACTGTGAGTTTGGAAATGAAATTTTCATAAATGTACGGTGGTCGCGGGGTGCGGGGTGCGCGGTGTGGCGAGGGGGGTGCGGGCGTGGGGGTGGCCACATTTGTGTTTTCCCCGCAGCTTCCGAGTAGGGAAGGCGCGACACTTGAGCCCTTGTTGTGTGTTACCGACGAACGGAAAAACTATTAATAATAATTATGACTAGCAATTACTGAACAACTACCTAACGTTACGTCGTATGTAAGTAAGTACCTAATGCTGGTATTTTTTCTAGAATTTCTAGCTGGATATCTATGAACAGTTAACGCGTGACTCGTGCTTTATTTTCTGCGATTGCTATTTTATAAGGGATAGTGCGTGAAGGCTGGCTCTGCAGACATCAAATCGTTCACCTAGTGCGGTTAGTTCAGGTTCCTTTCTCGACTGGAACAATATCGAGCGACGCGGTGGACTGTAATAAACTGGGTAGAACCTCTATGACCTCTGTCCATTGCTTGATAATCGTATTGAACGAAACCCAAGACAAAACACATACTTTTGCAATACAAGGGATAGAAGAGAAAGCATTCAATAATTTAATTTTACCTGCACAAAAACTGTGCAATTCAATCGCCCGTGCAGTCTTAATTGTTATCACAAAAAAACTTCCTTCCGCGAAATCTTTACCAATTGTTTGCGTAAAATATCATATTGCTAGGGATCGGGTGTCGAATTCACGTCAACAGCGATTGATGCGGACTGACGGGTACTGCACTATTGGGCAACAAATGCGCACCGGTGACGCAAAAAACGTAGGCTTAAGAGATCTATGTAGCGGTGAACTGTGCGTTAAACTTTAGGTATGTTTTAGAAATAAATGATAATAAGATCCATAATGGTGTCGATTCTGTTGCACATTTTGACAGTGCTAAACTACTTAGACTAAACGCAACTGTCACTTTCTTTTTCTATTGAAACAGAAAGAGACAAACACCCTGGCGCTTATTACAAAAAGTGGTTTAAACCAAGACTAAGGTAAACCCAGATTTATAATATACCCATCACTTGCTAACGTCATATAACAAAAAGAGATGGAGCTATTTTAAAACCGAGGTTTTTCTTAGTCCATCTTTCGTAATAAGAGGGCCTTAGTTTAGTTTTGTTCTGTCAAAGTATGCTACAGAATTGACACTAATATCTTTCTTTTACGATTAAGAAACACCGACTGTTCTCGTTTTACATTTAGAATAAACACTTTTTCAGAAGTAAAAAATCGTCGTCCGACGAACTGGAGATTTAAGTACCTACCTGCTTCTTTATGTCAACTAACCTGCATAGGGTTGCCAGGCCCAAAAATAGAAAAGCCGGACACAGATCCATATTTAGTCGGACATTTTGCCCTGAAAGACTGACACATTTGTTTTTAGAAGAAAGAAAAAAATCGCTCACTTGCTTTCGTTCGGCATCTTTTGGCGGGGCGGGGTAGACCAAAAGCCTAACAAAAGCCGGACAGGCCGGACTTGTATATATTTGGCCGGACACGGCTGTAAAACCCGGACATGTCAGGCTAAAGCCGGATACCTGGCAACCCTAAACCTGCACCGATCTATAGGTACAGACCCGTACCGACAAGTCAGGACGGGAAAACCTTTTTCTTTATGCAAGCAAAAGTCGAAAAAGTCTCGTCGTAACTGCGATTTTTTTGCAATATCATATTACACTTTGTATATACATCAATGGCAATAAAAGATGTAGCCACTAATTAAACATTTTTAAATTAAATATCCGCGGTTGTGAGTACGTACCTAATAGAGAGGTCCCTTCGTTTCGTAACGACCGTGGTTTCGCGGTACGGTTCGGATATTTCCAGTGTCACGTTACACTACGACATCAATCAATGGCAATTGACGACATTATTACACAAAAAAATCAACAAAAGACATACATTATACATTCCCTGTTTGTAAGTGCTCTCTTTATAGCCTCCGTTGTTTCAGAGTCAACGACGTTTTCAGATTAATTCACGGCAACTCTTATTGTAATTAGAATTTAATCTCAGAATATTAGGCGTTGCTTAACTAAATAAAGTACGGAAAAAATCAAAGCATGTGCGCTTTGAAATTCTCCTTGTCCCTGTACCCGCCGCGCGCCGCCATCGTTTCGCAGTACGGTTCGGATATTTCCTCTCGCGTGAGTGTCACGTTACACTTCGACATGAATCGATGGCAATTGACGTAATCACTCAATAAAGGCCGTTTTTTGCGCCTCCCAGCCACAGCGAGGTAAAATTATTATTTTGGTACGCCATTGTTGGTGGGACGACTGTTTTGATCAAACTCTAATTGTTGAAAGGGATTTCGTTGAAGGTTTTAAAAGTAATAGTGTGATCGGATTTAGCTTTAACGTCCTTATTTTTGTAAGAACATGGTTTGTATTTTTTTAAGCATAAATCGTCAAACAAGTTTTTTTATTTATGTTAATTTCAGTTAACACCTTAACTAAGTGACTACTGTAATTTTACGGAAACTTATGGACACCGCACTTTTTTTCTAAAGTTATTTTCGTATTTAAAAATAAGACCTGCAAAAAAGAGGTTTTTCAAATTGGCAAAGTTCTATGTGTTTTTGTTTAGTTCTCAGTTAAAAGTAGGTACCTTATCATATTATCACAAACTGACTTATACAATAGAACCAACATTCACTACCACCCCCACCTATAGCTAGTCTCACCTGAATCCTATCTTCAGGCAGGTCAGTCTTAAGCGAGAGCATCTCCCGCGCGTACACGTCGGGGTAGTGCGCGTCCTTGAACGCTTTCTCCAGTTCGTCCAGCTGGTATGAGGTGAAGATCGTCCGGCTGCAGAACAAAACACAGGTCAGTACCTATACTTGGATGAACAAGGCAGAATCAGTCACGGATATCAGCTTAGGGGAAAGTGAATAGCATGCCAGTGGCGTGCATTGGTTTTCGGACTAGGTAGGCAGGCACGATGTCGCCTTTCAATTGTAGGTACGCTTAAGCCCATTTCAATACAATTCTGACCAAAAGAAATCATCGCCATACACGCTTATTTTATTTATAGTAATAGTTGTTGGAGTAGTTAATTAAATGTTATGAGGTAGGCACTGCTTAATTGCCTATATGTAATGTACCTACACCACTAGGCATGTCTAAGACATGTTTCAGGCCCATATGAATAAATAGCATTCATATGAGAGCTCACTCTTCAATGTCGTTAAGAAATTTTGAGATGCTGATTTGACAAATAAATAAAATTATGTTGTCATTGTATGAAATTCAAATGACGTTCATATTTTGACACCTGTTCCTGAAATGCTCCTCCCAGGCCGCCATGTTGAGTAGGGTTTATAAATACGAGCCTTAGAGAGCTCTGCCTTTGCAGACCTTCAAAAACGTTCAAGGCAAGCTGCAAACTACAACTGTTCGATGTCATATTATTTTTGTTGGGAGCCACAGAAATACAATAGATGCGGTAAATTGTGTCTCTATTGCTCGAAACTGTCGCACAATGTTTATAATTTCTAAATATTGTGCTTTTGTTAGAAATTTTGTAACCATTTAAACCTAATTACTCAACTCTAAGTTGAGAAAAACAAATTTGTTTCAAGAATATTTTAAGTGATTTTTGCTTTTAAGCGTTTATTTTATTCACTTAGGAAAAGTGACACGTCTGGACAAGCAGTTTCTTTAATTTTAAAACAATCATAAATAATATTAAGTATTGTAACGATACTACATAACTATACCTACCACTATAATAACTGCTAAGAAACCACAAACACTCCTTAATATTGCTAAATAGTATTTGTCAGTTACCTATGTCTACGTTTTTTCTTCTTTTTCTTGCCGTTGTACCCGGTGAGGCCGTCTACTGTGAAATCTTTCGCTGCCTCCAACGACGACACTCCTGCGAAAAAGAAAAACTCTCATTAACACCAGTCCATTTATCCGCTCACTCGCTCACCGCTCCCGCAAACTTGCGGATAATCGACGCAGTATCCGCGCAAATCGTCGCCCGCTCCCAAATCCACTTAACAAGTAGTGTGACAACACGACACAACACTCGCCGGGGATTTGTCACATAATTACCGAATGTGATTGCCAAATGAATTAGTAAACAGGCGCGCGGTGGCGGGTTAATAGAATAGATCGAGCGCATCCCTCGGGACGAGCCGGCCGACGCCCGACCCGCAGGAGACGAGCGTGGGGGGGGGGCAAGCGGGCAGGGGCGAGGGGGAGGGAACGGAGCCCTCTGGGACGGCGGGTAATTGAATTTGGCGCCAATGAATACGACAATGAATTATTAAATTTAGAGCGGTTCCCTTACGGACCTCCACCGAGAAACTGCTTAACATTGCAACCCTGTTGCACAGTATACATTATTCCGGCACGTCTACAGCTCTGTTTATGTTCTATGGATAAGCAGCAATGTAGTGTAAAGTGCAAGTAGATCACGTAGTATGTTATTTGTTTGCGATGTTGCGTGTCGAATCGCGAATGTTAGTGTTTTGTAAAGGGTGCGTGTTTATCAACTAAGTTATGAGGTCAAAAGATGTGTTAATTTTATTAATGTTTTGTAAGTAATCATTTGTTATTGCAGCTGGACAACGAGATAATTGATGCTTGAATGTAGTTATAGGTACAGATTGATTTGGGAAATTATATATTTTATTTATAGGTATTACTACGACCCCATTTTACTTCAAATTATTTTCTTTCAATACTCTCATGTATGTTACTGAAAATAGTATTCCTCATCTGTGAATCATAAATAAACAACCAATGTATACCTAATCAATATCGCTCGCAAACCTAACAAACCACTCTTACAGCAACAGTAACATGTATCCAATTACCTCGCGCCGCCCGGTGTCCGGGCGTGTCCGATGTGTCCGCACAATCGATTGGTCACACTACCGTCCTAGTGCCGCTCGGAACTACTGCCATTTTGCATAATATTAAAAAATACAGAAGGCCCGCTCCTTATAACGTGTTAGAAGGAGCTCTCATAGTACTCCGATATAATCTCAGGTTTATCCAAGCCAACCTAAATATTTCAACCCAGTGATGTGTAGGTACGACGTCGATAATCAACTCACTTTCCCAACTTAATAATGGGTTACTTCAAATTAACTGTCGGAACTTCACAGGGTTATTATCATTAATAGAACATAATACCTAAAGCTTAGTTAATTACACAACGAGACACCTAACTAATAAAGTACCGACGAGCGCGCACGTAGAAGATATCTTGATATTTAATCGACTTAAACTCTGTATCGACGCTCGGCAGTGAAAACCTTGTAAATAAAATTTTCTTCAAAAGTGTTTTATTTGTTCTTTAGATTGATAAACTCGTCATACACGTACTAGTTTAACAAGCTTTCAATTTAAATGCTTCTAAGCTATCTATGACGTACGATGACAAACTTGTATTAACATTGATTGGCCATATTTCTTCCAGGAGATAGTTATTTCTATCTCTTTTAAAAATTTGTATAAAACACATACGTGGTTTTAAATGCCGGCCGACGGTATAGAGTAATATTTTAATACTGTAAAGGCCTTTATGTTATTATCTAGCCTTGGATCATGATTGAGTTGTGATAATTAATTATATTAATAGTGGATACGATAATGTTAACGAACATATTCAAAGCACTACAGAAATACTTTGCTCGCGTTTTAGCAATACTTACATATTAATATTTTTGTTGCGTTCGTCAGCTTCTGTGTGCTTAAGTTTATAGATTAAAGATGAGCTGTTTTTCACTTTGTTCGGACTGAACCTTCTATCCTTATCTATTTAGTGCACTCAGTTTTAATAATGCACATTCCACTTGGTACTCATATATCAGCTGAGCTGACTCACTTGCAGAGCGGTCAAGTTTTTTTATATGCAGTAATGTTTAATAGTACTTTCTTATATTTGTTGTTCTTGTGTAAGATGATACCATAGACAAGTTTTTATTATGGTAGAGTTTAACTGCTTGGTTGTAGGTTGGGTGAAAGTTACAAACTGCATTACAAAAGCTTCACAACAATTCATAATTATGTACTTAGTTGGTTAAAGAGCTATATCTACCTATGTGACAAGAAATAAGTGTCTACTAAGCTGTTCCATATAGTGATAGGTAATTTGCTGTGTGTAATTTTATTTTCGAGTTTTACATAAACCAGGGCAGGAAGATGACATAACGTCACGCCTGTGTTTCCCAAAGTGTTGGGCAGAGGTGTATAGTAACCCTCATTTTGCCGTTATGATTAACTCCTATGTAATAGGGGGCGAGCCTATTGCCATCAACCGAGCACAACTCCAAACTCCTGGCTGCTACTGAGAAATTCCACACAGAAAATCCCAATAGTACTTTTGCCTGACCTGGGATCGAACTCAGTACTTCACAATCAGCAGTCGCGCTTGTCACCACTAGGCCAACGAAGCAGTTTATTTTCGGGTGTTATATTTTATTTATTTATTGCACAATGTACACACAGTCATAGACTAACTAAGACTATGCTAATGACATGACCCTGCTACCTAAGATATGAACATCTTTGACACTTTTTTCTGCATTATTCGCGGATACTCCATATTGTATTGTATTTAGAAAATACTTGACTGTCTTGTTTGTTTAGTAGTCGCAAGCGCGACTGCTGAGAATGGGCAATAGGCTCGCCCCCTATTACATGGGACAAACATAACTGGCGAAACGAGGGTGCAGGTACTAAATACACCTCTGCCGAACCCTTTGGGGAATAAAAGGCGTGATGTTATGTTATGTTAGAAAATACATGGGTGCACGAAAAAAACACCCACGAGTGAAGATACTCAAGTGCATCTGGCGCACCCTGGGCAGTCAGCCCCGCGACGAACCTTGCTGATTGGCTTGTCTTTTCACCACAGCATGAGCTATTCTCGTATACCTCGTGCCGACACAAGAGAAGAAGAAGAATAATTGCCTTCTTCACTGTTAAACCATCATCCATAGACGCAGTCAGTGCACTAAACGTATAATGGACTAAGGCTGGTTTTAGAGTCACGCTGACCGTCCGCGCTGACAGCCGAAACGCAAGACTACCCCGTCAGCGCTGACCACCGCACGCGCTGATTATTCTAAAACGCTTCAAGACACTCAAAGCTCGTGGCGCGCGACGCTTACTAACCGCGCTGGAGAAAGCGGCATTGTAAAACCAGCCTAAAGCACGTGTACCAGTGGCCACACGCAGACCTTTTCCAAAAATGGTTCCCTCCCTTGGTGAATGAATGATAGCACAACATCGCTGAGCTCCTCAGTGGTGTCAAAGTAAGTGAAGGCAGTATCGTGAGGAGGTAATCACTTAAACTGTGTCGC
Organism: Amphipyra berbera; assembly: GCA_910594945.2. Classification (NCBI taxonomy): domain Eukaryota; kingdom Metazoa; phylum Arthropoda; class Insecta; order Lepidoptera; family Noctuidae; genus Amphipyra; species Amphipyra berbera. The sequence continues at coordinate 20,398,098 of OU343133.1, forward strand.
AATACACTCGGTGGTCCCTCGGGAGCCGCTCGGGAGGCGTTCGGGAGGACTCGGGAGTGACTGGCTATGGGGACGGACAGACCTCTGAATTGTATGTGTTTTATGATGCTACACTATCTAACCTTAAGTGAAAAGTTCATATAGTGAGTGTGTGGATTGGATGAGATCAAGAGCTTCTTTCGACGGTCAATAAATATAAATACAGTCAGACGTGGTTATAATATTAGCAAACTCCACAAAACTGACATACTTTTTTAAAAACAATTAACAAGTGGGTTTTTAATTACTTCTAATGGTCGATTCTCATGATTTAATAATAATGATAATATTTATTAACACATAATAAGGTTAAAATACAGTTTTACAGAATAAGTAGTACTTATAGTGTTTAGAGAAACATAGTTCTCTACACTCATGTATGAAGCACTGTTCTCCTAACTAGGTTATGAAATAACCTGTGTTAAGGAGTACAGTCCCTATCTCAAAGGTGATACAAAGAAATCGAGTGATTTAGTTAAAATTAAGAATAATGTATATACCGGTTTAACGGCGAAGGAAAAACGTGAGGTAACCTGCACACCTGAGAGGGTTCCAAAAAGTTCTCGATCGAGTGTGTAGTCTGCCAACCCGCACCAGGCCAGCGTGGTGGACTAAGGCCTAAACCCTTCTCATTCTGAGAAGAGGCCCTTGCCCTACAATGGGATAGTAATTGGCTAGTTATGTTATGTTCTATGTATGTATCTTTACCAAGAATGAAGCAAAGACCTTTGCATGGTAAACCTTTCCCATACTTTAGCAGCTATCACATGTAAAATTAGCTTACGAGTCTATTTACAAACCTAGTTTGGCAATAAAAAATGCTATCATTGGTAAGCAAAACGATTCATTTATGATCATAGAAGTCTTTATGTAAACGGAATTATTTTAAGAAATAAAAAAAAGGTTAGGTATGATTTTTAACAACACAAATTAGTAATTTTGTTTTTTAAAATGGCATGTTACTTACAGATTAATGAAATAAATTTAATAGGTACTTTCTTTATTATTTGTTCATTAATTACTTGTATGGCAGTAAAATGCTAGTGTGGCCTAACATCCAATCTAATCCGACGTTAATTATACCACCAACCAGCGAAGCACGTGTAATACCAACCTTCCCCCACAAACTGAACAAAATGTATCATTATAAAAATACAGCGATCATTACGAACGACGCCAACGAACCAATAATGTATGCGTTAACACGAATTAATTCCACAACTAAAATCAAACCTTCAGAGTAAATAAATAGAGTTCATTTTGTGTTGTGGAGGAGTATAATTTACAGCAAGAGACCCTCCCTTCGGGCGAGAGGGTATAGCATGAGTCTTGGTAGGAAAGCTACTTGTTGTGAAGAACACTGCTACTTTCGCCGGCGGCATTGTGCTCCAAATGAAAATGTGTTATGGAAAAAATTATGATGTATTTATAATATAGAGGTGAGTATTCATATGTATGTTGATAAACAGAGGTGGGTTATTTATTTAGTTAATATAAATAAGTACGTTACATTGTTGTCGACAATATTTTTTTCGAAAAATAAAGAAGTTACATACCATGCGTAAATCGATACGAAATGGCTACGGTTTTCGTAGCTTTTCTATAATATTGTGTATAGTGACGTTGAATATTCAGTACGTAATGTATGTTAATAGATAGGTACTTTGGGTTAGCTGTGATAGTAGGTAGAAGCTACGAGCACAAAGACAGAGGAAATCAAAAGAGTAAAATATTAATTCACTTATGGTTAAAATTGTACTTAGGTACTTAAGTCCCTACCTACTTATAAAAAATACTGTAACTAAGTTTTGTTAAAAGCTTAAATATGTTTCCAATTAACGTTTGTGTAATATGTTTTGAAGCTTTTTAGATGTCATATTTTACGAGCTTTTACAATGTTGTTAAAATTAATTATATTAATTATTAATAAATTTTAAACTTAGAATTTATAATAATTAAAGAATTTATGTTTGTGCTTCTATTTCTACCTGTTTAAAGGTTTCGGTTTATAATGCTATGGTAATTAATAAAGTAGTTAGTAAAGTAAGAGACATGGGTACTGTCATAATCATAATGATGTCATTCAAATTTTTATTTCATTTTAGGAACAGAGGTCGAGGCTGACCGCTTGCCCAATACTATATTTAGTTGTTACTCTTACTGCTCTTTAGAATGGAAAACGTTCCCGAATGACCGTTAAAGAAACTATATTGCCACATATTTTAGATTTGATTAATTTTTTTTTTTATCTATATGCAATTAAATCGTGACCATATCGGATGCCAATTTATGATCAAGTACATAACGTTATACTAACCAGAATTCGATATGTTGTGATTTATTTATTTGTTTACAGTTTTATATACTAAGGCTCAGTTGCACCAACTAACTTTAACCGTAACCAGACCAACATTTCTGTCAAATACAATACAGATTTGACATAAATATAATGCATAAATATGTTTACAAGTTCCAACCGCTAATGCGTAGCGCGCATGCTACGGTTAGTACGTAGTGCAAAAAGATCTACTTAATGCATCCTAATTTGCAGCAGATGGACTCATACATACGTATTATTATGCATTATTATCAGCCCATTATTATCCCACTACTGGACAAGGGCCTCCACGCTGTCCTGATTCAAGTTGGCAGACTACACACACCATCACGAACTATTTGCAGCCCGCTGACGTGTGCGGCTTTCCTCACGATGTTTTTAATGAACTTATGTGCGATCACATAAATGCGATTAGTCAGAGGTGCGAGTCGGGATTGAACTCATACCCTCCTGCACGAAAGGCAAGCGTTCAACCGCTAGGCTATCACTGCAGATCAGATCGACACAGCTTCGCTTGCGTGACTTTGTTTTGTTTAAGAGGGGAATTCTGAAAAATCCTTAGTGGATGCCTACGTCATAAAACGTACCTACTGACTGTTAAAATTTTAAGTTTCTAACCCCAACAGATTATGTTGTACGTTGATAGATCAGTCAGTCAGTTTCTCCTTTTATACAGATTACTAGCGACCCGTCCCGGCTGCGCACGGGTGCAATGTAGATATTAATGTAGGGTATATAAACCTTTCTCTTGAATTACACTATCTATTGCTGAAAACTGCATTAAAATCCGTTGCGTAGTTTAACAGATCTAAGCGTACAGACAGCGGGAGCGACTTTGTTTTATACTATGTAAAGATTTAAATTAATAGGTACTTTAGAGAAGAGCTACATAGACATTCCGATACCAGGCCATCGCGATACATACCGATGGTTAACCATGAAAAACATACCTAATAGACACACAAAGCAGTACTCTATATCCTCCGAATGTGATATATCGAAAACTCGTCAACTGTGTGAACACTTATTTCATATATTGGGCCAATCGCAACAGTCGTGAATCGCGACTTGCGACAAATTGGCAATCGTAGCGCGGCCAATTTGTCGAGATCAGCTGACGATTAGATTTATTCGTCGCTCATGTTCAGACTCGTAGCCGATCACTAAAGGGGTAGCTTGAGAAGGTCAACTGTGTCCAACACCCAATCACAAGCTCACAAAAATAGTGTCGATTAAAACAAACATTAAGAAACCGCGTGCAATGTGAGACTGTTGTGTTTGGAGATTGTCCTTTGTTATTGTTATTAACTTACTTACATTAATAGGAAAAGTCTTATTTCACATTTACCTATTAATTCATAATATAAAATATCACGCCTGTATTCCCCGAAGGGTTGGTCAGAGGTGTATAGTAACATCCTTATTTCGCTTATTAGTCAATGTCACTATTTTAGTAACTACCTACTGAGCCCACCTATATATTTGCAATACACCACAGTTATCATAGCAACTATTGATGTCAATATTATGACTATCAGCCTATCGTAGTCCAAGACTAGAGGCAGGTCTCTGCTAAAGCAGAGGCATTGCTCGTAATCAATAAGCTGAGCAAACTTTTTGGTAAAGCAGAGTCAATATTCTTGCACCGTGTTGTGTTATTAGTAAGTGGTTTTTACCCCTACCGTAACTACTACTTACGTGTGAGACCATTTTTTTGTTTTTTTTTATTTGACTCTAGTCTAGATCAGAGGTGACAGAGACAAAGTCCAAGATGGACTGAGCTTACCCAGAAGAAGCCTGTTTACGCTAACTTTGAAGAGATTCGGGTTGTATGCGTTCGGGAACACAGACGCAGGTAGTGAGTTCCACTCTTTTGCGCACGGCAAAAGAATGGAACCATTCCCGTGTTTTGATAGGAAAGAGCCATCGTTGTTGGGTCGGCTTCCTGTCTTATGACTACCACCTGCCCTCCACCACACAATAACTTGAGGATACCTATATATTAGGACCAGATGTCAGACTTTTCGAACTTCTGACTTCAAGTAACAACAATCATAGGTATTCGTTTGGCAACCAGTAGGTACTAAAAGCTAACATATTCTGCAAGGTATGCAGTAGTTCCGATGTGTTATAAACGAACTCCCAGGAGTGAGCCTTCTGTATTTCTATATTTATTCCGACACACGCGTGTGTAAGCGTGCCGCGTGTAAACGCGACGTGACGCGATGACGCGAGTGTGACGTCAGCATACGTGCAGATTTGCTTACGAAAACGGTTCCTTTATCGCCTGTATTTGCCTACGTTGTTTTGCAAAGGAGAGCAATGTTAGTGATGTTCCTCGTTTTGCTATTTGGGGTCTCTTTTATATCAGCAGTTTGTTTTGCAAGGATATCTATATGTTTTTCTTTTGCTTTGATAAATTCCACTATGTTTGACGTAACCCACACGAAAACAGCCTATTGTAGTTCCACGTCATAGCTGAATGTACTTGGGTCTCCCCTATTGGCATATAAAACCACTAGCTAATGCGTCATTTCCTATTGATACCCAACCTAGGAACGACTGTTTTAGCTTATTCTGTTAGAATCATTTACAGGTAGACGAACTAATCCGGAACTGTTCGACTAAATGCCACTATCGATAAATTGTCATTATATTGGAGTTACGCTACATTCCCAGCCTGAGACCGACGTAAAAATAAAATACCCTGAGGACCTAATTTACGGCAGATACGGATCCTCAAGTCGCTATCTCGTTCAAATAAAAAGCTTGATAAAAATGCTTGCAGGTAAAACGACGACTAACGCGATAAGACGTGATGCAATTAGGCCGCGTACGAATTGGCAATTTGCCGCGACAAGCCAATCGACGCGCGTTCCGCTGCTTATTTGATTCGACGAGAGGCGCGCAAGATACCGCGGGTCGCGTCTTGTGTTGCAAGTATGTCTAGTAAGTTTTCTTATAACTGTATTTGGGAGTCAAAACTCTTCATTTTTTAAAGTAATGGCTGAAATTGTACACAATATTACAAAAGATTATAAAAAGAATATTATGTACCATTATCAGGTTGAAGCTACTACGAAGATCACAAATATTTATAGAAACTTCTGATTCTTATACTTTGTTAGTGAAACATAAAATTATTATTCATAAATTACCTGAATAAAACTGTCGGACCGCTACGAATTACATGAAACAAATAAAAAATAATAATTAAAAACAGAAGAATAGTAGGAATAATAAACACAGAAATATAGAAAGATACAATCATGACGTACGGAACAGAAAGCATGACAAATAAAACATTTACATAAGCATACATCGTAACAAGTAATCACAAAGTAGAAACAAAATACAACACAATAAATAAGGGTAAAGAGCTGCTTTAAATGTACAGACCTGTACGTAAATGTCTTAGATTTGTATATCGGTGATAAGCTATAATTAGAAACACAAACAGATCTCAGAAAAATATCCACAGAAGACGTTGGTATTCCGTTACAGCTCACTAAATCTTATCTAACACACTCACACTACACAATACGCGACCACCAAATCTCGCGAATGTTTTATGAAAAGTGCGTGCACAGCTATCGCATTACGCCGTCCTTGTTCCCACAAGCGCAGGTGTTAACAAAAATAGAGCAAGCCTCCACAAAGAGCTGGTCCGCACAATGCAAAACGAGCCACGTTTTCTGTCGAGATATTATGATCTTGACGCTTTTTGCTTTTTTATTTTTTTCTTATTTCTACCGTTTTGGTCAATCAGTTCTGTAATGCTCGTTTTAAATTTTGATTTGTATTTTGAACCTCGTTTTAAAGGATGGACTTGATTATTTTTATTCAGATATATAATATATTCTGATTCCCAGAGCAAGCAGTCTGTAAAGTTGAAAGTTAAAGATTGCTTAATATCCGCTTGGCATAAACAGCCCAGCAGAGTACCTAGATAACAACTTGTTAGATAGTAAAGACGAGATGCGAGCGGTAGATAAAATTTGCCTACAGATTTGAAGCTTTTAGAAAAGTTATTTTGTAGTCAACATGATTAAAAACAAGAGACGAGAGAGTGAGAGTTCAGAGTGCGTCGGTGAAGTCACCAAATGTTGTCACAGGAATATGAAATGTTTACAGTTTGTAAGTTAATTAGTAGTATAACCTGTATAGCAGGTATTCTATTATCTGAAGCTCTGAACTTGTTCCCTATTACGAGCAGAGATGATGCCACATATGTATCATAACGGAATATTCTAAACTTAAACGATAAAAATTCAGATAGTATTGAAGCATACTCTTAGAAGTCTCGAGTAATTAACCAACAAAGTTGGAAGGTTCGAACCTCGGGCCGAGGCCGGCCGGCTGGCTGGCGGCGGTAATGAGCAGGCACTCAGCTCAGGACAGTAGCCATTATAATTGCTAATGGGCCTCTCTTCACTTTGATATTTCGGAGGACGTACACAAAACCTTTTTTTCAACCTTAACTTCCCGTATTACCAAGTAGTAAGGTCGACTTTCGCGTACTCCGTGTGTGCTTGGCAAAGTAACTCATTATGCGATCAGTGGCCTTTAGGGGGGGTGGGGAGGTTCTAATCGTAAAATATTATTGTTGCCTTTATAGGAAATGGATTCTGAGCGAACGTGTTGTTGTGTAAAAGTTATCGCGATGAGTTTTATGTATTTACTTATGTATGGATAGAATGTAATATGAGTCAATATGAATCAATTTTATTTTATAGGTCGATGTTTGGGTACTCAACACAATCTAACAGGATAATGTTTAAAGTAACTTTGGTACATTAGAATACTAATCAGCCCGTCAGTATTCTAACTATAGTATTCTTTTTCTCATATTAATTGATGATTAGAATAATAAAGTCTTAGAGCAACGCGGTCGAATCATCGGTAACCGTGTTGCTCTATGTGTAGAGTCAGCTACGACAGTCAAATCAACTGACGGTAACAGTGATTATCATAAATAGGATCTTATAGGGAATTCATGACACAGCGATGATTGCCAACCGCAGTTCACGCATAGCCTGCCTGCCGAGCACACCCGAGTATGAAAAGAGGCCAATAACCAAGTGGCAGTTACAGTGTCCGGTCAGGCCACGCCCCCGCCCCCCCTCCACCCGCGGGAGGGCAGACGGGGGTGGTCGCAAGAACCGGTCACATTAGCTTTTAGCTGGCAACTTTAGGTTGTTAAACGTCGTTGCAAGGAGAGGTATTGTATGAAGAATGATTTTGTTCTTGGTCTGGCGAAGTTTTGTATGGAATATAGCGTGATGATTGTTAGTAAGGGCCCAAGAGAGCTTAGTGCTGTGCGGAACAGCTCACGCAGTTCAATCACTCTTTGTCACATTTCACATTTTCATTCACATTTTATTTATTTCAACTAATCGAAATAAATCTCGTGTAATTATTTTTATGAATTCTAACTTGAATATGCTGTTAAGAAAATGCAGTGTGCTAGTCAAATTCTACAGACACCGGTCGTATCTCAATAATATTGGGTACCATATAAAATTTCGACAAGCACCTACATCTTAGACGTGTTCACCCACGAAACAATAAACACAATGTGTAACACTTAACGAAAAAAACTTCTTACGAGAAAACGAGAAAGCTGGGGAAAGCTGAGAGTGGGCATTAAAATTGTGTAATTGAGCGGGTGTGTGCGATGAATCGAGTTCGTCCGCGGCTTTTTAAATTATTCCTCTCGGGTGCCCGCCGCTCTGGAATATAATTGTATCGGCTTGTTGACACCCGTAGGTACACCTCTATGTACATGCACCGGGTTTTTTCTTAGATTTTGGCTTAAGTTAGTAGTGTGGTTTCGTTTAAGATTAAGCCATTTTATCATTGAGCCGTGCGAAAGGAGTCCTTTGAGTTTTGTAGAGGATGACCAGTAATATCCAACTAGTATGTAAACTAAGTACATAATGCAGTGATCACGAATCGGGACTTGGTGTACCACGACTCTGTTGATTTAGGTTCGAAGGGAATGACGGGGCTGGTGAGCGAGCAAAGCGAGCGCACTAAGCCCCCATCATACCCTTCGAGTGGTTTTTCTTGTGACCATACCGAGCCATACGACTTAGGCGAGGGAACTGGCTTGATAATTATGACTTATAGTTATATAATTGTGTTCATTTGCTCACGTAGTCTTACAAACGTTATGTTTAAATATCGTTTTACATGAAATAGTTATGCACGAAAATGTTAGAGCTATAATCATTATAATAACAGCAATTATGAGGGAAAAATATACCTAATCAGTTATTTGGTGTAAATGTTAAGCAAAATTATGTGTACGACAAGTATAATTATGTAACTATAAAATATGACTTAGAATCAATATGGAGCATCTGTTCATGTTTACTATATAAAATTCTTCTGAAATCAAGAAGTATAGACCTATATTCTCATATAGCTATGTCTCTAGTTAGGTGCTGGAGGGCAAGCGTGTAGCTATACCGCGACAGAAATGTATAGGCCAGGCTGTCTGTGGTATATTGGAGATGAAAATATTAAAGATAGCTGTGTCCTCGCGGATCCGCCCGCGTAAAAAGTTTTATTCCAGTAATAAATATGGCCTATGTTACTCAGTGATAATGTAGCTTTCTAATGGCAAAAGAATTTTTGAAATCGGTCCTGTACTTTTTAAGTTTATTCTTATTAGATAAAGCCACTTTCACTACTAGTGTTTTATTTGCACTGACACAATTTTTAGTTTATATTTATTTAATTAACTAATTATTTATGTTTAGGGAAACGTAACCCCACCGTTCGCAGATCCAGCAAATAAGGGGACAGAAAATGGGATCGGTGTTGCCCCAAAATGTTTAACATCTGTATTGTTTATGATGTTACAAACAATTTAAAAACTTTTTATATTGTTGCCAGCAGGTATGGCACTTCTAGTATAATAAATGCAGTCATCAAATATGTTGCTTTCGTTTTCAAAACTTTAGCTTATTTTTACGAGTATTACAACTAAACCAGGTTTCCCTACCAAGATACCTCCACACAAAACTATTTACTTAACAAATTGGACTGTGTACCAAGATATCCTTACATCATTACTAGGGGTGGCTCAACAATATCGTTTTCAAAAAATTGCGGAAAGTGCCGCGTAACGAGCCTCGGGGGATGCTGCCCCGAAATGATTGTATCGCCATCCCCTCTTAACGCGTTACATTTGACTTGGTAAACGAGAGATTATTTGTATTAACGCCTAATGCTGTTATGGTATACGAGGTTATGATTTTTGGGTCAGGAAGCGAGAACTTGGCTGTTTTTGAGCTTAGGTTAACATTTCTAGAGGTCAAAAATAAAAAAAAGCTTTATTAAACATTACTCTGTGGAAAAATGTCCCCTTATAACTGTCACATGACATTTGCTACACGTATGAATAAGCTTTAGAAGGTTATAGACATGACCATTATATCATCTATTTTAAGTTACTAAACTTATACAGGGTGTAAACTAAATCATGTAATACCTTCAAACCTCATGATGTACTGCTGACATAGATCAACCCGGCATGGTATAATTTAGGAATCAATAAAAAAAATTTACAAAAAGTAAACATGTGTTCTTAACTTGAGGCATTTTAGCGCCCCGAGTTAAATGACCGCGCGGCGAGCGACACCCTGCAATTCGCTTGGCGCGCTAAAATGCCTCACATTAAGAACACATGTTTACTTTTTTTTTATAGAATCCTAAATTATACCATGCAGGGTTGATCTATGTCAGCAGTATATCACGAGGTTTGAAGGAATAACATGATTTCGTTTACACCCTGTATAGCAGTGCTTCGCACTGTTGTGACGTCACTATAACACACGCAGGTGCACATCCAACACGTAAATCTCTCCCAAACAAATTAACACACAATAATTGATAAGACAATACAATATAATTGAATTTCGGTCATTTGGTTGCGTAAACTCGTTAAGACGCCATACTTGTTTAAACATAGGCATGCACTAATTGAGCATTGTCGCAGCAATTGGTTATATATTTCTTTAATTAAAACGTTCATACAGTACGTAATATGTTTGTTAAAGACAATGTCAGTAATTAAGATGTTACTGAGGTAATATTTTGAAATAAATAAATATGTTTTGTTCGGATTTGTCCTCTGAACAAACGGTTTAATGAATTCATTGTAACGAGCAATAACGTTGTATTAGCAGTGTTGACGCCATGTTTTTCAACCTTCTGTTAAATTATTGGAATATAAGTAGCATTAACTGAATTCTTTCCTTTTCAGTTAAGCTGTATGTGTTGAAAATGTGATTTTTTTTACAAGGTTAAAAAATAATCAGACCTCTAATATCTCTAAGTTCTCGGTAAAAATTAATCATCCACTAAGGCTGGTGTTCACCTCAATTAATTATCTGGTTAAACGCTCCTGTGTACGCCTACAACAATAATACTGCCATCACCAACCTGTTAGCTAAGCGTGATGATCATTGTAAGATCTCACGAAGGCACGAACGATAAGAGAGGAACCTTTCTATGTCACTATGTAGCTATGAGTATATCAATTATCTCTGAGAAGAAACGCTGAAATAAACTCAGGAGCCAAAACCTGTATAAATTTTTAAAAAAACTATTCGACTTCTTGTAGATGGTCTTGCGGACCGTTTCTACGTAACCGGGCAGTTATTGGTGAAACCTGACGGATCTCCAACCAATGGTCTATTTTAAAGTTCAGATATTTCTATTTAAATATGAATTATGAACAAAAGCCATATAAGAACAATGAAGGTCGACGACTGAACGACTGGACTAGCCTTTCAAGGGAAAGTGCCATATCAGTCGACCTGGAGGCAAATTCTACTAACTAAATTTTTGAAAATCGTACTGTAGCTTACCTATGGCCGTTTAAACGTTATCTTATAAGAAAATAAAGGTCAAATAGCTGCAATAGTGGCATAGCTGCGGTCTGCGGTTCGGACCAAAATTAGGAATTCAGTGTTCAGTAAATGAACAACCTACGGCCAGATATGGCGAGAAGATACACAAATATGTTCTCGTCCCACATGTGCTGTCCCACAGACGGACACTACTGTGCAACCGGACACCGCCACAATTAGTGCCACTCTAGCGTGTTTGCCCAACACTTGTGTCGCTCTCCGGACAGTGCCGAGATTTGTTACAGAGATGCTGCAAATTGATTCATTAGTGTAATTCTTGTTGGGGTGTCTATGTTTACGGGAACTGTCACATCGGTTAATGTATATTACGTCGTCTCCACGCAATAAAAATTAGTTTGCTGTTATTTCTGCCTCGAATACAGTCGCTATGATAGTACAGTTTAGTTTACGTAGACAGATGCTCAGTTCCTATAGCCAAAAACTAATCGTTTTACTTACCAATGGTAACATTTTTTATTGCCAAAATAGGCATATAAAATATAGACTAGTAAGCTAATTTTATCAGTGATAACTACTAACTTATGGGAGGGTCTACTATGCAAAATAAGGTGTCTTTGCTTCATCTTCTCTTTTTCGTGTGGTTAGTGACAAACCTGGTGTCACAGTTTATGCCGCCCTTGGGCCTCTGACTTGGCTTCACATGCCGTCGAGAAATCTCTCAGGCATGCTGGTTTCCACACAATGTTTTCGTTCACCGTTTTAAAGTAAGTGATAATTATTCAATTTTGCTTCATTATATAAAAAATTCATTATATATAAAATTAAGACTCTTGTATCTGTACCATAATGAAGCAAATATGAATCAATATTCATATTTGCTTCATTATGGTACAGATACAAGAGTCTTAATTTTAACCAATAACGTTCGGTATATAATAAGAATCGACCACAACACCGTGAAAATCTGAAGAAAATTGCATTATGTAGTAAGTAATTTTCCTCTACTGCTCTTCAAGTTAACAGGAACATCAGAAACGTATTCACAACTTTTCTGACGCACTTAGCACAATAATTCATCAAAAAACATTTATCTGTATCCAGTATTGCATGTTATTGGTGTAGCTGATTTCATTCTACATCTATGTGAAATACAAACATGAAGAAATGGATGTAAAAGCCTGCATTCATGGCCTTCACGGCATTCACTTTTTGTTTGGCCTGTTTTGAGCCAAGGAGTTACTATGACAGACGATACGCTAACGGGCAACACCAGGCTGGCTGTATTAGCGAGGGTTGCGGGGAATGCACTAGCGAATCCTGCTACCAAGGCTCGGAAGGAAACCGTAGGGATTTTAGCCGGTAAGAGTCCGACATAACCCTAGATGAGGTCCAACTGTACCAGTTCTTTAAATTATCCTTTCTTCTTAGCCCTAACCAAAAACAGAGATATAAAATACATCACGAGTATTTTCAAACAAGTTGCTACATCCGAACATGATTGTATCCAACCTTACACTCATTCCTCCTGACGACACACACCGCAGAAACCCGACACGCAACGACACGAGAAAGAAAGTGCCAAGTGGCCACCACCGCACTTTAATATACTGCCTGTTATTACAACTTGTCGCCACTTAATGTGACTAAACACTGCGGCTCTTCTGACACTTGATACATTACACAACCACCAAGTAAACTACTACACAATGCCATTTAAAATTGACCCCTAACACACTAAGATAGAGGTTCTGTAAATCGCAGATTTAAGTTGGTAGTGAAGTGTTGTATCCACAGTCGCTACTCGTCTCAGTTTGACAGTAACAAAAAAATAATTTCCTCTACATTGGTGTTGGTCGACCAACACTTTGTACAAATGTTTGGTGTAATGTAGCCGGCTGTGGCGCCGCCGCCCGCACCGATGTGTTAACACTCAAATGACGTGTCAACTGTCAACACTCATTTATAAACACTTGAAAGATTAGTTGTAAATGATTGCGACGTGATTTTTGAAGAGATTATTGTAAAGGTAATTAGTTACATATTGTAAAGATAATGTTTTTGAGAATAAATAGAGGGAATTAAAATAGAAATTTTGGAAAGGTCCATTAATTAGTTGTTGATTTTTAATCTGATAACAAAGACGTTAAAGCTCTACTTTTCAGAGTCATAAACCGAAAACGAAAATGATTTGGTTAAGAGGCCCAGAAAAACGTTAACGTATCATCTGATAAGAAGACTCTACAATGCAATAGAGAGCAACGTGTGATCTATCTTTTGTAGGGAAAAAGGATAGTTGGTCAGAAAACAGAATTTAGAAACATCGAGAAGTAGAACATTGCCGAACATAGGCCTTCCAAACACACTGTACGACTGTAATCAATAAGTCAAACGTTGTCGAGTTCCATCCGTACCACCAATGAGGTCACAGCCTCATTACTGCTGTGACTTTTATTCGGCACACACAAAACAATAGACCCCTAATTTTCAAATTAAAAATGGCTGCCGCTAAACAATAGCGCCAAAGCGGGCATCGCGGCGCCCGCGACTGCAATTGTTTTAGAAAACAATAAAACTTGCCGCCATGATGGAAATGTCAAAATCCACTCGCGGATTCCGCCCCGTGGCGTTCCAAATATGAAATTCCCGCACAGAAATGGCGGAGGCAATTTTTACAAATGGCTGCCGGCGGGAGCCAGGTTTGTTTTCTGTGACGCTTTTCATGCGCTGGGGTTACGAGACACGGCACACCGCACATACACACGACACGCCACCACAAACACACTGCGGTTGGGGATTGAAAAAACAGACGAGACTCCTTGTCAGACATCGTTATCTATTACGTGTGTACTTATAAGCAACATAGTAGTCTAATCTAGTTTCAAAACACGTTTCGTCGATGCGTATAAGATTATATCCATTTTCATTTGTGACATCCCTTACCGTCACTTAATCTCCTCCAGTCTCAGTGACCTTCGTTATATTAAGTAATTTGAACCCCCGGTTATATCTTTATCATGAAAACTAATTTGCATTTCTCGGAATATTTTCTAAAACCTCACGTTCTAAGCGAATTCTCTATTCTGTGACAAGAGGTTATATGTCCAATAAGAGTTAATAAAGGTTGGACTTTAGAAGGGTTTGAATAGAGTTGAATTTTCGATTGTTAATAGATAGGTGTATGATTTGTGGTATTGGCTGGGTCGAGCGGCTGCGCGGTGACGTTTGGCGTTTGCCGGATTCATTACTGAGACAAAGACGTGCGGGTGAGGTGCGCGGGTGTGCTGGGGGGGTCACACGAGGGATGCTCTCCCCTCCCCCGTGGCCGCACCCCCGCCACACAGCCACTTTCCTAAATCACCGGCAAATGTATTGTTCTCCATAGTTTCAGCGACGCTTCTAATTTATAGGTACTAATCGTCGCGCCACTCTGTTAATCAAAATACTTCAGCGATCATTTTTCATGAGCTGTTCATTATCACGTCTTTTACCTCAGCATTTAAATCAACTGTTAGATTAGTAATCGTCATTTAGGCGTCTCTACTTTGCTGATCCAAACTCTATAGTTATTTAAGGCTACTCTCGATCTTTCTCTGCCTCTACTACCACAATAAGTTTCAATTCAAAAGTTTTAATAAAATAACTCTTGGAGATTCTTGAAAAGATCTTCATTAGTGGTGTCTATCGGATCACTCCGCTTTTTTTCTACGAAGATAAACAAAGAGTAATTTTAAGAATTTTAGTTAGAGACTGATTTTAGATGTTATTTAATCATCATCATCCATTGTCTGTACTAACCCTACGGTTAAATATAGACCTCTCGTTACTTAAGTCACCTCTATGTAAGTCCTAACTCCTAGATAGATGATAGTATATGATGTGAAAGCATCAAAATTAGATTAGATATTAATTAAAAGTATACTGTTTTCAAAGTTGAGTAATTGCGTTGTTATAACTACTCTCTTACCTAAGAAAACTATGTAGGATGAATCCCACCCCGGACCACCACAACAACACAGTTAGATAAAGACTATTAAGTTTATGATCATGACCCTTATCCATGAATACTTAACCATTTCTTCAGCTCAGTTGCAACAACCGTAAAACAAACCTAATTTTCTGCACCTAACCTCATCACCAGCAAATCTTAATAAAATAAGCAAAGACAAAAATGTGACTCACCAGTGAGATGGGGCTGCGAGCCGGGGCTGTACGGCGACTTGATTTGCGGGAACCCTGCAACAATTACATTCATTAATTAAGCTACAAACAACTCCACGAGGAATTCCAATTTAAAAGAGCTCGCTGACTGAGATTCACCTGGAGGAACTGCTGGCTACTCACTTTACTAGTCGTTATATCGTGGGCCACGGATTAGTAATTACTGTTTTAATTTTGCCTCATCATCATCTATACTAATATTATAAAGAGGAAAGATTTGTATTTTTGTATGTAACGAATAAACTTAAAAACTAGTGGACCGATTTCAAAAATTCTTTTGCCGTTAGAAAGCTACATCATCAGTGAGTAACATAGGCTACGGGCGGAGCCGTGAGGACACAGCTAGTTAATTATACTATATTTGGCTGTATGTTTCCTAGTTAACATAGGCCGCTTGTGGCTTCGCTTAAAAAGCGACTGAAAGTTTGTCAAAATGATAGATAGTAGGTCATTTATTCTACTAACAAAACTGTGTATAAAATCGCATTCCAAATGCCGCTCAACTACAACTATTAGACTTGTTTTCATATACAGTTAATATTCAGTCGTGCGATTGCGATATAAAACAATTTAGTTAGTAGACTAAATTGAAGACTGTGTTGTTAGTAGACTGCCTTGTTGGTTTAGTAGTTGCAAGCGCGACTGATGAGCACGGGGTCCTGGGTTCGATCCCCAGGTCGGGCAAAGTGTTATTGGGTTTTTCCATTAGGAATTTCTCAGTAGCAGCCCGGAGTTTGGATTTGTGCCCGGTTAATGGCAATAGGTTCGCCCCCTATTACATGGGACTTAAACATAACTGTCGAAACGAGGTTGTACTAAAAACACCTCTGCCGAACCCTTTGGGAAATACAAGGCGTGATGTTATGTTATGTAGGTAGTAGAATTGCCCTCCAGGGAAGTCCTCTTCTGTGCTGTAATAACAACGCACTGCGACCACCGCTTGTATGTGTGGTGAATATAACAATGTTTAGCGATCGATTAACATGTGTACGAAATAGCAGTGGGCATTTGTTGAAGACAGTGTGTATGTGTGTGTGTGACTATACGAAATAATGGTGTTTACGAATCTCGTACATAATAATTTTTATAGAGAATTTATCGAACCACACTGCGGTGCACAGACATTAAAGAAATCACAGTTGTGTGACAAAAATAATCAAAATATTAAATTTATAACATAACATCACACCTGTATTCCCCGAAGGATTGGGCAGAGGTGTATAATAACACCCTCATTTTGCCGTTATGTTTAAGTCCCATGTAATAGGGGATGAACCTATTGCCATTAACCGGGCACAAATCCAAACTCCGGGCTGCTACTGAGAAATTCGTAATGGAAAAATGCAATATCACTATGCCCGACCAGGGGATCGAACCCAAGACCCTACTCTCAGCAATCGCGTTTGCGACCACTAGACCAACGAGGCAGTTAGTTTATATTTTCTCCAAATTCACTGTAGGTACCTACCTACATAAAATATTGAATAATGTGCAATTGACAAATACAGTCCACATTTACTTTGTTTAATGGGTTTTACAATGCCCAGACCATTGGTATTATTTTAGAATTCGTAATGCTAGTCTAGGTTAAGTTCGGCACGCTGAGGCGAGATATTCACATTCCAAAAAAATAACGCAGTTTGTGCCCCGGACAGCACGTTAAACCGTCGGTCCCGTGTATTATACGAATACCTATGACACTCGTTACGAGTAGTCAGAAGCCCGAAAGTCTGACAACCGGTCTAACCTTAGGATATCGGTATTGCCCTGTAACTAGGTTGCGGAGGTCTGATGGCAGTCGCTCCGTGTAAAATACTGGTATTCAGCCGCATCTGGTTAGACTGGAAACTGACCTTAACATATAGGTAGTTAGGAGAAGGCTAGGCAGAACGATGTACGCAGTTTGTGCAGCAATCGGCTGAGGAATACTTCTTGTGCCTGGTACTCCTTCAAGACTACAAGCTAATACCAACTAAATTGAAAAAAGGGTTGGTTAATGGATAGAACAGCTTTAAAATCATTGACCTAATACTTCTTTAAATACCTTAATCCTAAACCAATTTATCTTCTACCAATCGTTGTTAAATCGTCTTACGTTTAAATATTTATACTTCAACAATACGAACTAGTTTGTAAGCTATTAGGTTACCGAGTGCCCGCAAAAAGTGTGCTCGTGAGCAACAGAAGGGACAATCGTTTGAAATTCACAGCCATAGACAATGCGCGTAACTTGAAGACAGCTCTATTGAGTACAAGGAGTGGCGCACGCGCACTCAAGGATGGCACCGCGAAATATTTATAAATGTTATAAGAAAATAAATAAACATCTGTTTTCAAGTGTTTTTGTCATATTATACTAACTTTCCACAGATAGAAGCAAGATCAGATGACATCCTCGGACTAAGGAGCCTTAAGGAGGTCAGTTACCTATGGTAAATTAATTAGATACAATAGAATGCTCTAGCTGACTCTAGCATGATACGAGTACAAGATTTAAAAAAACTCTGTAATATTTATGTACGGTGTTCAGATTGAGTCAACTGATAGATAAATTTGGCGTATGGCGTCACTACAAAAAGACAACAACCAAATTGCATATGAAAATCTGCTTTTTAACCGACTTTTAATAAAAGGAGGAGGTTATCAACTCGACTTATTTTTTATTTCTTTTGTTTTTTTTTAAATGTTTGTTACCTCACAACACCGTCATTTATAAACCGATTTAGCAAATTATATTTTGTATGAAAGAGTATTGTTTCGAAATGGTCTCATTTAAATTTGGTGAAGATCTGATGAAGAACTTCGGAGATCGACAATGGAACTCCTCAATGACGAACAGTACGAATAATGTGATGATCTTGTGATTAGGTTACGAGCAGCGTCTTTAGTAGGCCCAACCATGTTTTAATTAAGGCCACTAAAATGACAAAAATAAAAAACTATTTAACAAAAATAAAACCGACTTAAAAAAACCGAAAAAATAAAATAATTACCATATTATAAAATTCACAGTTTCAGAAGTCGGTGCCTTCAATTTGGTTCAGTGTGGATTAGCACCGACTTCTGAAACTATGAATTTTATAATATGGTAATTAATTTATTCTGTTTTTCGGTTGTTTAAAGTCGGTTTTATTTTATGTTAAAATGATTTATATTTCAAGAGTTATTTTCATTGATGGTTCATGTTAAATGCCAGAAACCATTACCCACACTTCCAACCTGCCTCACCAAAATCGAAAATCCAAATCAATCCAGTACAAAAATATAGTAGCCATATTGAGTTAATTGTACCATAAAATTGGTTGCATCCAATTTAAAAATAAAATCTATAAAACAAATCTGGTGACAGCCCTATTTATTTCAAACGGCCGTCAGTTACCTGATTGTCGTACAATTTTAACAATATTAAGAGAAAAAACGCAACAAAAGGCAGTTAAATACTTCCTCAATTATGTTAGGTGTAAGATAAATAAAGGCGGGTGCAGAATGACCGGCATTGTGGTCGCGGGCTGTGAGAACAATGATGAAAGGTTCGTGTGCACTTCCGAGCTTTGTACTTTGTAGTGTTGGGTTAGGTCAGCTGGGGTTGTGCAAGTCGGATGACCTGGGAGTCTTGCTTCATGAAAATGTTTGTGATATTATCTTCATAACATAATGTTTATAAAAGAGGGAGTGCGCAACAAGGAAATGTAGATGTGCTAAATGTAACTACTCTTTTTCCAGTAATACAATATCATAATATAACACATAAGATCACGCCTTGTAGTCCCCGAAGGGTTCGGCAGAGGTTTTAGTACACCCTCGTTTCATTAATATTATTACCTATTATTAGTAATACAATATCAGTGTTTTGTTTAAATGTTTTCAAGTAATACAGTTAGAGATTCATGGAAAAATAGTGTTTTGTTTCAATAAAAATATTTGTATGTGAAAAAAGAAATTGCACCTATGTGAACCTCTATTGTAGAGTCAGAGATTTTTGTAATCTTAGTGTATAATTTGTTTTAGAGGGGGTAAAAAAAATAACAATTTGTATATACATTGTATATACAAATTGTTATTTTCTATTCGACTTATACTTATAAAAATGGGTGACAAAACGGCAACAACGGCACGCAGTTAACTCTAAAATACAAATTCGAGTTAACTGTTAGAAGCACCTCAAATGGCTCTCTTCACAACACGTCATTAACATCGGATGCGCATGCGCAAATAAACTATTGTCTTAAACTCTTGTAAATAAATGCAAAAAAGTGTGTTAAGAAGATGACACGATCTTGACTCCTCGGATCAACAGCGTGAACGTGACGACCACTTCATTGATCTTGACTCCTCGGATCAACAGCGTGAACGTGACGACCACTTCATTGATCTTGACTCCTCGGATCAACAGCGTGAATGTGACGAGCACTTCATTGCACCACTTTACAGCAAGCTTTTGTCTTAAGATGACACAAAAAGACAGATCGAATTACCGTTCAAACAAAAGACTGTTATAGTGAGAAGATTATTAAGGTGTTGATTAAAAGTGATTAAAAATTAGTAAGACACGATGATGTAACATTTAATCAAATTATGATAACGACGTATATAACTTATTATACTAAAACCCAATAACGTTTAGTAGTAATAAGAAGATCTCCACTAACCACCAATTACACATCAAACGTAATTAAGTACAACAATGTTTACTCACAATAGCTTACACTAATAGCCTCACCGTCAATCGAGCGTCATTGTCGATTCGTATCGAATTCCTTTCGTTTAATTAATACAAATGTTAGGGATTTAATTGAGACTCAACCCCACTCGAGTCAATCAGGCCGCTGCCACGCTGACGGCTCGTCAACTAAAATAGGACTCAACAAGAACTTAGTAATGAGTCATCATGATTATTTTATTTCAATCGACACTGATTCGCTGTCAGCTGGTTTATTGGTGTGTTAATTGTTGTATTTATTGGCGTTGCTTTGAAAAGGAATTCAGACTAAGAAATGTTTTAGACTTTTGTGTCTGGATGCTCTCTGCAATTAGCCGGCAACATCCCATGGTCATAATGATAAACTACTGATTATCCTAAGATGTGTTTAGACTTTAGCCTACACTGATGATTGATTGATGATTAAGTCTTATAGGTTGTAAAACTTCTTGGATGAAGCAAAGGATGTCAAAAAAACATCTTTGACTTAGGACCATAGGAAAATTTTCATAGTTCCCAAAACCAAACCTAAAGTAAGCAGAAACTAAAGTTTCCTCGCAGAATCCCAAGCCATAATAAAATTAGCTGCAGCATCCCACAGATTGTTCGTGTAAACTGCTTATAATGTATATTAATTTGCCGTTAACCCGTGTCACAATTCATTAGCGCGCGCTCGAGCGGCCGCCATCTTGCTTTAAACGTCACATTATGATTCCGGACACGTTCGCTTGCCGTGCAGTTGTTGTACCCTGTGTGCACTAGCCTTTACTATAACGTGCTAACATGCTGATTTATTAGATTCTGTGAGTATATTTTTTTCTGTGTGTAGTTCTTAGGTTGTGTATTGATTTGGTATCAGGTAATGGAACAGATGTTTAGCTTCTTCTGTACATTGGTATTTTTGACCCCATAAGTCAATAAGGCCTTGTCGTATCAATAAACAGCTAGGTGTAATACTACAAGTCCATATCAACTACTTAAACACATACAAATTTATTGTGAAAGTGTAAAATCTGGCAGAAGTACTATACTTAATTATTTAGTACTATCCCTGATAAACCTGAGCGTTAGGTGATGCAGGCATCACCTAACGCTCAGGTTTGTTACACAAGGCACGTGTTGCATTAGGTGGCTCATGTGCTTTGTGAGTTTGCCTAGTGTTTTGAGTGAATTAGCAGAAGAAAAGTCAATTGAAGCAAGTAAAATTAATCTTACTTGAAAAATTAACTCTACCATAACCTCGAGGAATATCTAACAACGAGTTTAAGCGAGCAATAAACCTCACAGCAAATAGAAGTTCTAACGATTCGCATTACTGAACTATATGACGCCAATAAATTAATATCCAATCGACTCGAGGGTTACTTAATTGAGCTCGGCTGTCACATTAAACTTGTAATCCTGCAAGAATGTTCTGCACACCACTGTGCAAGAACTTACCAGGATACCAAGAGCTTATGGGAAACATGCATTTAACCCGCGATCGCTGAAGTTGTAACCATGCGGGGGAGGTACGGTGTGTCATTTTACACTGGTGGTTATAATACCATCTAATGCGCGGAGCTATTTCAATTACCGCGGCGGCCGGGCCGCGTGCCCTCCGCATTTTGTCGGCTAATCCGTTAACAAAAGAGCTCTTATAATTTGAGATGCAAGCTAAGCCCGTGGTTTAAGGTAATTGAAATTTTATTGCAAGTGTTTTGATAATACGACAATTCATTTCGATGATTACGACCAAATGTTGCAAATAACGATTAATTATTTTACACAAGTGTTGTTTTTCGAACTCAACTTTAGGAAAACAGTAATTCCCATATGTTATGCCTCGACCACCGGGCACATGTTGCGGTACATTTGCGGCAACATTTTACCCGGGCGCGAGTTGCGATACTTGACGCGGCACTTGTATCCAGCACAGGGCAATCTTTGCAAATATGTGCCCGGTATGGATGAGGTATTTCGGCCTGATAATAATTAAAATTAAACTCTTGTATTTTTACTAATAATGAAGCGTAGTGTCCATAGCGTAAAATAAAGAACTCTTTTATAGACTAGTAGCATAAGCAGGTCAAACTGTGTTCTTGTTAGTAACAACTTTTCATAACGGTCATCGCAAATAATACAAATAGTAAGCAAAACGATTCGTTTTTGGATAAAGAAACAAAGTCACAGACAATTATTTAATTTCTTTCTTTTCCGAGAATCAATAAAAGTTTCAAACAAAGCGGTCAATTAACTGCTACTACATAACTTTTTTCCAAACCAATTATTTACTTGAACGGGTACCAAATAAAAACAATATTTAGCCAAATTGAGTGGTGTTAACGACATAATAATATAATATTGTAACAACAACAGTTGCACAGTAGCGGCGCGGGCGCAGCACGGGCACCTATAATAAACACTGACTTCCGCGGAACAAACGTAAAAACTTGACAAGTGGGCCCTCCGTCATTATGTGCTTCAAATTAGTTTAAACAATTTTATTATTTTGGGAATTGTAGGAAAATAATCAACAATTTTAGAGCCATTTTAGGAATAATAGTGACTGACGAATTTGTGAAATGTAATAATAATTTGATGATACACAGGCTAACAAAAAAAAACCTTAAAAAAGACCTTATTACTTAAACTGCAATTTTACACTGGGTATTTTTTTTGTTTTTACTGGGTTTAAATTAGTTTAAGTCTTCTAATCTGAATTACAAAACTGACCACATATTTTGATACGTTTCAAAATACCTATATCACAGCTGCAAGATATCATAGAGACCATTTCATCAAAAATGTTAATATCTCAAATGTGTTCAAAAAAGCTTCAGTGCATTTCCTTTTACTAAACATCTCTAGCCGGCGCTATCAATTCAAATCCCACATTACAAAAACTCAAATAGAACCCACAAATCCTATTTAAATAACAAAAAGACATTTAAAGTGCTACAATAGCACCTCTACTCAATAGTGTACGTTTTTGTCACGGTGACATCCTGCGCCTTTGTGCTGGAGGTGGGTCGCTAGTCACAATATTTAGTGACGGAACAATAATCTGTGTGTAGTGACATAAGATTTACAATGGGATTAGTGAAAGGGTTAACGTTACCCGGTGTAAGTAGCGGGGTACCGGGCTACCCCGCCTCTAGTCAACGACGTATAATTTTGTAATTATCATCATTATGGTTATGTTATGTTGCATATTAATGTGTGTGTAGAAATTTCAAATATGGAAGGTAGATTTCATTTTTAATGATGGAATCTGTGACGTCATGTCATGTCTGTATGTTATAATTTGTGTAGGTACCTACCTATGTGAATTGTATGTACCTATACTATATCAAATTTTTAGTAAATATTCTAATCCAAGTAAATAATCATTAAAAGAAAAGAGAAACAGATTTTCTCCTCGTTTTTAAGTATCAAAGGGACTTGAATATACAATATCACAACGCGATACCAAACGAGAAGATGTGTTTCGTGTTAATTGTTTTGTATGACCATACTCTATGAAATTTCGTTTAATATATTTTTTCAATGAACAATAATCCTTCATGTAACCTGGAGCAGTGATAGCCTAGTAGTGTGACCGAGAGACTACCAAGCCATAGGTCTCGAGTTCGAACCCAAAGCACACACCTCTGACTTTTCGGATTCATGTGCGTATTGTATAATTATCACTTGTTTAAAAACGGTGAAGGAAAAACATCGTCAGGAAACCGGCATGCCTGAGAGATATTTCTCGACGGCATGTGAAGCCAAGTCAGAGGCCCGTGGGCGGCATAAACTCTGACACCAGGTTAGTCACTAACCACATGAAAAGAAGAAGACCTAGAGTACATGGTCACTTTAACTAACACTGGATCGTAGATTAACTTTAATAATTAAGCAAAATTATACACCTTTCATTGTTTGCTTATATTCAAATTGAATGAGTTAATAATTAAACGAATTCAATAGTTAAACTAAAGAATCATGTTACGACCAAATTATAATGCGGTTAAAGTAAACGAAATTAATTAATTGATTTGCAATTAGCATCAGCGATTGTATCTGTTCAGTTATTATTATAAAACAAGCGAGAGCGGATAATTTATCGGGACCATTCGAGAGCACAGCCCTTGTTCCTACCGAAATCATTGACTCAATACAATACACAAACAACAAACTAATATCAACTCTAGCACCTCGCACATAGAGTTGAAATTCTTTCTGAGCGTATAACAAAAAATAATAAGATAAGTACACAATGAAATTAAGATCTTATTATGTAGGAGGTATGGTTTTGTTTCGCTTGATTAGACGCCGGGAAAGGAGCCGCGGGCGGTGCGAGCTGTAGTGATGGCACAAATCATACTTATCGCAGATTTTCATTTGTTTCTACCAATTATTTGTTTTGATTGATTAATTTTGGAAATGACAGAATTTGCTTTATTGGATAATGGATTAAACGAGTTAAAAGCTTTATAATAATTGATGTTTATTATTTCGTCTAGGTATGTTATTTGGTTCGTTTTCAGTTAACGATTTTTGTACAATGCTTTTCGTTAGACTTTACAGATTATAAAGTAAGATACAAAAAGAAAATATTTAAATATGTTTTGAAAATAGGTACCTTCTCTTTGGCTTTCACAGTCTCACATTTTGTATAAATCACCAAGATTTCGTTGCCTAAAACCACGAGTTTACGAAGGGAGCTTAAATTATTTGGCACGCAAAGCTCGTTGCTTTGTTGTCAAGGTGAAAGATTCCAAAATTAAATCAATCATACCAGGTTTCATACAAAATCCGCCCAATTAATAACATTCGTAATTCGATAAACTAAGTCCTAGCACTTAGTACATCACTAAGCTGTAGGGGGTCGAGCAGTTAATAGCAGGCAGTTAGCGAGCTTTGTACGACGTGTGAAGTGAGCACTAGTACACGCGACGGAACAGCAACCACCACCAACTGAAGACCTACCCCACCCTCCCTAACAGAACCAAAACACCCGACGAGGGAACCAATGCACCAAGTTATACAGATCAAGCTTTTCTAGACGCAAGTCAATACTGTCACAAGCCCAGTTTACCTTGACCCCTGCTCCCGGTATAAATGTAAGTAGGAATAAGTTGATAGGGAAGGCTTCGGAGGTCTCGATGTCGTGGTCCTGGGTACGTATAGTTGCCGCGAGTAAGCCCCAGGCGAATATCGCAGAAGCTTGTTCGCTGTTTTTTTACATGATCAACTAATTTTGTTTGGTTTTTGTATTGTTTGATTTTTTGGTGTGCCTGTAGACTGTGAAGGATTAGTGATTCCGAAAATATATTAATTGGAAATGTGAGTCGTACTATACCAATTCGTGATTCTTGTAGGATACGAATGCAAGCTATGATGAAACGAAATCATACAACCTACATATTCAAGTGTGCATTCATGTGTGCATATTTGTGCCCGGAAAATGGTAATAGGCACGCCACCTATTACATAGGACTTAATACAAGAGGCGAAATGTGGTTGTACAGACTACTGTAATCGGAGAACACTTCTGCTTACAGATGCCCTCGGGGACTACAGTCGTGAATATTATACAGGGTGTAAACGAAATCATGTAATTACTTCAAACCTCGTGATGTACTG
The DNA here is from genome assembly GCA_910594945.2 of Amphipyra berbera. Taxonomy (NCBI): domain Eukaryota; kingdom Metazoa; phylum Arthropoda; class Insecta; order Lepidoptera; family Noctuidae; genus Amphipyra; species Amphipyra berbera. The sequence continues at coordinate 20,423,887 of OU343133.1, forward strand.
CTGACATAGATTAACCCTGGACGGGATACTTTTGGATACAATACAAAAAAAACAGGAAGTAAACGTGTGTTCTTAACGTGAGGCATTTTAGCGCACCGATTTAAATAACCCCGCGGCAAGCGATAGCCGCTTAATTTGCTCGGGGCGCTTAAATGCCTCACGTTAAGAACACATGTTTACTTCTTGTAATTTTTTTTATTGAATGCATAACTATCCCTTGCTTGGTTAATGTACATATGTCAGCAGTACATCACGAGGTTTGAAGGAATTACATAATTTCGTTTACACCCTGTATACCTAAGTGTGGATAAAAATCCTTTATGTTTTCGAAGAGATCTTAAGACCAAACATCCTCAAAAGTATATTTATTGGCAAAAAGTGGATCTAAACTGAATTCAAGTACTTACGCAACTCTGTTCCATGTCTAGACGTCCACAGTCGCCACGATCTGCCCACTAAGTCAACATTAGACAAACAACATGTACGGCCAAACTTGCCAACTATGCAAACTTGGCAGTAAGACGCCGTAGGGGAGCCGACATGAGGAAGGGGGGGGGGGGTTATCACGAGCCTAGAGAAAACGATAAAAAAACCAATTGGCATTCACACTGCCGGCGAGCTTTGATGTCCTCGTAAACACACACACACTGACACAATGTTTGTTGAACGTTGACAACGCACACATAGAAAATCTCCTATAGACACTTTATATTAGGTATGAAGAATGGTTTTCTCAAACTTGTTTATGTACCTACTTTAATATACTTAGGTAGGATTTCGAGTAAGAGAAACAAAAATATTTTTTTATAAAATTATTAAGTTCTTGTTACTCTGCTGTTCCATAAAACAGCGTTTTCTGGTTCATATAGCAGAACTGGAAAACAACTGTCCGAAGATGTTCTCAACGTGGTCCAACAATAATTTATCATTAAAATGTAAAGAGGAAAGATTTGTATTTTTGTATGCAACGAATAAACTTAAAAACTACTGGACCGATTTCAAAAAATCTTTTGCCGTTAGAAAGCTACATTATTACTGAGTAACATAGGCTACGGGTGGAGCCGTGAGGACACAACTAGTTTCATATAAAATATCTACCATACTTATGAAAACACAAATTCTACTTTTCTAGTTACTCTTTAAGATTTTATTGTGCTTTATACAACAAAACGCTGCACCGAGATACGTGTATCAAACCAGCATTTTACACAAAAATCTTATAACTGCTATGAATATAATTCCTGAACGGATCAGTCGTCAAACGTCGTGATATAAGCCAGATGCCAGAAGCTCCTCCGGCCACCCTGACCGCATTCCTGGCCACATCCATAGCTGTCCGACGAACATAGCTGTCCACGACAATTAACTAGCAATTGAAAGCCAATGTCGACCCACTTACTGACGACCCATTTTACTGAACAGACTATATTAATTATCTACTCTTTAAGTACGAACTATAAGATTATCATTTTACAATGTTGTCAATAAATAGTATGCCTTAAAGTACAACATGTGAACAGTGAAGGAAAAAAATATGAGGAAACCCGCACACCAGAGAGGGCACCAAAAAAGTTCTCGACGTTGTGTATAGTCCGCCAACCCGCACCATGCCAGCGTGCTGGACTGAAGGCCTAACCCCTTCTCATTCGGATTAGAGGCCCGTTCCCCGCAGTGGGATAGTAACATAACATAACATCACGCCTGACTTTCCCCGAAGAGTACGGCAGAGGTGTTTTTTTTTAAACACCCTCGTTTCGCCAGTTATGTTTAAGTCCTATGTAATAGGGGGCGAGCCTATTGCCATCAACCGGGCACAAATCCAGACTCCAGGCTGCTACTGAGGAATTCCACACGGAAAAACCCAATAACACTGCCCGACTTGGAGATCGAACCCAGGACCTCACGATCAGCAGTCACGCTTGCCACCACTAGACCAACGAGACAGTTCAAAATTTATTATGTTAGCTAAAATAACTTGTGTTTAGTAAACACATTCAGCAGTTACAATATGACTGGTCTTAATTACAGCGTTTCCTAGTTGTTTGCGGCACGTCTCGATTGTGTGGCAGTTAATCAATTAGCGCTTGTCTGTCGGGCGGCCTCATTAAGCGCCGCCTCATTGCCTCTCTTCGACTCTCCTGAAGAAATGCGAGCCACACAAAGACGGGGAGAAGCGATTTCATTTGGTGAGTCTGTGCTGAGGTACACCGGGGTATGCTTTCATACATTGGTTTGGAAATATGTATCTACATTTAAAATTAATTACTGCGAGTCGAGGGCTTCGAAATTTAAAGTTTCGGGATTGCATAAATGGTATTTTCTTATAACAAAACAAACATGATCATGCTCACGTGAGAACTGACTGCCAATACATACTTTATCTATTTTACCTAAAAAATATTAATTTATTTACACTAACTAACAACTTTATTTAGATAAATCCATTTGTTACCGAAATTACCTAAATGTGTTTTTGAACGTTAATACACTTAATACCTATATACATAAATAAGTATAAAATATATAAGGTCTTCTTTTAAAACAATGATACCTAAATTAATCGACATTAGTTTACCTTTGACTTCGAATTGGAATCAATCTAATTCGTTTTAAAACTTTATTACGATTTACATACATACACAAACTCACGCCTTTTTCCCATGGGGGTAGGCAGAAACTATAGAACGCCACATTGTACGACCCTTACATACCCCTTTCGCTTCATCCACATTCATACATCTTGTCATACACGCACGCCGGTTGAGAGTGCGGTATTAAGATTTAATGAAGATTTTATACTTTAGATAAATGTGTCGTCCCCGGTGTATCTCCGGCCGGTCTATATCTGGGTGGCTAGGCTTGGCAGAATCGTTTGTAATTAATTAACAATAAGCGCAGCTCAGCGCCGCCGCCGCGGGCGCTTCCGAGCCGGACGCCCCGGCACCGCGCGGCATCGCGCCTGCATCGCAGCGGCAGGCGCGCGGCTAAACCACTTTATTAACTGGCGCACGATCTTCATAAAATTATCATAACAGGAGGTAAAAAAAATCGCACTGAGCATCTCAGAGTTTTACTTTAGACTAAGGCTAACAAACTAGGAAGAATAGTGCTATAGTAATATAGCATTCAGTTTATTGTAATCCCCAAGCTACTTGTAACATCTCACTCGAATATTGTCGTGCTAGTGTCCATATATGGAGGTTGGAACCCAATAACCCCCCTACCTCATGTAATGGATATAAGATGCAAATGGCAGGTAAGGTTTCCATAGTATATCGTCTATCTATGGGCTAGTATGCTGAACCTTGCCTATTTCATACCCCGTAGTAGGTCTCATGTCGGTAATGAAACAATAACTTTGAAGTCACGTGACGCCTCTGTTCTCAACCTAAAATATTAAGCAACCTCGGGTGAAAGACAGAAATCTCACTAAAATTATTTTACAGCGGGCTGAAGAACTCTTGTACCGTTAGCATAAGTATAGCATAATCAGCCTATTACTGGCACGGGCCTCTTCTCAGAACGAGAAAGGCTTTAGACCTTAGCCCATTACGCTGACCCAGTGCGGGTTGACTCACTAGGTAGGTACACACAATATCGAAAACATTTTCTTGTGGACCCTCTCCGCTGTGCTGGTTTCCTCAGTGTTTTCCTTCGCCGTTAACGCAGGTGATAATTAAATTCTAATGCGCATACATATATATATAGGTATATGTTTAACTAGTGATGGCCTAGCGGGTGGACACTTGGCTTCCATACAGGAGGGTTCGAGTTCTTGTACCGTTACGTTGATAATGAAAATGGTCATAAATTGGACGTCAATGGAGGTGTCCCAACTTTCACGATAACTACTAGATTATTGGATATTAAATTAGAACGTCTTATGTAGATAAGATAAATGTTCCAAATATGCAATGATAAACGGCAATTTCTCGTTCAAAAGGCTCTGTTGATTTGTCTTAGAGGAAACATGGACAATACACACGTAGTGAGTAGTACAGTATTTAGTTACTAACTTGTCTGTTTACACGCTGACAGTACAAGCCAGCTCCGGTTAGTTGTGTGGACCAACATAAATAAACGTACAAGTACCGTTGAATCAGATATTAATACATTAAAAATAGTAAGTGGTAACTATGTAGTATTCTTGTATTTTGTTTTTCCAATTTAGTATATATATATATTTGTGGTAAATGATTATTAATTTTTTGCAGTTCACGGCTGGACAAACCTGACTAAAAAGCTAACCTTACCGTTCCTATTCAACACAAATGGGCCACTAGAGCAAACAGCAGTACGACTTAATAAACCAAATAACTGTACAGTTAATAAAACACGTCGGAGGTGCACGAAATATTCGGAACATTTCAATGAAGCAATTTAACCCTCGCACCGCTCTCGTAAACAAAAGCGCATTCCTCGACGATAGCTTCGCTTCGCTCCGCTCAAACCGCTCCACGCATTGTCCGCAAAAACCTGCTAAATGCTAATCCCAGAACATTCGACCCGGACTCTCCTCCCCCCTCCTCCGCTGTACTCCCCGCGATCGTCGTAACGCCCCGCTGGGCTCAATTCTAATGGAGTTTTTTAAGAAACGCAGAATAATCGTTGCGAGAAGAAAATTAAGCCATCTTGGGTTAAAAAGTCCAAAAGTGGAGTGTGTCGGGAGGACGTCGGCGGGGGTGAGGCAGGGCCGCGCGGGCGGGGGCGGCAGGGGATGAGGTATAGATTTTTCGGGGTGCGTTTTGTCGTCGCGTGAAAACAAGCGTTTAGACGATACTGTTGCTACAATTACTGAGTAATGCGATACGAGACGGCTTAGTATGAAACATCACGCGTTTAACTTGTATTGATAAAATATACCTCTGCTCTATATATGTGGCTGCTATGTAGTGATTGGTGAGTGTTTTCTAGGAAACATATTTGTATCTTCTAAACATTAAATTGGCTTTAACGAAAAAATAAACCACATTGTATCTTCATATAATTTTATTGAAACCTTTCGGCCGGGCGATCAGAGAACCCAATTATTAAAACATAATAACGAATACTTATATTGATATCACAATCATTGGAACCTACTAATTAGGCTTTGGGTGGCGGAAAAGCACAGATATTGGCGCCGATTCTCTTATTCACCAACTAAACTAAAATTAAAGAATTGCTATCCTTTACTAACAGACGGCGCGAGAAAAGGACGGTGATAGACAAGAACAAAGTTAGAGATGTCAAACTAGTTTACGCCTTAAACTTCACCGTGTTCTTAGTCGACCAGTGCCGACGTGTCGTCTAAATTTGTATGGAAATTTTAGTTCAACTAAATTTGACAGCTCTTATTTATGTCTGTCTCTTTCTTATATTATCAGAGTGAAAAAGATGGTAATAGTCTAAATTATGATTAGTTTGTGCACAACAGAATCGGCACCAATGTGGCGTCTAGATAGAGCTAAAAGTATGTTAGTTCACGATGGCGCACCAACTGGATAAGTTGGCCACCGGGCTTCATGAGACTTCATTCAATGAAGGCGATATTGTTATGATTTCGATACGTTTTAGCTACGATAAAGCATAAGCAAAGAAAAAAAAACAAAGGAAATCGGGACGAGAACGTAACGAGAGCGGAGCGGTGCCGACATCAGAAGTCAGAATTGGCACTTGTGTGAAAAAGAAGCACCCAATTAATTATTATTTTTACTCATCCCTAAACAATCGCGTATAATAAGACCAAAGAAATATCTCCCATTAATAAATAAATAACGACTATAACAAATTCATTACACGATACGTTAATAAAATTTCCATAATAACATCATACTCTTATAGCGCTAAATAACTCATTGTAAATAAGAGCCCAATTTATATTCAGCCGGGGGATATTATCATAATCGGCCCTTGCTTTGCGATCCTCACGGGGGGAAAAGAGACGAAACATTGACCAATGTTGATGTTAAAGAGGGACAGAGTACGGCTATTTGGTTTCAGCTGAAATATGAGCGAGATGTTAGGTTTTTTATTGGACTTTTCAGTGTGTAATGGGGGTATGGTATTAAGCGTATATTCGGCACTTATCGATGCCTGTCTATTACACGCCAGTTAATGACTTGCATGTGTGGAGTTGTTGGTACTGAAATAAGTTCACTTGTGTGTTGGTAGGTTGGCATAAGGGATCAATATAGGCACACCTAATATTGGTCCTTTGACCTGCACTACAGAACAAGGACCAACCCAAGGGATCGCTTCAATTTACCAATGATTGGTTATGAATATGGGGATAATACTATCACCATACATGACATGATGTGGTGATAGTTACATTATGGTATTACTACTGCCTTTCTTAAATAAAAAAAACCTGTTATTCATTTCAGTAGGTACGTACATACATTTTTTTTTCTTAAATATTTTTTGATTAAATTGTCAAGTATCAATAAAAATATTGAATAAAATACTAGGCCACCGGCAAATTACTATTAAGTTGTTTTTATTAGCCTGTTTGTCTTTTCACGCTGCAACATTACAATTTTAAATTGAGCTGAGCAGTTAAGCCGTTCTGCCCACTGAATTAAACGGTTTATGTTAATTTAAGTACAAACTGACAATAACTTATTTTACAGTACACTTAAGTTGTTTTTGTAAACTAAACTAAATTGTTTAACTGTTAATTAGTTGTCAAACCGAGTAGAAATTATTACATCGACTTAAAGTTAATTTTGTTAGATTGTAGGTGGTACAATAGAAGATCTAAACAGAACTAAATATTTAAAAAAATATTTTCTGTGCATCTGCTAAATTAATCATCTTTATTCGTGGAGGTCATGTTCAACCGTGGACGTTCTGAGGCTCATATAATGAATAAGAATCCAAGGGTGCTGAACAAGAGAGGTAGTAGTGGACATGTATCACCTGTACTCATTTCATTATAATACATAATTTAGACTCTCATACTCATTTCATTAACTCCCAGATTCCCATTGATTACCCAGGTTAAATTCTTGGTAAAAAAATAATGCTTACAAGAGAACGAAGAAAAGTTTTAAAAAATCCTCACGTCTCGCCATCAGCGGTAGTACTCCAGCCCAGCATACTCACACAGTTAGTATTTAAAGTATATTCTTAATTCTGTGTACAAAGTGTTCAGCGACACTTTACACTAAAAAGTAATACGCGCGGGAAATCTCGCACCTCTGAGAGGTCGAGTGTCCTCTATTATTGTTAGGTCCCTCCACCACACACGAAACACAACCCTATTACTTAGGCACTAAGGTGTAAATTAAGTTAGTGTGTTGATAGTTTCGTTTTCAGGCTAATTAGAACGAGGGAGGCAGTTGTGGCGACTAAATAAATTTGAACCCTAACGCCCGCCACTAGAATATAAATTGGTGTTCACGCCTGACTTATTGTTTGTTTGCTAACTGCTACAGAAAGTTAAATACGTTTGTTGGTTATTTTGTGGTAGAAAGTTTCGTAGACATGGAGAAATAATTTGTAATAGTAAATCAACTAAAAATATATATTTAAGATTTAGTTTTAAAACATTAAATATCGTTACAAAAACTATGTAATATTTTTCATCACATTTAACCGATAATTGCAATGAAACACATTTACACTATTAGTAATTTCTCATTAACAAGCAATTTACTACAACAATTCTACAACCTACTACGGCTACGCTACAGTCACGCTACGGCTACGGCCTACGCTCTACGGTTTTGTAAAACACAGCATACGTTTTTTTATTCAATGTATCTTTCGTTTAGTTCTTGCAGTCTTCACAGTTTTAATACAATCTTCGCCGTTCCAGGCGCACCTGGATGTTTCTCCTAGTTGTGTGAAACTAGCTATTAGAGTCGCGCGGCGCCGCTCTTTGTGCCGAGGTGTCGGCCCGAACACTCTCCACACCCTCGCCTCACTTACACATACATACGTCTATGTATGCAGTGTACGTGTGTGGCTGAACGTAGGTGCCGGAGCATTGTTCAGCAAATACTAATTGTTGTTTTTATCTTTGATTTGTCGAAGGTTACGGCTAAGACGATGTACGTATGATTAGTGATTGTATATAGGTATCACCTGGACTTTTACTCCGACCACAGAACCATAAGATACTCGCTACAGAAAAAGATAAATACAATAAGACTCTGTAACAACTACATAAAAAAACAAAGCTACATAATGAGCAGTTACTGGTAGATATAGAGATGGATGACATATTATAATTATGTATATTAGATAATGTTTTCGTGACTCAGTAAGGTATTCTAACTACTACTACTACTACTTAGACTGTTCGACCACGTTGAATTCCTAATTAAGATAATTAGATATATTTTTACGATATGACGTTTTTAAAAACTTGAAGTAAATAATTGATAAAGTAACACTTATTTGCAGTATACTTAACAGTATCGAAAGAAGCCTAAAAAGTTACAGATATGTAAGTACATCCTAAGGTGAGTTATCTGCGAAACTTGGCATCTCATATTAGTTTTTCAGGCAATTACAGTAGTATGTATTATACGTTGTTATTTTAACTCAAAATTAACACGGGCTGTTATCAGAAAACATTAACATACATGCAATCATAGCATGAGTTTCCAAAGCTACGAGCAAACATTTCTCCAGTACACTCATGTACTAACTAACTAAATACAATGTAACATTCATTTTCAAATAACTAATATGTGTTGTCCAAACAATATATTTATTATTATTATAATTGTTGTCAATAACTTCTGTTCGGTACTACACGGAGCGTCTCCGCCCGATGCTGTGCGATGCATTACGATGCGGTGCGGTGTGCTGTGACCTTGCAGGCTTAGCACGGCCGACACACCGAGACAAATTACGATAAGGCGCATATTAAGGGATACAGCGATATTGTGCAATTAAATAGGTATCTTGCTAATAATCATATCTGTTTTTTTATAAATATTGTTATGAGCTAACGGTAGACAGATGTTGTTAGTATATTTAAGCTACATCTAAGTTGATAGTGATTATAAACTGCGAATCGCAAGCCGTTGTCTTCACTTTTTTTTTCTCTAATAATCACTTTTTAACAAAAATAAAACCGACTTCAAATGGTCTATCTCCGAAGTTTTTCATCAAATCTTCACCAAATTTAAATGGGACCATTTCGAAAGAATACTCTTTCAAACAAAAAAAGAATCATTAAAATCGGTTCACAATTAGCAAAGATACCGCGGAACAAACATCCAAAAAAAATCATACAGTCGAATTGAGAACCTCCTTCTTTTTGGAAGTCGGTTAAAAAGAGCTTTGCCCCACACTAGAATTTCTCCCGTATCGTGGGTGCGTTTACAGACACAAATCATCACATACACAAACACCCAGACCCGGAAAAACTATCAACAGGCCATATAAATATTTGTTCCGTGCGGGAATCGAACCCACGACCCGTAGCGCAGAAGCCAATCGCTCAGCCACTGCACCAAACGTATCGTCGTCACTGATACAAAATATTTAGTTAAAGTCTCAAATCCTGCACTTAAATATCTACTATTTTACGGCTTCGATGGCGCTAACACACTTATGACTCTTGTCTTGTCTTGCATCAAGGGAATAGTAGAAAACCTAAATAAAAGACACTATGACGTCACGACTATATAACCAAAATCGCTCTCTTCGAGCCTCCACCCGCTATCCGCAATCACTGGCACCACTCCACAACAAACTGGTTGTACAGAAGGGTTAGCGCACGCACACAGGTGCACCGCAACGGAACTCATTATGTGCGGCGGTGTGCGTGTGTGTGTGTGTGCAGCGGTTATGCGAACCAATAACCGACAACCCTTTCGGGTTAGGAATAGTCACCACTGTCAGATATACGATGCTTGTGTACGTCTGAAGAAATAATAATTTTCAAATTAACAATACATGCTAATTATAACGTAGACTACTTACTTGAGATAAGTAAAGGAAACTGATTGATTTAAAACTTTTGACGAGTAACAACTGTGGAACAAGTTTTAACGAATAAGTTAATGAAATAACGTGTCTTATTGTTAATTCCACGCAGATATCGTTTTAAAACAAGTGTTATTGTTAGTGAAAAATAAATAGAATTTTCACAACATAATCTACGATTTTTGGCGCTTTTAGCAACCCTTGCCAATACCAATAGAAAATACAAACAACGTAGGATCAGTCTACCTACATAGTCAATACAGAGCTACTCCGAAGCTACCGTTAACGTCCGCACATCAGTCACAGTGTTACCCCCGCGCGGGGGCCCGCGGCCGCGCTAATAACCCTGCTAATGTGCTGTCTAATTTGTAGCCGCCCGCGATCGATGCGGAACCCAGGAACCTATGACCCACATTGCGCCTATTACAACACAATACCCAACTAAACCCGTTGTAGGATATGTGGAGAACAAATTCGATTTCAACTGAATGGGAAAATAAAATACAGCTGATAACAAAGACGTCGATACCTATAAGTTATTAAAATACAGCTGATAACAAAGACGTCGATACCTATAAGTTATTAAAATACAGCTGATAACAAAGACGTCGATACCTATAAGTTATTAAAATACAGCTGATAACAAAGACGTCGATACCTATAAGTTATTAAAATACAGCTGATAACAAAGACGTCGATACCTATAAGTTATTAAAATACAGCTGATAACAAAGACGTCGATACCTATAAGTTATTAAAACTTTACTATTACTTTATTTACAGTGGTCTCATACAAACGTTTCAGGGTTTTACATGGTCACATATATAAATATGTGACCATGTAAAACCCTGAAACGTTTGTGCTCTCTTTCTAAGGATATAAGTTATAAAACTTATATCCTTAGAAAGAGAGCTGCATCATTGCTGAGTTGGGTCCGAGGCAGTAGCAACGGCATTCTTAGCGTTGTGGCTAGCCGAACTGACTGTCCAATATTGTGGCAGGGTGTACAGATGCATGTCAAGAAGTCCGTATAATTAATTAGATGTATTATTATTGTTTACTAACATATTTCTAAGTATTACTAACAAAAATATGGATTGTAGATCTGAAGTAAACATTAAATAAATTAAATAAATAAATGCAGCTCTCTTCAGTATAACTGGCCAACTCCATTCAAATCCAACCAAACCCAACTGTTTGTCATATGAGACCTTAAATCAATCACCAGGAAAGGTGCCGAATGACCACTAATTTACTGAATAGCGTTATTCTGATCCACTACCTTTATCAGACATCTCGTGGTACAAAGAGGCTTTATCTTGGCCTCTTTGTATCCCACAAAGGTCTATTCTGGGAGGTGTGAGTTGAAGCTCTCGCCTCCTTTCAGTATTTGTGAAGGCCGGCTTGTTTTTTTGGCGAGGTGTTGGATTGTGCCGGTTCCAATAGTCCTGGTTCGAGTCTGACACGCTCTTTGTGATCGTAAGTAGGTGTGTGAATTTCTTTTATGCTGTAAGTGGATGTAGTGATGGTGTTTTGTCTGTTGTCGTTTAGATTAAGGTTAAGTTGGTTTAAGTAACTTGGTGTTTTGTAGACACGCGATTTGCATATCTTTTATCTTCAAAACGTTTTACATTACGCTTATCACTTACAATTGTGCCTTCATAGTAAACTCAGGGCTTCAAAACACAAAATGTTCTGGATGGGGTGTGCTCCGCCACCCCGCTCCAAACCAGCGCAATGGACTAAGGCCTAAACTCTTCTCATTTAGTGGAGAGGGCCTTGCCGAGCCCAGTAGTCGGCAATAATAGGCTCATTATGTTAATATAATCAGTTCGTAAACGTCATCTGGATATGTGCCGCCAATTTCTACAATGAATAATCGTGAAGGGCATTGTGGTGACCAGCCGCTCTGTTGAGAAACGAATTGGTGCTGCTACGTTTACCAGACGTCAGGATTTGTCCTGGTATGTCAGGATATTTAGGTACTTGTCAAGATTCCCGCCGGACTTTCAAAATGTCAGGATTTTTGTTTATTTAATGAAATACTGTAATTTTCCAAGTCGCGAATCCCCTGCGTGGCGGTTGACACACAGAACAAATAATAAACCTGCACTAGCAGCAATTATGTCAGGTAATTTTATAGAAATCAGGCTTTGTGTCAGGACTTTTTTATTGTAGGTACCTATATCTGGTTACCCTAGGTGCTACAAAATATAGTCATTAGTACAAGTAACCCCATCATAGTCGCCTATCACTACACCCACCTTGAACCTTGGTTGTTTTCTGGAAACCGCACGACCAAAACTTATGCTATAAACATAACATCACGCCATGTATTCCCCGAAGGGTTCGGCGGAGCTGTTTTTTTCTTAGTTTCTTTTTTTTCATTTCGTCAGTTACGTTTAAGTCCCATGTAATAGGGGCGAGCCTATTGCCATTAAATTTGCTTTGTTTTGCTGATGATATGAAGATATTTTCTGCAATATCGTCAGATGATGACATGGATGCTCTCCAATCTGACCTGGCGCGTTTGGATGGTTATTGCTTGATTAACAAACTTGATTTGAACCCCGTTAAATGTTCAGTAATCTCCTTTAGCAGAAAACGCGTCCCTCTCCCTACAACTTATAAACTTAAAGGGCAGCTATTACAGAGAGGTGAAAGTGTACGTGACCTAGGCGTTTTTCATGATTCTAAACTTTTATTTAACTTACATATTGAGCAAATAGTGGCCAAAGCCTCGAAGTCACTAGGTTTTGTTATGAGACTTGCAGGGTGTTTCAAGAAAGCTAAAACCCTTAAGATTCTTTATTGCTCTTTTGTTAGAAGTCATCTTGAATATGCGTCACAAATTTGGAACCCGTGTTATGGCAAATATATTGATCGTATTGAGAATATACAAAAAAGATTTATACATTTTCTATGTTTTCGGCTACGTGTGCCTTATCATTCTGATAATTACATAAATCTTTGCAAGAAATTTCACTTACAACCACTTGTAAATCGTCGTAGGCTAGCAGATTGCACATTTCTGTTAAAAATTATATCTAATGAGATTGACTGTTCTGATCTCCTGCATAAACTGCGTTTCAATGTTCCCCAGAGATCAATTAGATTTAACCCGCCTATTTCTATTCCTTTTTCTTCTTCAAACTACAGGAAAAACTCATACATGGTGCGAGCGAGTAAGGACTTTAATGTTATCTGTAAAGAGTTCTCATTTGACCCATTTACCACCAAAACCTATTCTGCACGCACTCGACTTAACGCAGACTTTTTTAAAAGTGCATAGTGCTTATTATTTTTTAAATTTATAAATTTATTATTTTGTATCGTGCTTGTTAGTGATCCTAAGATTTCTACTATTGTTTGTGTTTTTATCCGTGGGAACCTGTAATTGGCTCTATGTCACGTATTCAATTGTTATTCATGTGTTATAGCTGCTGGTTCTCCTATAAATAAATAAATTAATCGGGCACAAATCCAGACTCCGGGCTGCTACTGAGAAATGTATTCTATGTAACATATACAACTAAAACATTTCCCCTTTTGATATGTAAACAGCATATTTCGTCATCAAGAAATACAAGTAATAACAAATATATCTGCGCTAATTACAAAAGATGTTAGTTTATAGTAGGTATATATAAAGAATGAGGTATGTTGAGTTGATTGATTGATTGCTTCATTAGGTATATATAATTGTTATTTATACTTATCTTTATATCTTTCTGACGGCATTCCGATTATCTGACATAGAGCTTATATCGAATTATAAAACAAACATTATCTAACTTTGAAGAATTACTTGTTGTTCATCAGCTGACAATGTAAGTGTTAAGCCCAAAAAAAAATATATAAGGGATAGTGTTAGCTGCCTGGTAGGTTGGGTGGTGCCAAGCGCGACTGCTGATCGTGAGATCCTGGGTTCGATCCCCAGGTCGGGCAAATTGTTATTGGGTTTTTCTGTGTGGAATTCCTCAGTAGCAGCCCGGCGTTTGGATTTGTGCCCGGTTGATGGCAATGGGCTCGCCCCCTATCATAACGGCGAAATGAGGGTGTTACTATACACCTCAGCCCAACCCTTCGGGGAATACAAGCGTGATGTTATGTTTACGTGTGGGATAGTGTTACGAGGCTGTGCAGCAGCAGCCTCCACTGCTAAGAACAACTCACAACGATCACCATCTGTCTGCCAAGCGTAGTTATTATGGCAATATGACCGTCCATTGAAGCGGTCATTGCAGCGGTCATTGTAGCGGTCATTGGAGCTAGCTGCAACAAAGGAAGCTAACGATTATGGGCTGTCTGTTGTAACATTAACGTTCAAAAGGAACTAAGTGGTGAAGACTTCTGTGATCAGGTAACGTAAATATGGCGGGGTCCATAACGTCCATAGTAATATATCATACTTTAGGGTAATTACGAATATGGGAATATTCCGAATATTACGAATTTCTACTAAACCAGGCAATATTTTTTGCTCTGGCAACGTAATAATGCTAGAATGTGTAATGTAATGTCGCCAGAGGAAAAAATATTGCCTGGTTTAGTAGTAATTCGTAATTTCGGCAATATTCCCATGTTCGGTTATTATAATGTAGTACTTATTCATGAGTTATTAAGGTTTGTTGAACACCGTCATAATAGATTTTCCGTAGAGTAGAGAAATCTGAAATAGGCCTCATATTATTTGCATAAATAAAACGAGGTCTGTATTGTGAATAGGATAACGTGCCCGCCTTTGTATTATAAAGATAATTAAACCAGTTAATTATAACGATTTACTATATACTTCATAATAACAAACATAACATACGTAATATTACGCCTGTATACCTCGAAGGGCTGGGCAGAGGTGTACAGTAACACCCTCTTTTCGCCGTTATGTTTAAAATCCCATGGGGGCGACCTTATTGCCATCAACTGGGCACAAATCCAAATTCCGGGCTGTTACTGAGAAATTCCACATAGAAAAACGCAATAACACTTTGCCCGACCTGGGGATCGAACCCAGGACCTCACGATTAGCAGTCGCGCCGGCCACCACTAGCATAACGAGGCAGTTATAATAAATACACACAAAAGTTCACAAGATCTCTGGTGAACATTGCTCGGCCTATACCCAATACATAATTTATACCTAATAAACATACTTGAGGATTATATTTATTGAGTACTAGCTGTTGCCCGCGGTTTCACCCGCATCCTAGAGGAACTACCTCATGCACCCGGATAAAAAGTAACCTATGTGTTAATACAGAATATTGTCTATAAGTGTGCCAAATTTCGTCCAAATCTGTTCAGACGAAAGAGTAACAAACATCCATACATCCATCCTCACAAAGTTTCACATTTATAATATTAATTAATTAATACAGTAGGATTCCGATATGACATACATTTTAACAGAAAACGTTGTACTAGTGAAGTGCTCAACATAGGCCTCCCACTGCACGGACATAGGGCACCTTTATTGATCAATCAAATGATCATTATTATCAGTTGATATATTAATAATACTGTTCAATCTCCTGGGGGACCAGTAATGTGATATTTGGTGAAACAATTTCATTTCTTATTCGTAACTAGCGACCCGCCCCGGCTTCGCACGGGTGCAATATAGATACTAAAATGTGGGACATGTAAACCTTCCTCTTGAATCACTATCTATTGCTGAAAACTGTATTAAAATCTGTTGCGTAGTTTAAAAGATCTAAGCGTACAGACAGCGGGGGCGACTTTGTTTTTCTAATGTACCTAAAGATTATAATCTGCAAGTGGACAGCAGGCCCAGTCGGCCGTTGTCACGCTGTTGCATGGACTACATCTTAATTGTCTTCGAGCTGCACTTGGCAGTTACATAGTTTGCAGTTGTGACTGGATGTGCACATGTGCAGCCCCCCTGACCTCTCTTACAACACCCCAGTAAGTCACCCCCAGTGGCATGCATTGGTTTTTGGACTAGGTAGGCAGCACCAGCGATGTCGCCTTTCAATCGTACGCTTAAGCTCATTTCAATACGATTCTGACCAAAAGAAATCATAGCCATACACGCTTATTTTATTTATAGTAGCAATTAAAGATGGAATAGTTAATTAAATGTTTTGAGGTAGACACTGCTTAATTGCCTATATGCAATGCACGCCACTGGTCACCCCCCACTACGACACCCATTAGGAGTATGTCAAATCTGAGTCAAGACTACATAAAATTACTTGTGAGATAAACTAGTGTCTCTTATAATCACGTAGCGCCGGCTGTTGTAACGGTAATAAGCCAGTTAAATAATGAAGTGTTCTTCATCGCGAGCGCATCTGCGCGTGTGCGACTATTGTGCGCAAGCGCTTTGTCTTTGCCAAGCTCTTGTACTACACTACACGTGGTAGAGTCATTCATAAAAAAACCCGTAGAGATAACTAATTTTATCATTCACAATATTTTACAATATAAAGTTTCTAAGTACCTACATAGTGCTAATCAGCGCTATTTTAAGAATGACTCAAGGAGATATATTTAGTTAAGCTGATAAATTAGCTAGATAGTAACAGTTGTTAATGAGCACATTGATAGGCTGATAATATTTGAAGATAATTTATAATTTTAAACATTAATGAAAAACAAATTGAGATAGTACTATCTATATTGTAAGGACACGTTATCACATTTGCACCTGGAACTAATTTAGTGCGAATAAAATGGCCCTCTGTGGTACCCTTCGTGTGTCTTCGGTATTACAATCAGCAATACATTTGCTATGGTATGATAAATAAATATAGTATTATACCATTACGTTCATTGAAGATTCATGTACAACAGGTGTAAAGTCTGACATGATGATAAATGAAACGATTATTAATATTGTACGTTGAAGTGCCACTCAAATAAAATAAAACTATGATTTATTTAGATTCTGGTTTATACTTTATTTGGTAATTTAATTATCTTACAGTTTTCGTGAAATGTATAGTTTGAGGTTCAATAAAACAAAGATCATTACTACACTATTGTCAGCAATTGAAGCGTATTTTCAATAATACGGGCACATAAATTAGTTTTATCAGTATGTTCTCCCTATTTCCAAGAAATGTTCAAAATGAACCCAACTCAACATCCCATAGTATTTTTAAAAGATGTTAGTCATTCAGCGTTAAGAGACTTATTACAGTTTATGTACCAAGGTGAAGTTAATGTTAAGCAAGAAGAGTTAGCATCGTTTATTAGTACCGCGGAACAGCTTCAAGTTAAAGGTTTAACCGGAAATCAAAATGAAGAAAGTTCCACGCCATCCAAACCAAAGCCGACCTCTAGGCCAGGCCCGAGGTCGTCACAACAAAGACAATCTGTTATGGCTAAGTTAGAGACTGATTTAGATTCTAAGACCTCCTCCACTCCAGTAGCGGTTAAGCGACCAAATAGGCCATCAATAGCATCAAACAATTCGTCGTCTTCACAAAGTGGACCTGCGAAACGAAAATGCGTGGACCCATTAGAAGCCGGACCATCGGGATCTGCGAAAGAAGAATTTGTTACGAAACCGGACGAAGATGAAAACAAAGCTGTTGCGCCCAAAATGAAACCTGAATTTGTCAATGAAAGCATGTGGGATGACGACGACGATGGCGCGAATAATGAGGAAACTAACTTTGGCGAAGATGACTCTAATATGGAAATGACAGGCTTTGATGGCTCGACGACAGGTGATGGTAATATTACTGGAGGCGGAGAATGTGGAGCTGTAGGAGACGCACAAGGTGAACAGTTACCAGAATGGACGTCAATATATTTTGTTAAAGTTACAGAAAATGGGATGAAATGCAATTTATGTGATATCATTCTAAAAGCGGATGAAAAATCACTTGAACTTTTAGATCATCTGAAAATTGAACACAAAGATATATATGACCTACACAAGGACAATCCAGAGGCAACCGTGGGATTTCGCATAGAGTTTCTGCATGAACCGTCATGTCCGGTCAAGACATCCAACAGTGTTCAAGAGTGAGGTCACGAAGAGAGAGAGGGTGGACAATGTCCACGTGCTGACGAGCGAGACGGACACCCCATACGCTATAAAGACAGAGGAGATTTATGCCAGTGACCGGGACTTCGAGGAAGTTACAGACAGTCCAACGCAGAAACTCCGTCGCAGCTGGATTTGGTCGTACTTCGACCGCGTGTCGAGTAGGCGGCGAGCAGGCGCGATGCAAGCTGTGTGAACGACACATCTGTCATGGCGGCAACGCGACTGGCAACATGAATAGGCATCTTAAGATGATACATCATAATACTGCTTGCACTATGACTTACGACCAAAGCTGGGTATGGAAAGTGTTCGAAGTGAGCGACAATGATTTCTACAGTTGCAAAATTTGCCAATACAAGTGTCTTAAGTGCAGTGATATAGACAAGAGCATGACTAGTATTCTGAACCACCTCAAGTTAGAACATGGCGTAGTTTCTGGTGATCAGATCACCACCGGTGCCGACGTTGAGGGTGAAGAGAATTGTTAATAGATACTTTTACAGGTACATTCAATGGTGACATCGGAAATTTTCGTAAACCGACCGGTACAAATAATGAATATGTACGTACATGAATATGTTTTAGAGGGCTTCTGCACTGCGTCCGATGTACATCCCAGAAAACACCCGAAAAAATCGTAGTAGTATTTGTATGAGTAGTTGTGCACTTCATCAATATGACATTTTATAAAATTTATTTTTCGCTTTTTTATATTGATATAATTTGTGAATTATTTTATCGGTGAGTGCGGTGTGGGTAAATCCTAGCGTTCACAACGGGAGACTACAATCCATAA
This sequence comes from Amphipyra berbera, assembly GCA_910594945.2. Classification (NCBI taxonomy): domain Eukaryota; kingdom Metazoa; phylum Arthropoda; class Insecta; order Lepidoptera; family Noctuidae; genus Amphipyra; species Amphipyra berbera. The sequence continues at coordinate 20,442,640 of OU343133.1, forward strand.
TTCTCATCTACAATCGAAATGTAAAGTCATGGACGTGAACGGTGGTAAAGTCAAGCTTGTTAGTTGTCGGCAATAAGACTAACAAGCATATCATTTTGGGACCCAATGCATTTTATCAGCAAGCACATTGGATCACCCGCGCAGCGGTGCAACGAGTATTCCCAAGGAGGGTTGACGTCAGGCAGGTTGCCGGTCATAAAACAATAAGCCAAAACCTCTAACAACATGGATTTATGAAATACATGTTGTGCCGACCCCACCTAGTGTGTGATAAGGGCGGAGAGACGAAGACGGGCCTAGTGACCAATTCCTACTGACAAAGTTGTTTAGAATCGCAATCAAACCACAATTTTACGACGACCGTTTGAGCGTTATCTGTGTCAGAAGTGCAACACCATGCCGGTGTACTGTGGTGGATTCTCGGGGGGCCTCATAGCGGCGGCTACTGCCTGTACTCGAATGGCTGTTGCCCTTCGACTGGAGGATGTGGACCGTGTTGTCCCTGATCAGGACCCTGCTGCGGGTTATCCTGCTAGTCGGGTACTGTCAGACTGGCCAAGTGAGAGCTGTATTTTGAAAGAGAACGTGCACATCGCGGTGTCGTTGCTAATGTTTGTGCTGCTGACAGCGGTCGGCTCGCTCCGGTTTATGACGGGGTATAGTGTCGTTAAATCGCACGTATTTATTGTTAAATATATAAGTAAAAAGTGAAACAGTCTTCGTTAAGTTACGGTTCGATTTCGTATCAAAACATTTTTTTTGTAGAATTGGACTCTTGATCCAGAATCTAATATACCTAATGATAAGACGACAAAGCTGAATATGTTACCAGATCATTAATTCTAATAATATGCAGATAACTAATTACTTCCTACGTGATTTATCAAGGTTTGCCCCCTCTAAAAGTTACCCAATTATCTTTAAATTGACTGTTCACATACTTATTACAAAAACTATATTAATGATAGGTATTATACAGTGTTATAAAAACGTTGCAGTTTTTGCATCTACTCCTAACTTATGATTAATATAAAAAAATGTTAAATTGACAGCCAATTTCCTGTGTGGAATACAATTGTATTTTCTACTTAACTAGCACTTAGTTTGTACGTATCTCCCTAATTAGCCATGTTTTTTTTTTAATTTCATTATTATAATAACAACCTCACTAGATATCATCTTATAAGTTATAATACGCACTAGGTATACATTATACTTATTAAAACATAACATCACGCCTTGTATTCCCCGAAGGGTTAGGTAGAGGTGTTTTTAGTACACCCTCGTTTCGTCAGTTATGTTTAAGTCCCGTGTAATAGGGGCGAACCTATTGCCATTAACCGGACACAAATCCAGATTCCGGGCTGCTACTGAGAAATTCCTAATGGAAAACCCAATAACACTGTGCCCGACCTGGGGATCGAACCCAGGACCCCATGCTCAGTAGTCGCTCAGTAGACCACTAGACCAACAAGGCAGTTAGTTAATCTTAAATATTACTTATATACACAGCAGTCCGTTGACATCTACCGCTGGACATAGACGTCCACCCTCGTATGGGACTACATACAGTGAACAGCCATGAGTGACCACCTCGCTTGGCTAACGGATTACTGATCTGAATATTATTAAGATATAGGAAAATTTTAAATGATTCTTGTTAGTATTAGATTGAAAAAATTAATAACAATTATTGTGACTCTACATTATATCCCTTCTGAAAACTAAGTAGATTTGAATTCTAACTTTGTGAGTTTTCACACATTTCTTAATAATTACATATTAAATTTACTTAACGTTTAGTTTAATTTTATACAGTAATCTGATCACGGTTTCATATTAATATTTTCACAACACATTGCTATGAGACTTCATTTCGATGGTGAGTGCGACGACGCGCGCCGTCGGCAAATGAAAACCATTTTCGATATGCGTTGCAATTCTTTTCAGTAAACAAGATAATTACACACCCACTTTTAAGTACCTAAACAATCAAATATATCTATTTACATAACAATATAGATAATAGGTAATTTTCTAGATTATTATAGATAATAGGTAGTTTGACAAGTACGTGACTTGTCAGATTCAGTAATGTCAAAGTCAGTATGCTAAATGTTTTCTTCTATAGATACATATATCTATTTCCTTTCACTTGCTTCTTTACACACAACATTTATATTATTTAAAATAATCTTCTCAAATTATATCTAAATAGATAAATCAATCAAAGTCCAATTCCAAATACACCTAATTATTCACATTACTTATTCAATCAGTTATAAATAAAGATAAGAGCTATCAGTATTAATTACGTAATTAATATATATCCTTGGGAATACCCACCGGTTATCTAAATCCTCGCCACGCTACCGTGAATCATGCGCAGATAAAGTTTAAACGAGTAGTTAAATATTATAAACAATCGGCTGTACGTTCACACAAGCGGTAACCGGAGCCGGCGGCACGTCAAAGCGGGTATTGTACGCTAATTAACAAATAAGACAAAAACGCTAATTAAACGCTAACGCACAATACAGACGAAATTAAATGCACCGGTGAGCGATGCAGGCGTAGTGCCGAGGACACACTGGAGGACTACGAGCGACACGAGTGACGGAGCTGTGTAGACCGACGGCTTGTTGGAAGTTAGTCCGTGTGTTAAATTATATTTTGAATAAACGTATATTAAGATAAAATACAATTCTAATGAAATGATAAGTTCTAAAACGTAACTTTCATTGTGTTTTAAACCAATATGCTAATGGTTTTACCAGAAGATAACATATCAATTATCTTTACAATTCATTTAATTCATTTATGGACTATCTTTAATTCTAGCATCAAAGATAATCCAGTAATGAATTTCTGCAATTCACATTGGAATATGATTCAAACAAAAGGCGGCAGAAGTTTGTTTGGTGTTATAAACCTATTTACCTATGATCCTACGAGCTCTAAAAGCTTAAAATCAACTGCCTGCTAAGATCATATTTCACTTCAGTCATATTACTGCGTTTTCTTCAGACAGCAAGCGAGCCAGCAAGTTTTATAACTGGTTCAAAGTTTCAGCTAAGGAGATAAGGCTTATAATCTCTAGATTAGACGTCCAACCAGACCACACTTTGAGGTCTAAGACATATTCTAAGTTTGAACTGTTCACTTACCAGGTGGAGGATGCAATAGCGGTGGTCCAGGTAGAAAGGCAGCAGCAACAGCCGCTTGCGCGTTAAAAGCGGCTGCGTACGCCACTCGGCTCGCCATCGACGCTGGCAGAGGGAACTGAGGAGTGTACGCTGACCTTGGCTCCCGGCTCTCAGATAAGTTCAGCACTCTGTCTCTGTCCCCATCTCGACTCTCAAAATATCGTTCTCGACTTTCTCTGTTGTCTGACAACCCAAGCAGCTCCTGAATTGCGAACGGCGACCTTTGCGGCGCACGCGGCGCGCTCGCGTTCGCGCTCATCGCTTGCATCTTGTGTTAAGCGCTCTTTCGCTTGTATACTCTCAGCTTAACTTTTACATTACAGTTTTTTTTATTGTATATTTTTTCCTTAACTTATATTTTTGTTATCACAATTTACTTAGGTCGTGTTTGCAATAATTCTTAATGCTAAAAGTTTTCATTCAAAAACTCACTTTCTCAAAGTTTTTTTACACTTCCTAACTCTATTAACTATTTGTCTACATAAAAATTAGGCCTAAGTATTAGGCTGGATGTTTGAAAATTGAGAAAAATATATTATGAGTTTTCCAAGGCGGTGGAAAATTCGCGATAAATATCGTTTTTGTTGATGTAAGTCGCGACACGAGCGCTCGCCGCGGCGTCTGCAGCGCTTCTGTGCGCGGCGCCGCCCGTCCACAAGTAAAAACGAGAAAACCCCCCTTGAATCACCGCCACCGGCCGCTCACTGCCGACACATCCTATACACCATCCCTCGCGCACTACGTACGACCTTACTGTCCTCAGCTGTAACTGACACAGCCAGATCCGCAATGTCGTAACCGCCGCAGATCTACACAGACGTACGCCGTTTCGTGTTCAGCACGTCAACCCCCCAGCCCGCGCGGGCGGAGCCTACTAATAGCCAATACGGATATTTTGTTACCGCACTGTATTGGCCAGATTTCTTCGCGGAGACACGCCTACTCAACGGCTTGCCACCTGAAATGGAACTTTACCGCTAGTACTTAAATACTAAAGTGTGTTGTATTGTGGTGGTTGATTTAATTTTGATTAATTGTAAGAAATGAATAGGCGCGGGTGCGGAGCGGAGCGCGGGAACGGTGTTCCGCTCGCTCCGCTTTATGGTGTTCCGTGAAAGGCCTGCGTCTGCTCATAATGCTGCATTATCAATCATTGGTCGTTTTCTCGCTGTAAGTAACTCTACCTGGCGCACACAGCCGCGGCCATCATAATGACGTATTATATCTGTACTTACACTTGTTTATACAGATTTTTAATCATTAACGCAGACATTACAAAATCAATATCATCAGTGTTTCTTACAAATAAATTAATAAGCAAATATAACTGAACAATCCAATATTTCTTAAAAACGTAGAGATTTTTATTTTACAATACTGACTTTAAAGTTATTTTTTTAACTCTTTTTCAAATTTTTGTATATACCTACGTATATCGTATTACTGTCATATAGGACATACAACAAACCGCTGTCTATGCAATAGAGGCTCTATAAATTAACTATTTCACTGTGTGTATCGACAGATGGCGTAGGGAGCACATGACTATGTAACCCTAGTTAACATCTAAAACCAAGTTGTGATACTAGTTGTAAACAAATTGTGTAAAGGTGTTTTTAAATAAGTTATATGTTTTTAACACGTAATGAACATGCATAAAATATTTAAAACAAGTGTTTTATAGATTTTATCTATTATTCTTTGAATTGGTTGCGTTTGCCTCTAGTCTCACCTGATAGTAAGCGCAGACAGGGTCTAAGATGGAGCACACGAATCCAAGTCACAGAGATATAGAGATATTCCCCTATACCCCTCTGATACTCACATATACATGAGTTAATACAGTAAGCTTGGCGCCAGACTTGTTCAGGTGTTCAGGTGGTAGCTAGCCAGGCGGACCATATAGTTCCTACCACCAAGCGAGCTGGGATTTGTTGAATCTTCAACACGTGTTGGAGTTTTATATTCTAGCCCGTCCACACTGAATAAAATACAGGATACGTTCATGTTTGCCACTTAAATGGAATGAATTTGATAAACAACAGTTATTTTTTTAAATAAATATACTTCTTTATTTACCAATATGTAAATCGTATAGTTACTATTGAATTTGAGAGCACGGCGAGACTATCGCCGCGATACTCACCCGTGTAGATGGCGCCTAAGTTAACAGTTTCTAAACTTCGCTAATCTAGCTAATCTGTCATAGGTATATTGTTTTATCGAAATTATTAATAACCTATTCTATTTTATAATAAAATATAAATTATGTGCCTGTACTTTGTAGGTAATACAATTGATTTTTATTTAACTTTTTCATTCTTATCTACCTGAAATAATATTGGACATGGATGACTAAGATTGATGACTGGTTATTAACCAAAATCATAACGTAATAAAACTACACTCAGTAAAATATATAGCACAAAAATCACATCTACACAGCTATTCTTACATCATTATACTGCCATGTATAACTTAACTGCTACACAGCTAGTCTTACATCATTATACTGCCATTTATAACATATCTGCTACACAGTTATTCTTAAATCATTATACTGCCATTTATAACATAGCTGCTACACAGCTATTCTTACATCATTATACTGTAATATATAACTTAGCTGCTACACAGCTATTCTTACATCATTGTACTGCCATGTATAACTTAGCTGCTACACAGCTATTTTTACATCATTATACTGCCATTTATAACTTAGCTGCTACACAGTTATTCTTACATCATTATACTGCCATTTATAACTCAGCTGCTACACAGCTATTCTTACATTGTTATACTATCATTTATAACTTCGCTTCTACATAGCTATACTTACATCATTATACTCTCATTTATAACTTAGCTGCTGCACAGCTATTCTTACATCGTTAAATTGCGATTTATAACTAAGCTTCTACACGGCTATTCCAGTTATTTGCCAAAATAGTAAATAGTACATCCTACTGTTATTAAAATACTTTAACGCTATTTCATTTGTCAGCAATTAGTTTACATACACAAAAACCTACCAATGTACGGATTTATTTATCTTCAGAAATTATTTTTCAATTTAAAATTTAACTTTATATAAAGAACATGCACTAAACGAATTATGTAAGTATTTCAAATATTATCATATTAATTATTATTGCTAACTAAAAAACTAAGTTATTAAGTTAAGCTAAGTTATTAACCAAGAATCTCATGAAAAATACTGTTGTATTAGAACTTTAATAATTTTATTATTAAGTAGTATTTTTAAACATTTGATGGTTAGCGTTATCTTTGGAGGGACTCTTACAGGATTACTTCAAATTAACTGACGAAACTTCACAAGGTTACTATATATCTTTCTTCTTCTTAGCGTATCGATGGCAATCTAAATTGAGTCGGTCCAGAACTTAGCTACGAGTTTACCGTTATCAGTAGCGTCCATTAGTTCCTGTAACGTGCAGGTATCAGGGCACGCAGGGCATGATGTCAGGTGTCCCATCGCTTGTGGAACAGCACCACATTTACACTCCAAGCTAGAATCGTCTATGAATCTCCACCTGAGCAGGTTTTCCTTGCTTCGACCAACCTGAGTCCGGAGTCTGTTTAAAGACTTCCTGGTTAGCCAAGGCAACTCATGTCCAGGTGGGAGATATTCAGCGGGTGGGACAAATGGGATGGGTATATAGTATTAACTAGATATCATTTATAGAACACATTCAAATAAAAAATGACTGCCTCGTTGGTCTAGTGGTGGCAAGCGCGACTGCTGATCGTGAGGTCCTGGGTTCGATCCCCAGGTTGGTCAAAATTCTTGGGTTTTTCCGTGCGGAATTCCTCAGTAGCAGCTTGGAGTTTGGATTTGTGCCCGGTTGATGGCAATAGGCTCGCCCCCTATTACATGGGACTTAAACATAACAGCGAAGTGAGGATGTTACTATAAACATCTGCCAAACCCTTCGGGGAATACAGGCGTGATGTTATGTTTATGTTATTCAAATAAAAAATATCTAAACTTTAGTTAATTAGATAACAAGTGATCTATCTAATACAGTAGCAAAGAGCGTGTATTTAGTTATTTGAATGTGATCTAGTAATGATACCTGGTAACACTGAGATGTTTCTTCAGTTAATTTGAAGGAATCCTATGTATTTGACGAGACGTTTGGTGCAGCGACTGAGCGATTGGCTTCTGCGCTTCGGGTCGTAGGTTCGATTCCCACATTGATCAAATATTTGTATGGCCTACAGATAGTTGTGCCGGGTCTGGGCGTTTGTGCACCTGAACATTTGTGTCTGTAAACGCATCCACGATAGGTCCCGTGTGGAGACGGGTTAGAATATAAAACTTCCTCACCCCACGCTGGGAATAGACGCGTGTTGTTAGATTCAACAAAACCCAGCACACTTGGTGGTAGGATCTATACGGTCCGCCTAGCTAGCTACCACCCTCACATTAAAGTCCAGCGCCAAGCAGTTTACCTACTCTGTTCCGTCGTGTGTATGTGAGAGTCAGAGGGGTACCTATAGGGGAATCCATCTATATCTCTGTTCCTTGGATTCGTGTGCTCCATCTTAGACCGTCTGCACTTACCATCAGGTGAGACTAGGGGCAAACGCGACCAAGTCTAGTTTTTTTTTTTAAATAAATACATGATTAATCTTAGAGGGGCAAAATTTTTATTAAAAAAAATGTATTAGTTTCTCGAAAAAACATCTTATCACATAAACTTCAGTACATACCTACTTACTGAATACTTTTTATTAGGGTTTTTCTCAACCTATCACATGTGTTAATTCAACTATAATTGTTTTACTAAATGTGACAGAAGTTGAATTCCATTTTTTTAATAAAAGATGTTTGATTTAAAGAGATGTCACAATAATTCTAAAACTACATACAGGTAGGTAAACTTTCCACACATGCAGTAGGTACGGTTATTTTAGCTGTAATTATTTTTGTAAATTAAATAGGTCTTTCAAAAACACATTTGTTTCAAATTTCAGTAACGATATTATTTACGTTATATAGATTTATAAATACAGCTATATAGTCCGCTCATTTTTTTTTTTATAAAACGTAAACAAATTTTTGATCGTGTAACATTCATTTTGCTTTAAAAATCCATTAAACAAACACACTTTTAGAAAACAATTATTTTTATTTTACAGTAAGTGGTACGGTTTTCTAAAAAAGTGTGTAAAAACAAAATGTATAAGTATGGCCAGAGTAGGTATATTTCAAGCTTGAGTTTTTTAGCTATTCATGCCAACACGAGCGAAGAACAAATGACTGACTAAAAAACATAATTATTATCGTCCAGGCCTGGGGGATGGTTTTAAGAAGTTGGGTCACATACTTATCATATGAAGCTTATAACAATTGTTTTCTGTCTAGCCTTTTCCCAACTATGTTGGGGTCAGCTTCTAGTCTAACCAGATGCGGCTGAATACCAGTATTTTACACGGAGCGACTGCCATCAGACTTCCGCAGCCCAGTTACTGGGCAATGCCGATATCCTAAGGTTAAACCGGTGGTTGTCAGGTGAAGCTTATAATAGTATCTGATTATAATGACTAACTATTAAAGAAACCATTACAATATTCATTTCGAACACATATCGGTCATGTTACCTAAAAAACCTGTCTGAGATAAAGTTACCGCAGGATATTCATAAGTACCTTAATTACTTATCGATCGGTCACTATTACTTAATACAACATAACGTAACATCACGCCTTGTGTTCCCCGAAGGGATCAGCAGAGGGGTTTTAGTACACCCTCAATTCGCCAGTTATGTTTAAGTGCCATGTAATCGCAGGCGAGCCTATCGCCATTAACCGGGCACAAATCCAGACTCCAGGCTGCTACTGAGGAATTCCTAATGGAAAAACCCAATAACACTTTGCCCGACCCGAGGATCGAACCCAAGACCCAAAGCTCAGCAGTCGCGCTTGCGACCACTAGACCCACAAGGCAGTATTACCTGTGGTATTAGGTTCTTAATAACATTTTTAAAATCTTGGTCATCCTTAGGTTTTTTCTGGACTATTTCCTAGTTTATTCAGTTGTACAAAAACTATCGCTAAGATAATCTGAGCTATTATACGTTCTTATTAGCGAGTCGATAACAATTAGCACCTTTTCGGAGTCATAGAAATTAATGGTAAGGCCTGCTTTCTATCCATTTCCTTCTATATTCCATCAATCATCCTGTCGTCATATACGATGGCTAATTATATTCTACGATAGGTTATAGCTCTGAACATCTGTTTTATTAAAAATATTTGCATCAAAGCAAATTGAATATAGAATATTTTTGACGAAACCCCATTTTTATATCCTGCTATGAAGGCTGTGCAGCTTCTGTACACATATTGCAAGGTTCAACGGAAACATTCAAACTATTGAAGAAAAACTGAAACACACTAGTAGCGAAGACTACGTGTGAAAATTACACTAGGAGTTAGTACTTATGTTTGTCTTATCTATGTCTGATGTCTACAGCAGACAGGTATCGTATTAGTAAAGTAATAGACACCATCTGGCGATGTCGACCCTCGAACAATATTTGCCAACAAAGCCATAGAGCACACACAAAACGCGTTCAAGTTAGAAAACCTCCAAAAAGACTAAAACCTCGTGTGAACGCGTCACGGCGGTGATCCGCTTGTCACAACACAAAGGCGTGGCTTGATATGCGCGGGCGCGGCATTGTGCGCATGCGTAAGACGAGCCGCTACCAGCGCGCGCCGCCCGCGCAGCCGGACACGACGCGTGAGAACACACCTTAATGGATCTTTAGTATTATAACAGCGGTGAAATGTATTGTGACGCTGAGGTGCAAAAATTAGTAGGTACAGAGTCATGAAGAAACTGATGAACAACTGGTAGGATAGGATAGATAGTATCCTTCAGCTATTGTGGTTACAAATTAACCCAATCATTCATGTTGATAGCCGCTTTATATCAATACATGTCTCTCTTTCTCTTTAAAAAAAACGTTGCCCCACATTAGGAATTCTCCTGTATCGTGGGTGCGTTTCCAGACACAAATCTTCACATGCACAGACGCTCAGACCCGGAACAACTATTTGTAGGCCATACAAATATTTATTCCGTGCGGGAATCGAACCCACGACCCGTAGCGTAGAAGCCAATCGCTCAGCCACTGCACCAAACGTGTCGTTAGTTTTACTAATGCCGATTATTATGTTTTTAATAGACAGCTTTATCAACTATTCAGCTTCACAAGGAATTAGGATTTAGGAGTTATTAAATTATTACAACCAGCAGCTGTATCCTTAAGATATCGGCATTGCCCAGTAACTGGGTTGCGGAGGGCTGATGGCAGTCGCCCCGTGTATAATTCTGGTATTCAGCCGCATCTGGTTAGACTGAAAGCTGACCCCAACATAGTTGGGAAAAGGCTAGGCAGAACAAGCAGCTGTATCCTTAAAGTTAAGTCTACTGAACCCTTTAGTTAATGAAACACAGATCTATTATTCTTTAAACATGTGCAGTACAGTACGCGCGCGAGCTGTATGAGTACATTATTGTCTGTTGCATCACTCCCGTGTCTATCTAGCGTTCTATTTTCAAAGCTTTCAAAGATTATATCATAAATGACCGATTCCTGTAATCTACGGAGCGTTATTGGTTAAAATTGAGACTCTTATATCATTACCAACAATGAAGCAGACTTCATAGCTTTGTATAGTAGACCCTCCCATATGGAAATAGCTATCACGGGTAAAATTAGCTTACGAGTCTATTTATATGCACAGTTTGGCAATAAAAAATGCTACTATTAGTAAGGAAAACGATTTGTCTTTGTTTATAGGAACGGGGCATAAGCAAATGAGTACTTCATGAGAATAGTGATGGTTTGTATTAACGCAGAGAAGTAGTCACGAAACTAACAAACACGAACCAACCGTCCACAGCTGATCATGGGCTGCTTAACAATAAACGGGATACTGAGTTACTGCCACTATCACTACGTGGCAGAGGCCGGTGATCGCAGTCTATTGCTAGCTGCAGACAGGAGGCTGCTGCTACTCATCATAACATAACATAACATCACGCCTTATATTCCCTGAAGGGTTAGACAGAGATGTTTTAGTAACACCCTCGTTTCGCCTGTTATGTTTAAGTCCCATGTAATAGGGGGCGAGCCTATTGCCATTAACCGGGCACAATTCCAGACCCCGGGATGCTACTCAGAAATTCCTAATGGAAAAACCCAATATCACTTTGCCCGACCTGGGGATCGAACCAAAGACCGTATGCTCAGTAGTCACGCTTGCGACCAGTAGACCAACGAGGCAGTCATCCTTATGACATAACCTCTCTTGCCCATCTACTATTTTGTTTTTCTTTGTATTATTGCAAGTGCGTAGTACTCTCAAGTGGCGTACGTGTATGACAAGATGTATGAATGTGGCTGAAGCGAAATGAGTATATAAAGATCGTAGCATGCGGCGTTATATAGTTTCTGCCTACCCCCATAGGAAAAAGGCGTGAGTTTATGTATGTATGTATGTACTAAATTACATTGATGAATGAACTCACAATGAGCCGTCGGATATAATAAATTAATCAGCTTGTATGGTTTTGCAGTCAGCCGCGACAGGCAGTCTGTGAACAATCACAATTACATAATCACAAATTGCTTACACTATCGAACTATTAACTTGTTGAGTTTAGTGACAACAATTGATGGTAAATAAAAGATCAACCGTTAGTATTTATGGTTGTCTGGAATAAATTGCTTTAAGCGATAAGACCGCCATTTGTACTGTTCCTAATTATGTGTATTCCTTGTTTTATTTCTTTTAGTGTGCAATAAAGTATATCTATCTATCTATTTAAGAATAACCGTAAATAAAGTATAGTTCTGCATAACTGTGAAGATGTTCTCGGCGATGTTTTAGCATCATCATAGCCATCGACGCAAGTATATTGGTGTCAGCTTCTAGTCTAACTAGACATGGTCCAATATCAGTATTTTTCTCATTTTGACCCACGTCTCACTGGAGACTAGTCCACGTCTCACTGGAGTCTAGTCCACGTCTCACTGGAGTCTAGTCCACGTCTCACTGGAGTCTAGTCCCAATTTATTTACATGAGAAGAGATGACTTTCAAGTTCTTCATATACCTATTACCTTTTTCGTTACAGCTGCCACTGACAATAATATCTTAAAACGTGCTTCTTTGAGACACGAAGAGGTCGCTAACTGAACAGTAGCGCGTTTATAACTTGATCGCAAAAATCACTTCAACTCTTCAGTTAATTGATCTGCACTGTAGTGTAGCTATTTAGCTGTTACGAGCCCCAAATATATATCCGTCAATGATTATTTTAATGGCCCTATGTTTTTAAAGAAATTATTTACCTGTCTACATAGATATAATATACATATTTGCTTGTACGACAATTTTAAGTGTTTGTATGATTAGCACTTGTAGATTAGGTAAGTTAAATTACAGTCCTACTAACTAAGAATCACAGAATTATTTCATTGGATTTGATTTCTATGACATGAAATACAATGAATCCGTAATACCTATCCCTATCTTTATCATTACAGTATACAGTAGAAAATCCAAAATTAATAGTAAATGTACTGTAATTAAGAGTGTCTCTAGAAGCACTGTTTGAGATACATTAACTTTTAATTGAACCACTAGTTCTCGTGGGGCACGCGATAGAGCCTTTGAATATTTATGGTAATATGATGAAAGTAATCAATTATTTTATTTACTTTTCCAATCCAACTCCAATCTATGCCTTGCTCTACCTGGCGGACATCTCTTCATAGGCTTCATATACATATCATATTATATTGGTATCTTGGGCCTTCCACATCTAATCCTTTCTCTCTTTCTTGCTCAGATCGTCAAACTGTCTTAGAGGTCACCTCCACTCATTTCTGCGAACGATTCTGGGTGTCCACTATACAACTTTCTAATGTTAGGACATCAGTATTCTCCTGTTGTGGAGGCCACATGTCAGACATCCTGTACAAAATACTGACATTGAACTGCATCATTTTTTATTTTTTTTATTAATATCGTACCCCATTCGTTGCCATTTACCAGGAAGCTAATCCTAATATAAATAATTGATGAGTACGAGTGATGACGATACAAGTGAGAGCACACGGTTTGTAGGTATATGCAATGCCCATACGTCCATACGTACCAGCTATGTTGGCTCTTCAAAACAACATTTATAAACAGTAATTAGTGAAGTAGAGTAGAATCTCACCGCTCATTAGTGCACTTAAATAAGAGTCAAGCCTTCTTTTCACATACTGAAATAATGGCTGTCAAAGTTCTCAGAGGATGAAAATGAAATGAAATGAAAACTTTATTGCACAAAAGGTGTTGCAGTAAATACAAAAAAAACAGTTCCACTTTACAAATGAACACTGGTATGCTACAAAAATGGTTGGGGTACTGTTCTCTTAGATAGGCTACACAATAGCCTGTAGTAAAGAGAAATCCTAAAGTAGTAAAGAGAAGCCTGTAGGACCGAGCCATGAAGAAGCATTGCTGTTTCCAATTCACCTACCGTAAATTCCTAATCGTTTTATTAGTAACACAATCTGATTATGTTTTCAAGTTCCTTAAGTTCAGGTGAATCGGTGGTCAGGTGACGTCAAACCAAAGGTTGTGCTACTAAGCACAAAGTGTGACCACTCTGTATAAAGTTACGTTCAGATATACTAACAAAGTGCGACATGATTTCTTCCGAACATTCTTCTGTTGCTTGACCGGATTAAATTAGATATTTAATCCGGTATAATACATAGATATTGCAGTAAATTGTTTATATAATAAGACGTATACAGGGACTTTGAAAAATGGAGCAGCACGCTGACGCTGTACCGTGTGCTTCTGAGAACGGAGGCGTTGGTTGAGCATTATACCTTCAAAGCAATAATATAACATCACGCCATACATTCCCCGAAGGGTTCAGCAGAGGTGTTTTTAATACACCCTCGTTTCGTCAGTAAGTCCCATGTAATAGGGGGCGAGCCTATTGCCATTAACCGGGCACAAATCCAGACTCCAGGCTGCTACTGAGAAATTCCTAATGGAAAAACCCTATTGGGTTTTTCCACTTGTTGTTGTAGTGTTATTACACTATACCCGACCTGGGGATCGAACCCAGGATCCCATGCTCAGCAGTCAGGCAGGCAGCAATAACATAAGTCATATTATAAATTACCTACATCAAGTCGACACTTTCAAGCAAATATCTACGACAAATGTTAAGGCAGTTAAGAATATGAAAGTCTGACAACTGGTCTTACATCGGGATATTGGTATTTCCCACTGATTATTGCAGACGTCAGATAATAGTTAGACTATGTAAAATACTTAATATTTAACCGTATCTAGTTAATTACAGGTAATCAGAGTAACCCACTTATTCTATATTAACAAATAGAGATGAGATAAAAAGTTAAAGTTGAGACTTTACTCCGGCCAAAGGATAAGCATTGTCATACAAGTCGGCAACGCTGCCAGTCTTGTGGGTACGTTACCAGCTGACAGCTATACGGATAAATATTTCGATACGCTCTTTTCGTTTATAGTTTTATATTAGGATATATTTTTCTTTATTTGTAGTAGTACAATTATTGTGAATATCTTTACATATATAAAACAAAGTCGCTCCCGCTGTCTGTACGCTTAGATCGTTTAAACTACGCAACGGATTTTAATGCAGTTTTCAGCAATAGATAGAGTGATTCAGAGGAAGGTTTATATGCCTCACATTAGTATCTACATTACACTCGTGTGAAGCCGGAGCGGGTCGCTAGTTATTTAATAAAATATATAATTGTGGACTTGGAATATTAAGTTTTTAAGATTTTCTTACAATAGAAAAGCTGTTTATATACGAAGAACTAAAACCATATTCCGTTGTTGATCACACAGTGTGAAAATTTACATAGGCCTTCACATTTCTTTTATAAGTAGATATCTTAATGACATTTTTTTATAAGTTATAAATAAGCAGAACTTTTACTAATTGTATCTTTATTTGATGGTAATTGAGTTTCTGATCAAAGACCAGGGGCTTGTGGTTAAAAAGTTTAATTTAGTGGAGTATTCATCACAAAGTAAACAGGCGACAATTGTATACAAATAAAAACAACTGCAGGTTTGATCCCGAAACTTAATTAACCCTTTAACCATTTGATTAGACTGGAAGTTCAACTTAACATACTCCAGAAAAACCTATCACTTAGGTTATACTTATTCAAACAAGAAATAGCCATATCTACCTAGATTATCTACAGAACAACGCCAGACGTACGTCATTATCTTGTTAAGGTAGGTACAAGTACTAGTAGGTACTTACCCACCCACTGAATCACCGAGTGGTAAGCAGAGGTCCTAAACGCAAAATATATGTTATAATTTAATTGAATGAAATCTAATAAAATGAAATACAGTTTCAAACAGTAAGTAAAGCGATCCATATCTTAACAAAATTCTTCTGAAACATAATATTTAAGTATTCTTCTTTGTGTCACGTGTCGGCACGAACTATAGGTAATTATAGGAATTGCTCATGCTGGCCTGTGGTGAATAGATTAGCCAGTCAGCAAGGATGGTAGCAAGGCTGACTGCCCAGGGTGCGCCGGACAGACTTAAGTATTGTAACTCGTGGAGGCTCTTTTCATGCACCCCATTTAAATATTATAAAATGTTAATAATAGAAAATACATTTTCAAATCCAACCTACCGTACCACCAACCCTAATATAGTGACGTGCATGTCGTAGGGCCACCACAAATTCGCGCAACACTACTTTTTATTGAGTGTCGCGTGGTGCTGGTAGGGAGGCGGGGGGCACCACCCCACCCGGAGGGTGCATAATTGCGCACCCATTGCACCTCTATGCAACCTATGAGCCCCACCAAACTCAGTTATAGGCATTTTGCGACGCGTATCGTTTTGTGACGACAACTTGCGACTTTTTATTTTTGTCAGATATTTGAAACTGTGTGAACAAGTTGGCTTTTTGCTGCACGCCTCTTTGGATATATTAGGAGGCTTTATTTGAATATGGTTTGTTTTCTTTGGTTCTTTTTTAGTTGGTTCTATAAATACACAAACGTACGTACAAACATTATTTTAGGTTCACGCGAGACGAATTAAATCCTAATAAAATACAATAACCACAGTTGCAATTTAAGATGGTATTCAAGTAGCAGTACCTACTTAATTAATATTACTTTTTTTCGCTTGCATCTAACCTAATTGGTCAAATAATTTAATGTATCATTTTACATTCTAAGCGTGTACATTCTGTATTCTTGTGTCTTTTCTGACTAGGACATGAGTCTTACAAATAACAGTAGCGAAAGTAATAATTATAGGTGTTTAATTTATTAATCCTATAAGTACTATATTGTATCCCCACGTCGAGCTATGACAGCAACTATAATATATAATGATATATTAGTATATAGATGTTTTGTAAACGCATTAGAGTGACGGCGCCGGGCGCGACGGCGGCGCGAGGCTATGTGCTCTCCATTATACGGAATACTAATGACAGAGGGCGGTTGATTAAAAAACCTAAGTTGCGGGGCGTGGCAACCCTACTGCCACCCGCCGCCCAACGACTCAGGGTTGCTACAGTAATAACATTAGAGATTTTATTTTTGTGCATAAGAGCTGTAAACTAGTGGATACTTTACAGCTTTTGGTGTTTTATCTGTACATAATACGTTATTATCACTTGTCTGCACACAAGCAATTGAAAGCTATTCAAGCAGCAGTCATATTTATTGACCATAACAACTGTTAATTCTAGTCACATCAACTTGTGAGGGATCATAAAAAATGTAAACATACAGAATTTGTTCTTAGTTAGTACGATAGTAGTAGTATTAATAACTTTAGATAATATATTAAAACACTGATTGGATTTAAACATTTATGTTGGGTAATTTTTCTTATGATTTTTTTCAGAATAGTTCTTGGGTATAGATTTGTCAGTTTTTTTACACATAACAATTAAGAACCTACTACTTGCATAACAAAAAAAAATAAGGAAGCAGGTTCCTAAGCATTTTTAATATTAAAAAAGTTGTACCTTCAATCTTAAATAAGCTATATTTATCTTACATCCAAAATGGCAACTTGTGACTAACAACAGGCTTGAGCCCATATTTATTAAACTCACTTAGCTGAGCTATGTTATTCGATAAAACATAAACATAACATAATCAGTCCAGTGCGGTTGGGCATGGGGCTCTTATCGGAATGAGAAAGATCTAGGCCTTAGTCCACCACGCTGGCCTGCTGCGGGTTGGCGGACTACACACACCATCGAGAACTATTTGGAGCCCTCTCAGGTGTTTATCAATGTAATTTCAAACCATAAGGCAGTTATTTTTGCATTATGGACACGTCGGCTTGATACTGCGGTGGGGGGGTACTATGGGGTAACTCAATGGAAGCAAAAGGAGCTTTAATAGTTCAAGAAAATGCTTAAGAGCTGTCTGTGGAGCGGGGCCAGTTGATAAGTGTATCAAAAAAAATTGACTTTAGTATCTATCTATATTTTAGAAATTGGAATATTTGTGCGGACCATGTCACTATTTTTCCAAAAATAAGTGAGGACAGTAGATTTACTCATAGAGAGTAGATTTACTCATAAAGTTTTTTACAACATACCAAAACCAATCAGAGAGCTTCCTTTGCGACTGTTCAAGACTAACTTAAAAGTCTGGCTACTAGTGAAATGGTTCCACACACTAAACGAATTTATAAATTTCAAAAATTAAAACTCTCAATTTTTATTTTATTTTATTATTGTAATGGAAGTTATAGGTTTTTATTTATTCATGATTATATTATTGACATCTATGTAATGATATGGTATTATTTATAAAATGTGTAAAGTTTAATTGATATGTGTAAATGTAATGGGTGTGACATATTAATAATTGAGATTTGCATGCATGTAAAATATTTGCATTTTGATAAGGTGGAACATAACTAATAACTGCCTCGTTGGTCTAGTAGTGGCAAGCGCGACTGCTGATCGTGAGGTCCTGGGTTCGATCCCCGGGTCGAGCAAAGTGTTATTAGGTTTTTCCGTATGGAATTGCTCAGTAGCCGCCCGGAGTTTAGATTTGTGCCCAGTTGATAGCAATAGACTCGCCCCCTATTACATGGGACTTTAAACATAACGGCGAAATGAGGGTGTTACTATACACCTCTGCCCAACCCTTCGGGGAATAAAGGCGTGATGTTATGTGTGCAACATGACTCTAACGACCTTTGATAACGACATTGTATTATATAAGATCTTGTAAAACTACTGTTCCTATAAATAACCACACGGACCGCTGATGATAACCACATTAGAGATCGGCAGCCTATAACTACGCACTACCTACATATCTAATGTACGGAACAACGAAAGTTGCTTAACACAGCTATTTTTACATAACATCTAAATCAACCCAATATTATTCGTTACACTGCTTTTCAGCATTTCATATAATAGTCAAGAGTTTATGATTTTTTATTGTTACATGTGTTCCGATTAAATTTGAATATTATTGTGTTCAGTTATGATTTAAAAAACTGAAGTGTTAACATACTTTTGTTGGTAACTGTACCTACCTACAGGCTTATCATAAGGCACTGCAATCGCTGCATGTGAGGCTGAGTTAATTGTCTTACAGACGATTCTTATAATTTACGGAGCGTTATTGGTTGAAATTGAGACCAGATTGGTTGATTGAGATTGTGTCTTTACCAATAATGATGCAAATAGGCTTCCAGCTTTGCATAATAGCCTCTTCCCTATGAAAGTAGCTTTAGCAGATAAAATTAGCTTACTGTTCTTATTATATGCCCAGTTTGGCAATAAAATATGCTACCATTGGTAAACAAAACGATTCGTTTTTGTTATAGGAACCGAACATAACCAACATTATTAGTCCTACTTTCCTGACTAATGGAAATCTTTTATTATCTTGAACTCTTTTATTATCTTTCTCAACACTTCTACTGAGGTCATTTGCACCAGTGTGGAGTAGACTGTGTTTAATGTGGCCCCAGACGTAAAGGTCTGGTGGTGTTTTTCTGGTAATTTTGATGACCATGGCCCATTGTATTGGGCCTCAGCAACAATTGAGGAAACGTGTGGCCAGCCATTGACGTATATTGATGTCATTACAGTGGTCTTTGGGAGACTCGTGTACGCCAGTAGACGTTTACAGACTGATATAATCGGTATATTTACAAACTGTTGTAATTTGGAACAATTACTTTAACGTTTTGATCGTTCGCTGCACACCTTCCTGCTACACACTGTACCTCCAGCCTACTACATAATCACAGTACGTCAATGACTGGCCACATGTCTCCTCAATCATTGGATTCGTTAGTGTTAATGGTCTATAAAGTGGGCTGTAGCCATCAAAATAACCAGAAAGGCTCCACCAGACCTTTATGTCTGGAGCCACATTAAATACAGTCTACTCCACACTATTCCAAATGACCTCAGTAGAAGTGTTGAGAAAGATAATAAAAGAGTTACGGAAAGCGAACTATCGTACAGAATTAAGGCTCGTATCGGGCGCAGAGGTGCAGAATAACTATAAAATCTCGAATAGTAAAATGTTATTAGGTAAACATGTATTTAATTCAATTTTCCTTTATGTTTTCCCGATTCCTAACAATTGTCGAATTTCCACCTTTGTCAGTTTTTTCAAACATTTTAGAAGAATTACTGAATACATCTTAAATATTCTTAGCTCATTGGATAGTTGATGAAATAAAGATGCTTTTCTCGTATTTTTTACACTTATTGTCATAGTAAACGTTTGAGATAATCATCATTGTTTAACGTGTACCTACCTGGATGATTTTTTGATACACATAATTAATATTTAATCATTACTTTCAATTGGTTGGTATTCTTGAACATTTGAATAGGTGAAAAGCTTTCTAAAGTATCAGCTACTTACAAGCTAATATGCAAATCAAAGCCATTCAATTTGATACTTCAAAGTTAAATAACATTTAATAACGAATTCTGGGTATAATTCAAAACTCTATAAAAAAATAAATTTATCGAAATCCACTGACATTCGGCTAGGATACATGGATACATAGGTACATGGGGTACTAATTTGTTGCATATAGAACCCAATATCACGGCTTAAAGGGAATACGTCGAATTCGAGTTCATTCTGTATAAAACAAGTAATCTTGTGCGTTGAAAAAGGTATGTTTCTGTAGAAGCTGGTGAAAGCTAACGATGTTATTAAGTGATATTACACATTACAGTAAAGAAAGAATACCTTTAATATTATGTATTAGGTATGTCAAAAAGAAACAGCAAGTAATTAGGTAAGTAGGTACGAGCTGCTCCTTTTTTTTCCGTTGGAAAATCCTCATGGATGTCCCTCGCCCGGGGAAGGCGAGGGGGTCTGCCGGAATCTTACCGGCTAAAAACCAACGATGTTCCTTCTCCTGACCGTTCGGCCGGGGTCGCGGGATTCGCTAAAGCATGCACCGCAACCCCGACAAGAGGAGGTACTAGCTGTTCTTAAGAAGTAGGTACTTCTTTTGAGTTACAAAATACAATAGATGGTATTAGTAAAGCTGTTAATTTTATGTAAAAACTGAATAAAAGGCATCGACTACTAGGTAGCCACGTAGCCATGAATACTATATCAACACATTACATCCCATTGGTGTGTGATGAGGGGGCTCGTGGCTAAATAACTACTTCGCGGATCATATGAAGCTAATCTGCGCTTGCCGCGGTCAGTCCGTGGATGGCTGACCATTCGTTACACATCGAGACCCTTCCGTACCTCGGAGAGTAGGTATGTTAAACAGTTGGTCCCGGGTGTCATACGAATATTGTTATGGGTAGTCAGAAGCCCGCAAGTTCGACAATTGGTCTAACCTTAGGATGTCGGTATTGGCCAGTAACTGATGGGTTGCGGAAGTCTGATGGCAGTCGCTTAGTATAAAATACCAAAATTCAGCCGCATCAGGTTAGACTGGAAGCCGACCACAACACAGTCGAGAAAAAAGCGAGGAGGAAGAAGAAAGTGTGTTTTTTTTCTGTTATTCAAATTTGGAACCTAAAGAATATAACTGAAGTACTTAGAGGTTTCTCCAAATTGTCATCTCGGGTCAGTTGTGGTGGCAGTGAGCAATGAACAGTAGGCAGTCTCACTTGTTGCTTTTTATGTTACTTCTATATACAGCAAACGTTCAATGACATAACGGGGTACCTACTGTTTCGCCAGTTCTCCGCTTACTATGAAGCATTTGATTGTGTTAATGTTAGAAAAATATCGCTCACGCTGGTGTCACTACTCTCAATGTTAACTTTCATTAAAACAATTTATCAAAACAAGAAATTGAATTACTTTTTCTACTGGCAAAGAACAGATGCACCTGTAGCTGGCATAGAGGTGATTTAGAGATTTAGTGACGAGGGTGTTCATCATCCTGCTGCCACCAATCATTCTTTCAAGCGAGATGATCATTACCTGTTCCTATGAACATAGTGATCATTGGAAGACCAATTTTCAACAGTAGACGGTAATGGGCTAATATGAAGCAAGAAAAGTCAACAATCTACGAGTAATTCCAACAGCAAAAAGAAGATTAAATGAACATATTCGGAACACTGATCCTAGAACAAGGTAGGTAGTGGGAATCATAAATTAGCTGTACAAATGTTTGAATTAAGGTTACCTAATAATGTTATTCTAATTAGGTAAGTAAACATTTATTTTGCGTAAGTAGGTAAGTTGTTTCTTTTTCTGTAAGGATTTTTTTCTATTAATATATTTTTTATGTTCTATGAGATGTTATAATTAAGTTCTGTGGTTTCCGGTAAAAAAGACCACTCAAAACAATTTAATCTCTAAAAAATAAGCATTAATCATTTGACTCACCTATTGATATAAAACTTCAATCTCTCGTCTCGATCTTCATCTCGCGTCACTTTAAGTACCTACATATTACCACTTGTAAACAACCGATAAATCACGCGCCGCCATTACAACTGTGCGCTAATAGATTGTAAAACAATACTCACGTCCCGGCAGCCATATTAGCGCGGTCGAACATCAAACCGCGCTATTGTCTCGCCGCGGCCAATAATTAGGAGCTGCGGAGCGCGCGGCCAATCAGCGCCGCGCGAACCGACCGCGCGCACTCCATTGGCTCGGACAACGGGCCAAATTGAACATTAAACGGTCGAACGAACACTAATTACATTGATTGGGCATCGAACGTCGAGCGTCGCCGAACATCACCCGAATGCACTCGACGTGACCCAACGCTCGCCGACCGCCGCCGACGGCCGCCGGCGACCGTGACTTCGTTACGATACAATGCGCTCTAATTTGTAATTAGAAGCCTTTCACGCGGAAGGGGGTTTGAATTTTTTAGCTAAGCGTCAGGGGGTTATTATATTGTTACATAATGTCGAAATTACGCATTCAAAATAATTTGCAGTCGTTTGTGTAAATTATCACAAAGCCCATGTTTAACGGTTATACATTAGAATTTTTGTTACACAGGGTAGGCATGAAATCTTTTTATTAGATACCTACCAACAAAGATTACCTACATATTAAACTCTAGTATCAATTTATCTAAAAACTTGTGTAAGACGATGAGCAACATCAACCTGAAGTCTTTAGGTACTTATTTACAGTAAGTACAGATAAGTAGTAGGTACCTAGGTACAGACCTACTATTATAATTTTTGCTTTCCTAATTTAAGGTAGATTGTACAAAGATTACCTACTATGTTTATTTTTAACTACCTATTTTTATGTACCTACAACCTATGCAAATAAAGTTCTATTCTATTATATTCTAAATCTTAATATTGCTCTTGTTTACGTTAAGTCACAAATTGATCCAACACTATGAACTAGCTGCTAATCTCATAGACAGGGTGGCCTCGGTCGGTTTGTCCTCGGGATACTCAAAGTATATCGATTAGAAAATAGACTATTGTAGAACGTAGTTCTAAGGTAGGTTCCTATTGCATTGCATTATCTGTGCGTACAAAATAAACAAGCCATTGAAAGGGAAATGTGATGTACTTGAAAAGTTAATTTACAAACAAAATAAGATAAAATTTAGGAGTTTATTTATTATTTTCATCTAATGAAGTTAGGAAACTGAAGTAATTTTCCTCTATTTTTATATTTTAATGCTATCAATATAACATTGCGGTCTTTGATAGAAGTTTTGACTTTGTAACTATAAAGGTTAAAGGCCCGATGGCATTACAACATAATAGTAAACTAATTAGACAGTAAGTATACAAAATTAATCAGGTACTATTATATAAATATAGGTATTGTACAGTTTAACGCGCACTGTTTGAATATTTTGCCGTTTCTCTGTACTTTTTCTACCAACCTCCAATACACATCTATTTACACTACGACCATCTATTATTTGAACAACAACTCAACACCTACAAAAATGATTGTGTCTCAATATCTATATAAAATAATTGGTCCTTTGAACCCAGTATAACATTCGATACATACAATGACCTTTCAATAGTTAGGGAACGACGAGGCCTTGAAATAATATAATTTTACCTAAAAAGAACGAGTAACAAACTCTATTATGTAGGTACTTACCTAACGCTTAGACTTGTGCGATCGCTGCCGGTGTCATTTTCATTGACACAGTGTCAAAGACACTTTTTGACGTGATTTTAGACAGAGCACTCAATACTTTTGGATATAGCCAAATAATACACAGTACCACATGGTACCTACATCATTCACATTAACATTAAAATATAGAATACATTATAAATAGCTATGAAATATACTTGGGGCCGTATTAATAAACAGCTCTCATTTGAGAGATCCTTCTTAAGTGTAGATTTAAAATGACATTAGACGTACCTAGGTACACTTTATGGTACAGACTGGCTCTTCCATAACTTTGAGTAGCTCTTTCAATACCGAAATGTTATGAAAGAGCCAAAATACACACTTTTT
The DNA here is from genome assembly GCA_910594945.2 of Amphipyra berbera. NCBI lineage: Eukaryota > Metazoa > Arthropoda > Insecta > Lepidoptera > Noctuidae > Amphipyra > Amphipyra berbera. Next base: position 20,466,904 of record OU343133.1, read on the forward strand.
AAAAATGAATGTTTCATTGATTTTTATAGTGTTTAAGGTTTTTTCACATGAAATTACCTTTTTTAATAAATAAATAATAATTGAAGAAGAAAAAACATCATTTCTTTCATTAAAAATATATTTTTTTGCTCCGTTTAGTAAACTGGGTCTTTAATGCCACTTCTATCCTATTTAAAAAAAACTTTGTCAATAGTATGGAATTCTACGTTATGGTAGCTGTTGGTGCAATACCTCTCAAATGAGGGCTGTTTATTATTACAGGCTGTTTGCGCTATAAGCAAATAAAATATTCTTCTTTTTGTATCAATTTCCTTGTAGGTACTATTATAGCGGTTACTTTTCACAAATCTCGTTTTTTTATGGTTCTGTCGGTTCGGTAAGAGTCGGTAGAATGAATTAATGTACTTGAACGATTGGTTTGAAAAATCAGTTGTGTGACGTGTAAGTGGAGTGGTAAGAATGTGTGTATGGCTCAATGTAAGACTAGATATTTATGGTCGGTGATGCGGTAAACGCGGCGTAGACACAGGCCTTAGATCCACATGGTACCTACACATTCAAATACAGAATACATAATAACATAACTCCAGATGCAACCTTACAAAAAAATCGTCAATGGCTACCCACCTCATTAATACAAAAATGTATTGTTGAAAACCTAGCAATGGTCCCAATTTTTCTTAACACCAAACTCTTGCAAATACATCGAACACACATCGTATTTCAACTTGTAAAATATTTGTCGCAAAAAGTGATACCAGACAGCAATGACTGATCTTTCACACCATAATATCGAGGTAAGTGCTAATTATTTGTGTTTTCCAACAATAATGGCAGACATAAGCAATCAAGATGATGTAGTGACAAAAATTTAAAGGGGTATGCTTAGGTGGTTTGGTCATGTTGAGAGAATGAGTGAACGGCGATTAACAAAAGGAATTTATAAGGCGGATGTTAGTGGAAACGCCGGTAGAGGACGCCCTAGAAGGACATACATCGATGTTATTGATGACGTTCTTCACAAAGGACAGGTGCTTAGTACTCTCAACCGGCGTGCGTGTATGACAAGATGTATGAATGTGGATGAAGCGAAATGAGTATGTAAGGATCGTAGCATGTGGCGTTCTATAGTTTCTGCCTACCCCCATGGGAAAAACGCGTGATTTTATGTAAGTGTGTATGTATAAGCAATCAATCTGCTACTGAAGATTGCTACTCGCACTAACTGCAACTGCGAACGGTCGTGAGACGAGGTGAGATCGCAACACGTACCAAAATTACCAGGTATAACTAGCTGTGATCGCGGCTACACCCGAGCAGCTAAAAACTATAGAAAGAAATAGAATCGCTGTCTACCAAATAACATCTCTACCAAAAATTATTAATATCGATTCGGTAGTAGGTATAGCTAGGAAAACGAAACAAACAAACAGACACATTCGCGTTTATAATATTAGTGTAGATTTATCGGTGTCACTTAAAGTTTAAGATACTCCTTAATTATTTGAGCAAGATAAACAATGGAGATATTGCCAGCTATACTGCTCCTTACGTTACTGCAACTGTGAACAGAGCAACCAACATGTTATATATAATACCTACTGTATGAAAATAGACGAAAATGATCTTAACGTTATATAAACAAGGTTAGTCGGAAAGGGGGTACTAAGCCGAAAGGGTGTTAAAGTACCCATATAGATAGGTAATAATGGATAACTTTTGTTCTACAACTTTCACCAAAAGTCATTAGTTTAAGAGAAATAGCTGTTCAAAGATTTCATAAAAAATATGCTAAATTCTATCTACCCTCAGCTATGATCAGCTGTGTTTACATTTTAGGTCATATTTGGGGTCACGGATTAGAAGCTTCATTTTCTGGATTCGTAACTAAAGCAGAGATGAAGAATTTTTGAAAAAACTAAAATGAATATAATTTTGTATGGTCTTTTTTTATCGTCTTTTGAAATTTTAACACTTTATTTAAAACAATCATCAGTGATACATTAAGTGGCCCGCGGCTTAGTACCTACCCCCTTTCCGACTAACCTTGTATATGTAAGAAATTGAAGAAAGGATCTCAATTACCAGCAAATGCCAGTAAACAGTTCCATTTAATCAAAACATTCAATCAACTACAACAAAAAGAAAGCATAAGGACCACAATCATTGAGCGCGCTATTCAATACAGACGTGGCTGAACGTTCTATCCAGGCGCTACATATCAATAAAATACTAAATCCTCGTCAACGATGGAATATCATCTTGCACGTTATTCGACAATTCGACAGAAATAACCCAAAAGATGTCACCGAAGAGGCAACATCGCAATTATCTGAAACAACATCATGGCTAGATATTATGTAGATGATGCACGATAAGTTCAATAAGCACGATCCGGTGCGACACGGCGCGGCGCGGCACGATCCGGAGCGTCGCGGTGCGGCGCGATGGAGCGCGGTGCGGCCGACGTAATGCTCATTACCGCGTCACTAACGAGCGACCGCGCTCTGCCGATACCCTCAATCAGAACTACAGAGTGATGCTGAAAATATCGATTGTGAAGTATTTATTAAATGCAAGTGTAAAGAGGGTTTACATTACATTTTTCACAAGTTTGAATATACCCAACATAAGACTATTTCAGATTGGACAAACTCTCCAGCAATTTAATTATAAATGCTGCCGATTGTCACCTCAACTCGCTAATTCTAAGAACTACATGATTATGTTTCTTCTGCAGAATGTCTCGTCCCTGTTCTTGTCAGGTAGAGAAACTTCATTATTTGCATAGCTCGATACGCAAACTCACAGAAGTGTCTCACAAGCAACGCATGCTGATGAAAGACCCATGGCTTAAGATAATTAAATAAACATTTTGCGCAGCTTTCCGAATGCTTCCCAAGTCAGATTCCTGGATTGCCCCAGTCTTAAAGCTACTTGGTGGCAAAGAAAATTATTTTAGGTTGGGGTCCATTTCAAACAGTAGATAGACGCAATAGGGAGTGCTGTCATAGTTAAAAGTATTAAATAAAAATAACCGAAGCATAAAATCAGAACACCCTATATCCCCATTCGGCATGAAAATTATCGGCAATACATTATGATATAAAATAATTTGTCGTGCGGAGCGCGCGCGGTTGAACGTCACGATCTCACGCGCCGCGCCGCGCCCCAGGGCTGCCTCTAATGAGACCCGTCATCACCCTACTTTATATCTTCGGGTTGCGAATGACACGGAGTGCCGAAATAAAGTTATCGGAGTGACACGTTGGTGTTAAGATAACGGGCTAATTATTAGTTCAGCTAGAAGTTTGTAATGAACTGTTTTGCAGATTCTGATCATAATATATTTGTGTTGTTTACACTCTCACGCCACTTAGAAGTCAATCGAATCTCATTTAAGGATTGTTTCAGATTACTAAGATTCCCGTGATTTAAATCTACGACGGCATCAATGAGGCTTCCATAGTCACGTAAAATGCACTAAAAACTCGACAATTTTTTTTATTTAAAAATCCCTTTACAATAGAGGTTTTAAAAAAATTTGTAAAATATAGGTATAAAGCTTATGCTTACATGAATCATTATCAAAAACCTATCGCAATCAGATGGCAAATATAGATCTCTCCCAGAAAGATATTGTCGAAGGCCCATCTTTATCGTACTGGTGGTGCTGCTGCTCGATATTATATTCGACTGGATAAAGCTAGAACATTGATGGTCAGCGGCACAGCATGCAGCTTTGTTTGAACACAAATAATAGAAGACACATCTTGTAGGTTCGATAGACTGTTACCTCTGTCTGCTTATTCTGAAGATCCCTATGAATAAAGAAAGGAATAATCTTTGAGACTTATTACCAATCGTAGATCAGTATATTGAATCAATTAATACCTAAATAACAAAGGCATTGTCCAAGACAGCCCTGTATCGAGGGCGAGGAATTAGTTTTTACAGCAGTTAGCGGCAAGCGAGTCAATCGCGGTGGTGCCGGTGTCAACTTATAACGAGTTTGGACAAGTTGCTAATGAGAGTCCTGGCCCCTCCTCCCCTCCCCCCTCACCCCTCGTCCCTCGTCCGCACTCTGTCATGCCCTCACTAATTGTTACTACAACCGATTTTAAGCCAGAAAATGGAAACGTTAGAGGTAAAATGGAAAGTTATGATCATTTAATTTTGTTCTGCGCTGATCAGAAATTTTAATTTGAGTATATTATAGTATATAATTTGTATGAACAGAAGGATAGCATAGACTGACAACGATAAGATGAGTTCAATGCCAACACACCGTGCTCTAACAACAAAGCAATAACAACGGTTTTTTTAAGGCACACCAACGTCATATACAGACGTCTAGTATTATTATTAATAGTGGCATTTCTTGAAATCATTCCATAATTTCTCTGAAGTTCTAATATTCCCCGGGAAACAACTAAGTGTAAAAACTTTTTCGATCCTTTAAAAGGTGTCTAAGTAGGTCTGTGTCCGGGATTACAGCTTACTATATCGTAAGTAAAATAAATGGTCGCTCTTTGCCACAGGAGGAAGCAAACAAACCCACTTGCTGTCATCCTTGTGGTAACATTTATTATTGTGTTTATTTTTTATCGTTTTCGGGGGGCTCGTGGCTAATTCCCAACCGCACGAATCATACGATTTGCGAGGTTAAGCTGTGCTTGCCACGGTCAGTCCGTAGATGGGTGACCGTTCTTTACACTTCGAGACCCCTCCGTACCTCTGAGAGCACGTTAAATAGTCAGTTCCGGGAGTCATACCTATGACAGTCGTTATGGGAAGTCAGAAGCCCGAAAGTCTGACAACCGATCTAACCTTAGGATATCAACATTGCCCAGTTACTGGGTTGCGGAGGTCTGATGGCAGTCGCTCCGTGTAAAATACTGGTATTCAGCCGCATCTGGTTAGACTAGAAGCTGACCCCAATATATAGGTATAGGTAGTTGGGAAAAGGCTAAGCAGAACGATTTTTCATTGTTTTAAGGTAGTTCAAACAATGAATTGCCAGCAGCGTCTAAACGACCGCCTGCATTCTCATACGAGTTGCCTTAGCAATAAATCCATATTGCAATTTATATGTATTTGACGGATCTAAAATATGCTAACGAGTTTGATGTGAGGATACTTTACGGATACAGTATTGATAGACCCTATCTACTTAGACCTTTACTTTATCTTTAAGTGCCTCGTTGGTCTAGTGGTGACAAGCGCGACTGCTGATAATGATGTGCTGGGTTCGATCCCCAGGTCGAGCAAAGTGTTATTGGAGATTTTCCTTGTAGAATTTCTCAGTAGCAGCCCGGAGTTTGGATTTGTACCCGGTTGATGGCAATAGGCTCGCCCCCTATTACATGGGACTTAAACACAACGGCGAAATAAGGGTGTTACTATACACCTCTGCCCAACCCTACGGGGAATATAGGCGTGATGTTATGTACGATGTTAGGTATCAAAGTTTAATAGAACTTAAATTCCTCTTAAAAGAATGGATTTCTATAGAAGTCTGATATCTCACTTATCATAATATCTTAAGAAACTCTCAAAGAATCTGACAATCTTTTCAGTTAAACACAATAAATGATTATTAAGTTGAATAAAACTGTCGCATACATGCAGCGTTGATTATGTGGATTGAAGATCATCGAAAAGGAAAAATTCATTGTTTTATCCAAATCAATGATAGATATTGAGATATGTGGAAGATTTTTGACTTTGAGTAAAATTAAGATATCCATGATTATCTATACTAATATTATAAATATTTGTATTTTTGTATATAACGAATAAACTTAAAAACTACTGGACCGATTTCAAAAAATCTTTTGCCGTTAGAAAGCTACATTATCACTGAGTAACATAGGCTATATTTATTACTGGAATAAAACTTATTACGCGGCCGGAGCCGTGAGGACACAACTATCTTTTATAAAAACTTATGACGATACATATATATTACTATAATATTTTTAAAACAAGTCCATAATCTCTACTATTGCAAATATTTTTTTATAGAATCTCTTCAATACTAATGAAATAGTAAGTGTAAGTTTGATGAGTAGTTTCGTAGTTTATCGAGATTAATTACCGTAATATTGTCTTTACAGCAGTAGACACTACTCAGTAGGTATATAAGGTACAGTATATAGGGTAAGTTCCATGAGTCACGCCGCCCGCCTCCGACGCAAGTGTAACGTAACCTAATCTAGGAACTCGGGAAGTTAGTTTGAAACTAGCACGTGAACTACCTACCTCGTACTACTCACAATATTGTAACTACTGAGTTTACACTGTGTTTGTAAACAATTTTCTACTTTATGGATATGTTACGCTAATAGACCGAGAACGCTCATTGAGCTCACAACGCGCTGTGGTCACTGTAAAACATCCACATCGCGAAATTAGTGTTATGGCTCTTATGAAAACGTTCACGACGCGTTGTGGCAATCACAGAAAGACCACATAGCGAAATTCGTGTCGTGGCTATCATGCTACGACCACAACGCGTTGTGGCATTTAGACGCGTTCTCGTAAATTATAAGTAGTTTACCAATGATTAACAACTTGTATTCAATAATTTATTGCATAATAAGTAGATTTTTTAAAATATAAAGTAATCCCAATAAATAACTAATGTCCTTTTAATTTTTAAGGACACGATTTTTTCATGTTGTGTTTAATAATGACAAATACGTCATGCAGCGGTTTTCAAGTTTAGCAGCAGAAAGAGCATTAAGGACACTGTCTGTCTGGTACTTATTATAGGTTAAAAATATTTCCCAAGGACTGTAGGACCCATATCGCAAATCACTGTGCGTCGTATTCTAATATGGTTCCATTCACGTCATGGCTTTTCTTCATTGCCACATTGCGTTGTGGTCGTATAGCATGATAGCCACGACCTGAATTTCGGTATGTGATCTTTTTGGATTGCCACAACGCATCATGGGCGTTTTCATAAGAGCCATAACACGAATTTCGCGATGTGAATGTTTTACAGTGACCACAACGCGTTGTGAGCTATTTTTTCGCTCAATGAGCGTTTTCGGTCTTTGAGCGTAACAGATATAAAAAAATCGTTCCAGAAGAGAGTGCTGTATGTTAACATGAATTGAGCACATTACTACTTATGTGGCTCTGAAATCTGTTTACTATGTTTGATAATGAAGCTAGACTACCATGGAGTGAAAAAAATGGACACTGATAATTTTTATCCAAATTATGTTGTTTAAACGAGTATGGAGTGTTGCACATTAAAACTTACCTCTAGCTGTTGTCTCTGGAAATTTAAGTTCCTGAAAACCTTGTGAACGTATCCATGTGGAGTTGGTTCCCCTAATGGTGCCTTATGATTGTGGGAAGTTATCTGTAACATTACATTCGTCACGGTTTTATAAACTAGTCCTTCATGTTAACGTCTCTGGCCATTTTTGGAATGTTTATCATTTGTGTCATTGTGGTTTTAGTTTTCCTCACACTTTTAGATTTAGAGCTGATCTCTGACATAATAATATATTTACCTATCTGTATAATTACATAAAAGGAGAAGCTGACTAATCTATCAACGTACAGCCTAAACCGCTGGGGTAGAAACTTGAAATTTTGACAGTAGGTACCTTTTATAACGTAGGCATCCACTAAGGAAGGAGTTTTCAAAATACTTCCCATATGAGGGTGAAAAAAAATCTCGCAAGCGAAGCTGCGGGTTAAAGCTAGTGTTATATAAATGCTTTTTTTACTACGGTAATGTTGTCCAAACAGTTGTTTAACTGAAATCAAGTTAAATGATTTAAATTATACAAATAGTACACTTGCTCTACATTGAAATCATGAAGAGGCTTTGACCCAGCAGTGCGATGATTTGAACAAGTGATAACAGAAAATACACTAGCTACAGCGGGGTTTTTTTTTTCTTAATAACACCTTCTCGCTTTTTCCCATTTTAAATATATTTTTTCTTCGGTTTCTTTATTTACTTTTGTTTATGCACGATAACACTGAACACGGAATCGATTTGAAGTATATGTGGCTACAGAAATAGGTGCTTACCTGCACAGTGATTAAATTTCATAGTCTTGTTTGTATGGAATACTTGAATATTGTTTGCAGTGCAACGCTTAGGTACCTATAGCGCAACGCTATATCACAGTACACATATAAAGCTGTATGAACAAGAAATCAATAAAAGTATTTTGTAAAAAGGTTGTTTTGAATACTTATATACAAGTTACTATTATATATTAAGTGGCTCTGGCGTTTCTGAACCAACGGACCGCTTCAGAAGAAAAGCGGTGTTTCCGCTTTTCTTCTGAACTCAGAGTCACGGTGTTAATGTTTTCTGTTTTTATTGTTATGCGAGTACAGTTTCGCGTTACGTCTGAGGTTTATCATTGGTCCTGTTCTAAGTTAGAGATTACACCAGCATCCACTTGTGTATTAGGTACATAATCACCCGCTACCGATAATGAGGCATGATATCCAGGGTAATGATCATGGCAAAGTTGTACCAAAATAGACTCAGTACACACCTAGTAGTTTTGAAATCAAATTAACAAAAATATAACATGAAATCTTTTCAAAGTAAAACTTTACTTCAGTCAGACTCTCCTTCAACAAGATACTCGATACATACATAGTTTTATAGTTACTTTAAGCGGTAACCCTTTTACAATCATTGAATACCAGTATAACAGAATCTGATCGTAATCTCTAAATGTGTACAGTTGTGCGCCCGCACCCGCACCCGCGTGCCAAAGGTGCGCACATCAAAAGCATTACAAATCAATTCCGATTGACGTGGAGTGCCCCGAGGAGCACCCTTCGGCCCAGTGGCTTTTACTTATCCGCCATCCACTTGTACCCCTTGCCACGTAATCCCGCTTCTTTTGCTGACGGTACGCGACAAGATGGCGCCGTATGTACCGCGCCCGCGCCCGCGCCCCGGCCCGTACCCTCTATGTAAACATCAAAATAAAAATGCGCCATTACTATTTGCATTCATATCTAAAGAAAACATACATGCTAAATATTGCGAGCGAAAAATATACTTAACACCCCACATTCTGAATCCAACTATAAACTGACACGATAAAGTTGAAAATCGCTTCTGCCTGTCTAAAGTACTCATAGAATTGAATGCACAAAGTATTTGAATGCGAATCCCCCGTCTCGCTCTATTAAGTGGAGTGAGTAGTGTGGTCTCGCTCTCGCAGTAAGTAAAAGGTGGGATGATTGAGACGGTAACTGGCAACTGCCACTGGTCCCATTATACACCTCGAGGATAGTAAACACGAGCGTGATGACCGCTTGTGGTGTCGATAAAGTGCTACAAGAATGTCGATGACAGCTACAGACACCTACATACTGACACAATATACTTACCAACATACTGTTCAGTAATTTTTAGTTCAGAGTAAATATGGAAAATATTTGATATCTTAAATAACATTCCAGAACGTATAGATCTCAGTAATATCCAACAGAGTAAAACATGGTGTTTCTACGAACAAGTAGGTACATTTGTCATTTAAATTATCGCTGTATGTATGTGTGTATCCAGTAGTAGGTAAGTCGAAAGATTAGTAGGTGTTTGTAGTATAACATTAATTATTATAAGTTTTATTTATTCATCATTATTATTATATTGTGAAACAGCTACGAAAACATACTCTGCCTTTTAAAACAGTTTACTTTTTTTAACAAATTAATTGATCACAGATATTGTTATATTTATACAATAATATTACAATCAAGTTTGTATCGACTTGTCGCCCACATCGATAACTGTAGCACATCACTATTCCCCAGAGCAGCCGCTCACCCAACCATAACTAATAGTCGTGAATAAATCGCCGCGCGGCACAAAGACTAGTTTTTTCCCGCGCAACGCCCACCAATCACAGCGCGCGACGCAAACGCCCTCCACCAATCAGCGCCCGCGACACGCCAAAGAAACTCAACATTATGCTCGGCTCAATTCACCACTCGTGTTTTCACTTCAGCCTCTGGCTTTGGGTCGCGGTTTCTTTTTACAAGAGAAAATCCTAACCACACATTGTAATATACACCTTATTGCAATGCAATAGAGGTTGTTATATCAATCCAGTGAGCACGCAAAGGTCGGAAGCACGAAGCACTGAGGAAGGGTGGTAGTAATTGTGATTGCGATTGCAAATGGCGGCGGGGACGAGGGAACACATGTACGGTTAATCAAATCAGAAAATTGCGCGGAAGTAATTTTGATTAGATTCAAAGGCACGTAGGTATTGCATCACCTATAACAACATAACAACGTACTAAAGAGAATATACTTAATAATTACAATAGAAAGACAGAAATAGACATCAGGTTGCGTTGATGCATCACACTAGGATCGCTTCACCCTACTAAGCGTCACCTTCACACAGCACCTTCCCCAGGGTCGCTCACCTCACCGTCTGTAGAACCACGTTAGCCTGCGAGCTACTATAGTCTATTAACATCGTCCTCATCTGTTCCTAGTTAATTTTTGACTGTAAAAAAATAGATTTCTCTGTTTATCAGTTGAAAATTATACAGTGGAATATGAAACATTCTTCAGGACAGTGTATTACTTTTCACGAAACAAAAGATACGTTATATCCGAATTTTGTATCAAACGGGATTAAACAAACCCTTGCAATCAGCCCTACATGTACATGGTCTCTAAAATATGGTTCAATTCTTTCACAGAAGACTTGCTACCAAAAACTTAACGTGTCTAAATAATTTGAATACGACATAGTCGAACTATTCTAGAGTTGAGTAAGCTTTAAATGCTACTGCATATACATTCGTCAAATACTTAGCAAAAACTAGAAAACTATTAATAATAACGACACACTATTACTACATTGACTGCCTTGTTGGTCTTGTGGTCGCAGGCGTGACTGCTGAGCATGGGTTCCTGGGTTTGATCCCCAGGTCGGGCGAAATGCTAGTGGGTTTATCCATTAGGAATTTCACAGTAGCAACCCGGAGTCTGGATTTGTGCCCGATTAATGGCAATAAGCTCGCCCCCTATTACATGGGACGGAAACGAGGGTGTACTAAAAACACCTCTGCCGATCCCTTCGGGGAATATAAGGCGTGATGTTATGTATATACTAGGCTGCTTTCATAAAAAACCAATCAGCTGTCATATGAAGCACCAAGTAGGTAAACTGATATTTTGTAAAACTAAATAATCTTCATGATTTCTATAGCAATATTTAGATGACAACTCATCGACATAATATTTTGTCAACTCTATTGTAATTCAATAAGATTGAGCTTAGTTGTTGCCGAAATAACATAATTTGATGCCATCAAATCATCTCATACGCCAAAATTTTGTCAATACGTCGATCTGTCAAACAACATTAAGAAATAAAACCTCAATAGTTTTTTTTGCGTGTACACACTGGACTACAATGGACGTCTCAAGTTCCGAAATTTGTCATATTAACGTCCACACTTTAAATTTTGTCACACACAATAAGACTCATTGTATCCAATTTCACAACAAATATAATGATGTACACATTACCGCCAGTCGGCGTGAGTCGACACAATCCGACAATACAACGAACTTCATAGAAACTGATAATACGCACAAAAGGTACCTGCAGCTGCGACCCGACGATATTGACCGACAATCTTTAATTTTATTAATATCTAACACTCCACGCATTGTGTGTCGGTCACTGTCCTTTGTGTAGGTCGATAGTTGTGACAGCTCCTTAATTGACAGGTGGCGAGCTACGATTGGCGATAAAACCACTAAATATTATGGCGGATTATCATTGATAGGCTAGTGGTGTGACGGTCGGACTGCCAAGTCATAGGTCTCGAGTTCGAACCCAAGGCACGCACCTCTGACTTTTCGGATTCATGTGCGTACTCTATAAGTATCAGTTGCTTAAAAATGGTGAAGGAAACCAGCATGCCTGAGAGATATTTCTCTACGGCATGTGAAGCCAAGTCAGAGGCCCATGGGCGGCATAAACTCTGACACCAGGTTTATCACTAACCACACGAAAAGAAGAATTGATCCAGTACAGTAACTGAATCCAACATCGTTGGGCCTGGATTGGCATTGGACCAGTGTAAATACGTTACAATCCAGTCCAGCGTCCAGTATCCAGCGCTTTATTTGAATACTATAACTTCAACACTCGCCCGGCGCGCGCTGGAATCCAATGAAACTAGATCCAGCTACTGGATCAATGTATATAATATTATAGGTATTCGCCTTTACGGTAAGTGCAGAAATTATACCGATATAATAATCTGTTTGTTCGTTTGTGGAGTTCAGTCGGCTGTCGCTCCGTGTATAATACTGATATTAAGACTATCTGGTTAGTAGTCAACCCCAACATATCTAGTTAAGAAAAGACTATGATATTATAAGTAACTCAGAAGCTCCAATCATGCACACAAAACAGAAGTTACTTAAATAACTACCTATAAGCACGTCCAACAATATAAAACTGTCGATACCAAAGCGCATACAATCTGCGACTGCAGTGTTTCCGTCACAACTTAATATTAAGTACTATGTATTGTGCAGTTTTTACAAGAAGTGGTCCTTCTGTATTCTCTTATATTTTTGTTCTAAACCCTTGTAACTGAGACGCTACGTAACCCGACACCGCCCGATCGGTGTTTTGTTTTGATTGATCGACGATTAATGAATCGAGTGTTTAATTTCTTATTGAATTAATGTCTTTTATTGTTTTTTAAGTATCCGGCTATGGTATTGCGTATCTTTGTTTGTTTTTTGTTGTTTTGGTGATATTCGAAAGTTGATTCTCGTATTAACAGACATGTCACTAACTTTCACCCCGTTTACAAAAACAAGTTAAAACTAGTGAATGAGCATTATTTCATTAAAAATCGTAAATCGAGTTGGCACTAATATCGTAGTAGTTTCGTAGCATTTTCGTAGACGGTCGTGCGTATCGCAAAGTAGCATCGTAGCACTTTCGTAGCCTGTGTGCTACGAAGCACAACCCTTTGAACATTCTAAGATTCATACAAAAGTCAGCTGAATTAATATGGACTTACAAAGTAATCAACTATGCTCAGGTATGCAATATTTAAGTTAATGGACAATTAATGTTATAAATAATTTGATAATATTAACCAAATTATTAAACACTAGCTGTGTCTTCACGGCTCCGCCCGTAGCCTATGTTACTCAGTGATAATGTAGCTTTCTAATGGCAAAAGAATTTTGAAATCGGTCCATTAGTTTTTAAGTTTATTCGTTACATACAAAATTCAAAAATACAAATCTTTCCTCTTTATAATATTAGTATAGATTTTTATACACAGCCATACATACTGTTTAGGTAAGTGTCTGCCGCTGTTAACTAGTAGAAGAGTAACAATAAAAACTGACATTCAAATCTGCCAAACAATCCCATTAAAAATTAGGCAAGAGTATTTCAATTCGCACACAATAAGTTGAACACTTATGTTTAAGCTTTACCCGTTTACTATTCACTACATTATAATATTATTACTTACATTATTCATAATATATGATTATCCGCGCTACAACAAAGAACAGTACGTGACAGGGCTTGTGTGATTATTATTAAAATGCTTATCACGCTCCCCGACTAGTGGCGACCATTATGTAAATAACAAAATATAATAATTTGTTTCTCCATTGTAGTGAACACAAAACATGTCATACGAGACGTAATAACAACAAAAACGTATGTATGAACGTGTATGTGTATGAGATGTGTGTATGTGTCGCCTCCCCCGCTGGAATACGACTCCTTACTAACAACGTGTCGAGATTCCACGATAATGTCCATTATAAATAAATAAAAAGCAATTTCGTACACTATTATGAGGGTTCACATAAAAAAATGTATTTCGGTTATTTAATTTCGTTTGACTGTTAGTTGTTGCTTATCGAAGATCTGTGAAAACTTGTAGGCAGGTGTTGATAAACTAAATTACATAGCGTTGTATCAAAAGAGTGCGTGTAGCATAAATGCATATTAACAAAATTGTAAATCATTCTGATCAGAACTAAAGCTGTGCTAGTGTATTACATAAAATGGTCAAATAAATTATCGTTTAGCAGATTGTAAGCCTGTGTTCTGTGGACTCCGTAGCAACCTTCTGTCGCATGTTTCTATTGATATTTTACAAGATCCACAGCTGCCTCTGACCTTCGCACTAAATATTTCAAAAAGTGTCATTATTCCAGAAATATCAACAAAATATTTAAACGGAAAGGTCGAGAAATCAAAGGTCAAGATTAACTCAGGTTATAATCAAAGGTCAAGATTGACTCAGGTTATAATCAAAGGTCAAGATTGACTCAGGTTATAATCAAAGGTCAAGATTGACTCAGGTTATAATCAAAGGTCAAGATTGACTCAGGTTATAATCAAAGGTCAAGATTGACTCAGGTTATAATTAAAGGTCAAGATTGACTCAGGTTATAATCAAAGGTCAAGATTGACTCAGGTTATAATCAAAGGTCAAGATTGACTCAGGTTATAATCATCATTGACATCAATGACTGAATGTTGAAAAAGTAAAAAACGTCTATTCTATTTCATCTGCGGATATGCAGTAAAATCTCTATTTGTTCAAACGTAAAAAATAGTATATAATAACTACAATCTGCAATCTTGTTGAATCTAATTCATAAAAGCAAACATAAAAATCGTTTTCCTTGTCCCAACACGCACTGGCAGTGGGTGATGTAATCAAATTTTTCGCGGCGACAGATTGCCAATAAGCGGCGTGATTGAAACATTATACATACACACATATACCTACGCTATTTTATTGCGTAGAAGTCTTACAACTCACTGTTGGGTCTTAATCACCACCATATTTGTCAGACAAATAGTATATTTGTTAAATATCGAATCTCTAAGTGATAGTTCAGCCACTTACTAAGTATAACACCGTCCCTGAGCTAAGATTATATTAGCTAAAAGGATAGATTTAGAAATATTGATTGAATTTTATTTATCTTCAGTATCTTAAAGATTACTAGACTCACTATTTTTCATCAATCGTCGTCCTTCGTTGCGTCCTCGGACTACGCAACGAAGGTTACAGTGAAGGGTGCGAATGTCACCGCAAATTGCCAATAATCTGTTTGATTATGTTACGAGGTCGTACCGGCCCCTCACGAGCCCTGTACGAACCCCTCACGGTTCCTTCATGAGGCTGTAAGAGTGCCGATCACAACATTCCTCCCTTGTATGCAATTTGTTCGATTTTGTTATTTATTTGATCAGTTAGACGTGAACGTGTCCAATCATCGCGCTATTACGTTAACTGTGTTTCCCTAACTGTAATGGATTTAGTTGATACGATGAAATTGTAATGTAATAATGATTCCGAAAGATATTAAATAATCCTTGATAGAATTTTCAATTGAGATATCAGGATTACCTAGGTATATAGTTGTTTTATTAGATTACTTCCTGGCTTCAGTTTACTTCGTATAGAACGGTTTTTAGAGTACATTACAGATAGCTCTATTTTCCAGTTTAACTAAAACTCGATAAAATTGCAAAATGTGTAAGTTATGGCCATCATCAGGACTGATTAATAATACGATTCACGCTGAAGATAGCAGCGGCTTAGAAATACCTACAGAATTATGTGCCTGAATGCCTCGCTAGCACACTACACCAAGCCTAGGGTAGATAGTGTTCCGTACACTACATCCCCTAGTATTTTCGATAACTTCATGCAGAAAACTGCAGAATCTATTGTATTACTTGCTCTAGGATCAGCACCCCACTATATTCCTTTATAAATCTATATGTAAATGAAAGAGCAATCCCATCACTAACCGCAGTCTTACATAAAGGCATATACTCACTGATAGCTTTACCTTACCGTGTATGTATCAGCAGATCGTCACCGCCCCAAGTTTGCAGTCAGCGAAACTGCGAGGTGAACAAGCCGGGAGCGACCACGCGCAAAGAACGCGAGATGAGATTACTCCGCCGCACGCAACTGGCTTGCTACGCACTTCTCGCTTCAGTAGTTTATTGGATTAAAGATGTGTACGTGAATGTTATGTAAGGGTTGGAAACAGATGGCTGTTTAATGTTGAGTGAAAACATTTTGGAGTTTATGGTTTTGAAATCGATTTGAAATGTTTTGGCTGCTTTTGCGATTGTTATTGTTTGATTGTTTGACGACACGTTTGGTGCAGTGGCTGAGCGATCGGCTTCTGCGCTACGGGCCGTGGGATCGATTCCCATACGGAACAAATATTTATATGGCCTACAGATAGTTGTTCCGGGTCTGGATGTTTGTCCGTGTGAAGATTTGAGTCTGTAAACGCAACCACGATACAGGAGAAATCCTAGTGTGGGGCAACGTATTTTAAAAAGGAAAAGAAAGTTATCAGCAACATGTGCAATTGAGTTATTACTATACTAACGCGTTTCCTTGAGGAATAACGAATACTTGAGCTGCCTAAACATCGCCATGACGGAGGAGAATAAAGCTTGAATAGTCATGAAAGGCTAACAAACAAACGCTCTTTCACGTATATAATTGGTAAGTCGGTAGTAGCAAATCAAGAATTATTAACTTTGTGTATTCAATAATTGTGTTATAGGGAACGTCCGCCAACAGTTTCTTTAAGCAGCAACTTTTTCTACAATAACTTTTAAATCTTGTACAAAATCTAGACTTTAAATCTAAATCGTTTTCCACTCACAAACTGGCTTAATAAAGGCCGCTGTTCGAAGAAGGAACGTCACAAGGTGCGATTAAAGAAGTGCCCTCTATCCTCTCCACCGGCTCTTGGAGGGGGGTGGGGGCTTGTGTGAGGGGTGCACGGTTACGTGGAGGGTGCTTCGTGTGAGCACTCTTTAGAAAATCGCAAATCGCCTGAACGCCGCCACGCCACCCTCACATACAATGTTATTGGTTTTGAATATGACAACTCGTTCGTGTTTTTAAGGATGATAGCACTTACTGTCGGTGACAATGATGGGTTAATACTTTACAGAATGACAAAAGTATCTGCGAGGAAATGAAACTGATGAAGTGTATCAGCTAAGACAAAAATGTAGGTATATAAGCAATACCTGTTATGCAATCAACATTATAATGAACGAGAACTAATAGGAACTTGTCAAATTGTTATGTAAGGCATTCAATCAGAAATAACTTATGTACACCAAAACTAGGAGTTACCATGTTCACACAACCAAAACTTTAACTATATAACAGTACCTACTGTTACTTTCGATCTCGAGTAACTAACCTGGTGTCAGAGTTTATGCCGTCCATGGGCCTCTGACTTGGCTTCACATGCCGTTGAGAAATATCTCTCAGGCATGCCGGTTTCCTCACGATGTTATCTTTCACCGTTTTTAAGCAAGTGATATTTATACAATACGAACATGAATCCAAAAAGTCAGACGTTCATGCCTTGGGTTACCTACACTGTTAAGATCTTAAACTAAAGTGATACCTTGTTGTACCTACACTAGGTACCTAACATTAACTGTAACCTGAATTTGATCTTACAAATTTCCCTTATACCAGGTACACACGATTCGATTCTAGTTGATCAACTGCCAAATCGCATGCGATTTGAACCGTCTGAACAGACTTTCAATCAAATTGAATCAATTTGAAGGAACAAAATGTTCCAACTTTTGTTGATCAACTAAAATCGAATCGTGTGAACCCGCTATTACCCAACTGAGTAAACAATTCTATTTTAAAAGTTTTATTCTCGTAGCTCGTCGCGGGCATTTGGACGCAGACCATTAGGTGGCGACTGTCAACTCTTTAAGTGTCGCTACTTCTACAGCAGAGCCGGGGGGTGAGGGGAGGCGGGGTGGGTGGTTCATCTTCAACTGCACCACGAATCATTGGCTTTTATTTCGCAACTGGAAATACGACAGTTACGAGATGATTGTAATGATAAATTAACGCAGAGATCGCCTAGTACTCGTAATTATTTATCTAATAATAACCATTATGGGTGTTATTCGCATTTAAATTGCTTAAAAGAAAATGTGGTGGAGTGTTCAAACGGTAAAATTACACTACTTAATACGCGCTATTCAGGGAATGTTTCTTTGAGCTCTTATCTTTACATAGTATAAAACAAAGTCGCTCCCGCTGTCTGTACGCTTAGATCTTTTAAACTACGCAACGGATTTTATTGCTATTTTCAGCAATAGATAGAGTGATTCAAGAGGATTTGAAGGTTTATACGCCCCACATTAGTCTATCTACAATGCACCCGTGCGAAGCCGGGGCGGATCGCTAATCAAAATATAAAATAACTTAATGGAGTCGTGTTTATGTAATTACATACTTTTCAGCAAGATTCGCTTTAGAAAAATCTTAGCTGAAATTTATAAATATATTTGTTTTGTGAAATTTGACTACGCCTACACGACTGCAAGAAAAGTTGCTTGAAACCGAAACCTGAAAACAAACATTATTCTGTAATGTACACATAAAGATATGAACACATCTCTCTTCCTTAAATTGTTAACAGTTTCCATCTACCAATCTTTACCAAACAAAGGTCCGCTTGTGACCCCGACAACTCCTCACGTTACTGTCAAAATATCCAAACACATGTCACCTGACCAACAATACACGACAGTTGCCACAGACGGCGTGATATTTTTAAATATAGAACGTGATTTATATTACTGTTGATATAATAGAATGTGTCAGTGTGATGCGTACCTATGCACTTTGTAAGAGGACGGCTTTGTTTGCCAGAATAGCCGACCGGACCGTGGGCGGGAGAGGGTACGAATGGTACCATTATTATTTGCAATAGTTATTTTAGCAAGAGATGAAAGTTGTTGTTATTTTTTATTTTTTGTTTACTGTAGTGTTGTGTTTAAACCTAAACTTAACTTCTTCTTAAAGTTAAGCTTGGTATTTGGGATACAGAGGGACAGGAGCGATACAGAACATTGACATCAAGTTTTTACAGAGAAGTTCACGGTGCTATATTAGTTTACGATGTGTCAGAACCAAAGTCCCTAGCAAAACTGAACGAGCCGGTCGAAGAACTTCAAGTATACTCCATCATCATTTTGGGACCCAGTGCATAATATTAGCAAGCACATTGGATCACCCGCGCGCCGGCGTAACGAGTATTCCCAAGGAGGGTTGATGTCTGGCAGGCGGCCGGTCATAAAACTATAAGCCAAAACCTCTGACAACATGGATTTATGAAATACATGTTGTGCCGACCACACCTAGTGTGGGATAAGGGCAGGAAGAAGAAGTCTTCTGTGTGACCGCCGTCACACACGAATATTAAACGCAGACATGCGCCTGTCATTTTACTGTAGAGTTTATTTTAATAGAGCATCAACATGTTATCAGGATCACAGAAGTGTAAACGTCAAGTGCTAAACTTGAGAGCCTACAAGTCAGCTACAACGGAAGGACCAATGTTCACACATTGTCATAATCACCACGCTCGACAAACAGGGTGGTGATAGTTGTGTACTGTTATGAAACACGAGGAGAATGCTGCTCATCCTTCTGACACAATCTGTTATTAGCCGACAGTGCCGTAACTAGAGCAGTGCGGTACCAGCGGTGCGGAGGCACAGGGGCGCAGTAATCTTGGTAAATTCCTACGTTAAAACATTTTAGAAGGCGCAGATTTTGCGCTGTAACTCACACCGTGCGCACTACCATAGAATGGGTGGTTTATTACTACATAACCTTGTTTCTATCCGAAAAAAATATTTTCTCATGTTAGAATCTAATATAGGTAATAATAATAACATAAAATCACGCCTTACATTCCCCGAAGGGTTCGGCAGGGGTGTTTTAGTACACCCTCGTTTCGTCAGTTATGTTTAAGTCTCATGTAATAATGTAATAGCGGACCAGCCTATTGCCATTAACCGGGCACAAATCCAGACTCCAGGCTGCTATTGAGAAATTCCTAATGGAAAAACCCAATAACACTTTGCCCGACCTGGGGATGAAACCCAGGACCCCATGCTCAGCAGTTGCGCTTGCGACCACTAGACCCACAAAGCAGTTATACGGCAGTAATAATATTCCACCCATATAGACCCCAACAGCCATGTAGTGTCAGCCTCTTGACACACTGCTGGCCACGGACACTCAACATCTCACAAGAAGGTAGTGATTAATGAGAAACACCTTGTAATGATACCGACTTCCTCTCTCCACTCCAGTGGAGCGACGGTCACAATGCCTTTGTGTGACGTAATAAGTACGAGCTCTTTTTTACCTACCGACTGCTGAATACACTGCGGGCCACGAAATGCGGGTAAAACAAGAAAAAAACATCGCATTATTTACCGGTGATTCTTGAAAGTTGACGTGCTCGTGTGTTTCCTCTGGCGCATATTTTTACAATGAAGGGTTACCATACGTCCGGATTTGTCCAGCTATGGCCGGCTATTTCTGTACCATCCGGATGTTTATCAGGACTTTTTAATTATCGAGCTTTGTACAGATTTTAAAATTATGACAAAAAAAATCTTATAATAATTATAAAAAGAACCGTCCGATATTGTAAGCCTATTCCAATGAAAATAGGTAAACTAGGTATATGTTTCTGATTTCAATATTTTTTGTAGGAATACCTGTGTACTTTACAACAATGTAACATGTATAACGCTACAGCAAACCGTTGGGCACCACATACCGCAGTATGATGTTACAGGTTACAAAAAACAATGATGCGTGGGGTCCTCTTAGAATAACAAGCAATGTAAGACCTCCGGATACGACTTTAACGTAAAAATCCTTAAAAACTTTAAAAAATCTATGTCAATTATATGGCTACTGTATTCTTCAATTTATATAATCTTTTTTTTTTCATTTCGCTCGTATTAATTATTTGTTTCTTATTTTGTGTATAGTGTTTGATAACAAACGCATATTATTTGATTACGTAGGTACAATAAAACACAAACCATTAATCCTACCCATATTTTCTTTGTCCTACCCCCACAACTATCTTGATTTTGTAAACTACACATGTTAGCACCCTGCGTTCACGACCGCATAGATCGATGCATCTGGATTTTTATGGAAAATTAATCAAAACCGCTTACAATCGCTTGCTAACACGCTGTGCGTAAACTATCGTAGTCATAACTTTGACAAAATATTTGCAATAGTTGACTATCATGGATCTGCTATGCTGCTGGTCCCCCGTCCCTGTCTGGTCGCTTGCGGGGTGTTGCTATCCTTTTATAGCCAATGGGTTCAGTTGAAAACCAGCGTCAGGCACTAGTGGTTTGACATTTATGCTGAACTGAACCTATTTGGCGCAGCCGCTAGACACACAGCTACTTTATTTTTGTTTATTTTTTTATTTTGTTTTGTCTCTTATGAATGTTTTGTCTGTGTGTCTGACTGCTTTCGTGCCAAATAAATGTATTTCTTTCAATTTGGATGTTCACCACGTGGGTGGCTGTACTTCCTAGGTAGGCTGCAAGTGTTTACGGAAACAATAGAATCGAACTACCTACATGGTCTGCTGAGCACGGAGTCCTGGATTCGATCCCCAGGTCGGGCAAAGTGTTATTTAGTTTATCCATTCGGAATTTCTCAGTAGCAGCCGGGAGTCTGGATTTGTGACCGGTTTATGGCAATTGGCTCACCCCCTATTACATGGAACTTAAACATAACTGGCGAAACGACGATGTACTAAAAACACCTCTCTGCCGAACCCTACGGGGAATACAAGGCGTGATGTTATGTTATAGAATCGAAAACTACAGGCCACTTAGTAATCGTGATTTCCCTACGCACACAGAAAATATTGTCCTCCTCGTGTTCCTCATTGCTGAGGATCGTGACTCCCCCTTGGAATCAGCTGCTCTCTGACTATGTTTCCCCATTTGTTCCTGTCTTTTGTGTCGTGGAGCGCATCATGAAGATTGGTGTTCAGACATGATCGGACTGTCTTGTAGGAGTATGAACTCTTGGACGTTTGCCTTTAATGTTGCCGGTTCTCCTTAGATGTTCTTGGCTGTGGCCACCTTTTCTGGCAATGTGTCCGAAGAATCTGTAGTATCATCCTCCAGAACCGCATCTCGAAGGCATCAATTTGGTCTCGACCGGCCTTTTTCAGAGTCTATGTTTATATTGAGTAGCTAAATATGAAAAACACTAATGAGTGAAACAGTTTGATTTAGTTTTTCGTGAGATGTTCCGGTCTTTCCATATGTTTTGGCCATCCCTATTTTTTCTTAATATCCATTACATAACATAACATCATGCCTGTATTCCCCGACGGGTTCGGCAGAGGTGTATAGTAACACCCTCATTTCGCCGTTATGTTTAAGTCCCATGTAATAGGGGGCGAGCCTTTTGCCATCAACCGGACACAAATCCAAACTCCAGGCTGCTACTGAGGAATTCCACACTGAAAAATCCAA
Source organism: Amphipyra berbera (assembly GCA_910594945.2). Classification (NCBI taxonomy): domain Eukaryota; kingdom Metazoa; phylum Arthropoda; class Insecta; order Lepidoptera; family Noctuidae; genus Amphipyra; species Amphipyra berbera. The sequence continues at coordinate 20,489,352 of OU343133.1, forward strand.
TAACACTTTGCTCGACCAGGGAATTGAACCCAGAACCTCATGATCAGCAATCGCGCTTGCCACCACTAGACCGACGAGGCAGTTCCTTTACACAAAATATAATTAAACATAATTAGAAAACAAATAATTTTGGTGACATGTTACATATATACGGTGTATCTCAGGTGCATATGTCGTGTATGCCGCCAGGCTTGTTCACACTACATCCACAAACTTTAATCTCACTCACGAAAGTTAAGTTAAATATTTATAAAAAAAAACTAAAGTCACATATCTACGGTCAACGTTCTTTTTAATGTATAAACAACATTATGATGTACATTTTTACTTATACCTATATGTATGACACTTGTCAGTTTGTCACACTAAGCTAGAGCTATAAACAACATTATGATGTACATTTTTACTTATACCTATATGTATGACACTTGTCAGTTTGTCACACTAAGCTAGAGCTATAAACAACATTATGATGTACATTTTTACTTATACCTATATGTATGACACTTGTCAGTTTGTCACACTAAGCTAGAGCTATAAACAACATTATGATGTACATTTTTACTTATACCTATATGTATGACACTTGTCAGTTTGTCACACTAAGCTAGAGCTATAAACAACATTATGATGTACATTTTTACTTATACCTATATGTATGACACTTGTCAGTTTGTCACACTAAGCTAGAGCTATAAACAACATTATGATGTACATTTTTACTTATACCTATATGTATGACACTTGTCAGTTTGTCACACTAAGCTAGAGCTATAAACAACATTATGATGTACATTTTTACTTATACCTATATGTATGACACTTGTCAGTTTGTCACACTAAGCTAGAGCTATAAACAACATTAAGATGTACATTTTTACTTATACCTATATGTATGACACTTGTCAGTTTGTCACACTCTAGACTAGACTAGAGCTATAATTATGATTAAGATATTCTGTTTAATCTCGTTTTAAGTGAACTATGTTCTTATGAGAAATAAAAATTCTTTAAACCTAAAGTTTTAGATTTTTATGATCCTCGTGATTTTCTAGAAACAAAATTAATTTTGCAAAAACAATTCGACATTTCCGTCCTTATTCTGTCCTCAAGTATAAAATCAATGCCGACTGTCCACAAAGCAGTATTGTTATCCGATTGGAGTGGATCAGTGTCGTCTGATGTTTTCTCATTTATTTCCATATTATTTTGTTTGAGCCGCATCCCTCCGGCTAACGAAGGCGCACATCAAACGACGACGCCCGCCATTTTCATTGAAATGAGAGGTTTCTTTGAAAATTGGACGCCGTTATTATGTCCTTGTATAATTTATATGCTTTTTATGTACTTTGAGGGGTAAAGGTGAGTACAGGTTTGTTTAAATATGTTTTGGGTTATATCAACATGTTTTAAGAAGCCGTTATAGCCTCATCTTTGGCTTTACTTTATCCCCGTATTGAGGCTAGCTACAGATGAAAACAAACAAACATTCATTCATTATAATATTGTTATACATAACAGTTGACCTGTATCGTATCATACAATATTCGTATTAGCTTGATTACACTGTGCGTTGATGTCTTTTGTTCGCTTGAAACAATGACAATTTGTCAACGAACCTTGTTACAATCATAACTAGTGATTTGCTAATTGTAATATAACAAGTTATAGATTATACTTTTAGTAGTCCAATCATGATAAATGAAGTAATTTTTTTAAGCAATACAACCGGGGACAGGCTTCTCTTTCTAAAATTCCTTTACGATTTTTTTTTAATAAATACGTTGCTCCACACTGAGATTTCTCCTGTATCGTGGGTGCGTTTACAGACACAAATCTTCACATGCACAAACGCCCAGACCCGGAACAACTATTTGTAGGCCATACAAATATTTACATATTTTTGAGTCCAACCTAGAAGCCAATCGCTCATCCACTGCACCAAACGTGTCGTCAATTATATTAATAAGTGTGTTGATTATATCAACATACTTATTATTTTATTTTAAATATTTTCGTCATCAAATACATAATTGTTGAGTCCAATGTATCGTCTACTTTATATAAATGTAAATAAGTCTCGGCGGTGGTCGTCGAGGCGGGGTGAGGTGGTATTAGGAATCGGGAGGGTTTTGTGCCAGTTCATACAAATCACTTGTATAACTTTACGAATACGTGATAACTTGCTACTAACTTATGTATTGGGAATCGACCAGCATTACTTGTGAATATAAATTATGTATTAGTTTATGTATTTGGTTTTTATGAATTTATTCAGATACTATCTTTTGTCTGCTATTTCGTCCGCCTAGATTTCACATTTTTTATACTAAGTTTAAAGTCAATAAAAACAAATAATCCGATTTTCCCATTTAAACTTCAATATCCCGTTGCCCAACTTTTTAGGGGCTATTTTAAAAAACTTGAAGTACATGTTTTATTAGTTGTGTGGAAGAGTACTTTTACCAAGTACTTTTACTTACCTACCCTTAGGAGTCAATTTTCGATTTTCTTGGTGCTTCTGTACATCTTCTAAAACACATATCTTTCAAATTTCACGTTCCTATGTTCAGCAGTTTAGGCTGTGCGTTTACTGCCAGTCAGTCACAGAACTAAATTACTAAAAAAGTACATATCGTGACGCTTGATGTTTGCAGGTTGTAATACAAGCTGAATATGTGGTCAAGTAGATGGTCAAGCTATTGTTGTAATACAAGCTGAATATGTGGTCAAGTAGATGGTCAAGCTATTGTTGTAATACAAGCTGAATATGTGGTCAAGTAGATGGTCAAGCTATTGTTGTAATACAAGCTGAATATGTGGTCAAGTAGATGGTCAAGCTATTGTTGTAATACAAGCTGAATATGTGGTCAAGTAGATGGTCAAGCTATTGTTGTAATACAAGCTGAATATGTGGTCAAGTAGATGGTCAAGCTATTGTTGTAATACAAGCTGAATATGTGGTCAAGTAGATGGTCAAGCTATTGTTGTAATACAAGCTGAATATGTGGTCAAGTAGATGGTCAAGCTATTGTTGTAATACAAGCTGAATATGTGGTCAAGTAGATGGTCAAGCTATTGTTGTAATACAAGCTGAATATGTGGTCAAGTAGATGGTCAAGCTATTGTTGTAATACAAGCTGAATATGTGGTCAAGTAGATGGTCAAGCTATTGTTGTAATACAAGCTGAATATGTGGTCAAGTAGATGGTCAAGCTATTGTTGTAATACAAGCTGAATATGTGGTCAAGTAGATGGTCAAGCTATTGTTGTAATCGAAAACGACCAAGTTGAACCTCCTGCAAGAGGCTTAACAGAGATTGTCTGATTTGACACTAATTTTACAATTGAAACACGAATGTTTAGATTCCGTTTGTTCCTCTTCTTACTGAACAGTGTTTCACTTATTTCTGTTGTTATTATTATACTCAGACTGCCTTGTTGATCTAGTGGTCGCAAGCGCAAGTGCTGAGCATGGGTTCGACCCCCGGTCGGGCAAAGTGTTATTAGATTTTTCCATTAGGAATTTCTCAGTAGCAGCTCGGAGTCTGCGTTTGTGCCCGGTTAATGGCAATAGGCTCGCCCCCTATTACATGGGACTTAAACTTAAGTGGCGAAACGAGGGTGTACGAAAAACACTTCTGCAGTCACCTTCGGGGAGTACAATGCGTGATGTTATCTTATATGTTTATTACTCCCATGTGCTACGTCATTCCATATCATGTACCGCACGTCACACATTTAACCCCTCACGGTTTCCTACAAAACACAAATGTTCTGCAATCAAAACAATGGCTGACAACAATCTCTTAGCTACCATTACTGGATATTATAAAGCGCTTGCCTGACACCCCTCAACACGCCATATTGTCATCAGAGTGGGTGTATACAAACTATTCTCAGTAATGTCATTGTCGGGGGATGATGACGAGGGGGTATGCGGGGGGGTGTCATTACTGGGAGGACATCGTTACGAGCCGGAACTACGTCGTTAGCTATAGACAAAGCCTGCTAGCTATGTACCCGGCCATTTTTGTGACGGCAGTGCGGGAGCTGGGATCGAGTTTTCTTATGTAAGTAAATACTTTTTGAGTATACACAATACGTAACTGCCTCGTTAGTTTAGTGGTGGCAACCGCGACTGCTGATTGTGAGGTCCTGGTTTCAATCCCCAGGCCGGGCAAAGTGTTATTGGGTTATTCCGTGTGAAATTCCTCAGTAGCAGCCCGGAGTATGGATTTGTGCACGGTTAATGGCAATAGGCTCGCCCCCTATTACATGGGACTTAAACATAACGGTGAAATGAGGGTGTTACTATACACCTCTGCCCAACAGTTCGGGGAATACAGGCGTGATGTTATGTTTATACGCAATCAAAATGGTTATGTTATATTGTATCAGATCTTCTTCCTCAGATGGAGTGCACTAAAAGAGCCTCCACGAGTGACAATACTCAAGTACGTCGGAGGCGCCCTGGGTAGTCAGCCTTTTTTTCACCACGACATGAACTATTCTCGTATAGTTGGACACGATAAAAGAAGAAGATCTTCATCGTTGTAATTTCCATGTTTATCAGAGCCCAAAAATTAAGACTGACGGTGCGCACTTTTACTCAATGAGGATGAGGCTTTGCCTCCGTACACGATTTTTGGTTTAAGATTAATCATTACAGTCAGTCCCTGCCTACCTGAGAATATGTTTTTGTAGTATGTTTTTCATGTATTAATGTAAAGAAAATGTAATATTTCGTAGACCTACTAGAGAATAGGGAGGTATATTTAACTAAAAAACTGATAATATTTTGATCTTATTAAAAATTAAGCTAGGTAACCTAATAACGGGTTGGCGGACCGGGACCTGCCGGGGTTGCGGTGCATGCTTTTGCGAATCCCGCGACCCCGGCCGAACGGTCAGGAGAAAGAACACCGTTGGTTTTTAGCCGGTAAGAGTCCGGCAACCCCCTCGCCTTCCCCGGGCGAGGGACATCCATGAAGACGGATTTTCCAACGAAAGAAAAAAAAAAAGGTAACCTAATAACAAAACATCACATATTCAAAAAAATTACAAAAACTGACAATTTAAATCAAATATCTTCCTAAGTTACCTCGAAAAGAACTGAGAAAAAAATAATCAAGTGTGTTGTTCAGTTCGTAATACTACAAGTATGTACTGCCTCCCGCGCTACTGTCCTATGTAGAGTGCGCGGCGCGAGCGGCGACTCGGCAGCTCGTTCGTTAGCAAATGCGTCCCATAATGAGCGTTTTGTACCAAATGTAAAATATACCGAATGCAAAAATATATCAAATGCACTATCAAGTAATGTGGAGTCTCCCTTGTGGGTCTAGCGGGAAATGTTCGCTATCTCGCGGGGCGAACGAAACTCATGTCGTCCGTCGCCTTGCAGATGAAATGTGTAAACACGTATTACTGAAATAGCGAATACATTACAACACCTTTTGGATGTACAGTCAGCATCAAAAGTAAGTGATGATTGCTCAATGTTTCAAAATTGTTTGATGAATGAAAACTTGCAAATTTATATTTTTGTTAACAAATAACGATAGAGGTGTGAATTCTTCAAAGAATAATATTATGGTAATATAGACAAGCAATTAACTCCTGAGATAATTAATATTGAAATTCCAAAATGATCATCGACTTTTGCTGTTGACTGTACCTGCTTCTTATTTTGGCTTTATTGATATGTTTCTAAATATAAAGTTTACTTATGCGTTCAAAGCTTAACACGAACCAACGTTAACCTTCGCCCGCCTGGTTCGATTTATTCGGGCCTTTAAAGAAATAACACTCACTAACAACTTCTACTGTATTCATATTAACAGATTTTTGTAGGCTTCCTTACTGTTTTCCTCCATTCCCGACTAGTATTCGCTATCGAAACACACCCCACCAGGCGTCAGCAAGCGTCATCACGTTAATGAGCACAGCAATCACCGTCTCACACACACACACACACACACACACACACGTGCTATTTTCACACTAGGTACTTGTTATGTGAACATGACCCTATGTACTTATTACTGGTGAGAATACGAGGCGTGAAACCTGCGAGCATGTCTTAATTATGTGTTACTGACGACGACGCGATGTAAAACGTTGAGAACACGAAATGTACTGGAAATGTTGTACCTAGATAGAGAAATAGATTTTTTGCAATTTAGCGTTCCATATGTCAACGTTGTTTATTTATGTAAATAAACATACTATATCCAATATGTTTAGAATTTAGAGAATTAAATATGATTATAAGTAATATATGAAAATAATAATTAACGAACATGTAACATTAACATAGAACAAGCATAACTAACAGCTCAGTACACTTGACTCGTCTTTCATCCATCGTCTCACAAAATGTCAAACATTCACGACTCACACCTATCCATATCGTATTTATTCATATATCCGTATTAGTAATACATACAAAGTTAATACTATGGTAGTAATACACGAAAACAAGCAACTAACTACTTAATCAGTGCCTCAGACATTATCTTTTTTTTTATTCTCTAGTAGCTGTTGGAACTGCCCCTTACCCTGCGCATCAGCCAAGCTGCTTTTTAGGAACTGTAGCATGGAAGCCGTCCACTTACGACTCGACTAACATCGCTAAAGCGCTGCAATAGCGAGGCAATCCCATCAGCAACCTGAAAGCATTATTGTACTGGGTCCGGACCAGCAGGGCACTGACGACCCGCTGCAAAAATAAATCATAAGTGGGATAAAAATCACTTAGAGTAGCTGCTGCTTAAACTGTAATGCAAAAGGTACAATATAACACTAATTTTATATTGATGCTGGAGATACAATTAAGCATGATTGATTAACATTATCTCTTGCCTGCGGCTTCACACGCGTGTGTGAAATATTTGATCTATTCCTTGACACCAGCTTGCAACTAGTACGTGCAACGAGCAAATATTATTGCCGCACTCCTTCTTCTTCTTCTTCTTCCTGCCCTTATCCCACACTAGGTGGAGTCGGCACAACATGTATTTCATAAATCCATGTTGTCAGAGGTTTTGACTTATTGTTTTATGACTGGCCGCCTACCTGACTTCAACCCTTCTTGGGACTACTCGTTGAGCGTTCGCGCGGGTGCCTAATGTGCTTGCTGATATTATGGACTGGGTCTCAAAATGATATGCTTGTCAATCTTATTGCCGACAACTAAGTAGACTATGTTCTTCTTGGTGGGGTATACTTCAAGTTCCTCGACCCACTCATCAAGTTTTGCTAGGGACTTTGGTTCTGACACATCGTAAACTAATATAGCACCGTGAGCGTCTCTGTAAAAACTTGAAACTTCTCGTACTCTGTATTCAACATCGTTTACAATAGAAATAAACGGCGATTTATAGTAATAAAATTTAAAAAAATTAAAATGAATCGAAAAATAAATTTTATAGAATAAAATATTATTGCTGTACATTGGCTACTGTTGCGTGAGCATTGAGCTACCGATAACTAGCGCGAGTGAGTACCGCTCCCGCGACACTAGTCCATGTGCGGACAGTCTTAGATCGTATTATGCGCAGTCAATCTTATTAAATTAGTCATTAAATCAACATCACGTCAGTAGCCTTTTAATAGGATATCGCCATGCAATGTTTAGCACACACGTGCAGCAGCCAACGTTGTAACTGCATTTTTGGTATGTTACAACTGTCTTTCAAACAAAACATAACAGAGATTTGCTATAGACCGTCGGCAAACATGTGATCGGTCTATAGTTTTTGGGTTCCGCAGTACTACCTGATTTATGGAGCAGGTGGGTAACTCCTGTCGTAAGGAACTGTGGAAGCGACCCAGATTCCAAAGACGACTGGAATTGTGAGGCCAAACGAGCATGTGAACTGCGTAACCATTTTAGTCAGAAGTTGTGCAGTCCGTCTGGGCCAGGGGATTTCCAATTCGCCATTGGACGGACTGCACTGGTTACGTCTTGGGGGACAATAGTTATGTCCCCCATTTCCTCAATCGGTTCACATGCTCGCTGGATCTCCTGCATCCAGTCACCTTCAGTGTGAGTGACAGGCATCGACCAAATATTGCGCCAGAATGTATTCATGACATCATTATCCGGTAGATGCGTGTCACTCACATCGTGATCAGGTCGCTCCCAGGTTCTGTAAACCCACCTTTCATCGCTATAAAACATGCGATTCTGGGTATATCGCTCCACTCGCCGCTTATACCTCCGAATACGGTTAAACCTTCTGCTTCAAGAAGTCGATGCGCTCTGTGACACGGGACATGTAATCTCGGGGATTGATATCAGTCCCCGAGAATGCCCGCCTCACAAAGCGCATCACTCTAGGACGAGTATTGCCCTCCCTGAAGCAGATTAGTTTGCCAATGAGTGCTCTAGCTTAATTAGATTATTGTTATTATCACCAAACCGTTTTACAAACAAAATTGTATTATCCTTGAGATAGTGATTAAATAAGCTAAAGACTGGTTGGTAATTTCAGCTATGAAAATGAGTTTCTTAAAACAAAATAACAGTACCTAATACGTCAAAACTATAAACTTTAATATCTTATTCGATACAATTGACACTGTCGTGTACCGTCTGCAAGCTGAGCCCTATATAATCTATGTAATATTGTATATATTGGTCGCCAGCGCGCTAGCCCGGTAGCCCCGACAGCGCCGCGCCGCTCGCTTCCACTAGCAATTACCGTAAAAGCCTTTCTTAATAGTTGCCTCCAGCAGATCAATGAGTTTGCCGATAAATTGACAATATACAGGCACATTACTGAGAACACACTACCTAACCGTTTAGTTCCCCAAGTTTATTTTGGAAGCATGAGTGCTTTTGCGAACGAGTATTGTTAGACGTTTGTTCGAATATATTTATTTGTTAATGTTGTTGTTGTCTCCACAATATTATGTACGTTCACACGCAGTGGGCTCTCCTTTAAATGCTTATGAAGTAGTACGTTTTAGGAATTAATTCAACCTGTCCAGGAATTATTTTTGGTTTTTCTGGCAATGTTTCCTTAGGTATAAAAATATTATTCTTGCGTATCGATACTATACGAGTCGATACTATTCTATTCTCATGCCAATATAGCGATGATAACAGCCCAAGATGCGCTGGACGTACTTGAATATCGTTACTCGAGGACACTCTTTGCACCCCAAATATTATACGCGAAAAATATATGGATTGGTAAATTATCATATTATTATTATAAAAGTTACTTTCTCATGCGCTCTAATAACAAGTTACTGCAATAATGTAATTATCTACTGAAGACTGTTAGTTGTAGCGGAACAGGAGATCAGTGTCCAGTAATGTACGTTCACAGGCTGATGCGGATATAAATAATGACCGATAAGTAGAACTACCTGCCTTGTTGGTCAGTGGTCGCAAGAGCGACTGCTGAGCATAGGGTCCTGGGTTTTATTCCCAGGTCGGACAAAGTGATATTGGGTTTTTCCATTAGGAATTTCTCAGTAGCAGCCCGGAGTCTAGATTTGTGCCCGGTTAATGGCAATAGGCTCGCCCCCTATTACATGGGACTTAAACATAACTGGCAAAAAGCACCTCTGCCGAACCCTTCGGGGAATATAAGACGTGATGCTATGTTATGTTAAGTAGAACTAAATGTTAACGTAATTCTGTAATTTAGTATTATTACTTTCATAAGCCACATTTACATTTATGATCCAGGTCTGGAACAAGTCGTGCAAATCCAAAAACTGCACGTGAGTAAACTATGAACAAACAAGTAATTCTGTGTGTTGTTTACTCTGTCGACCATTTTAGTCTCAATATTTAGTCAGCCTGCAGTGAGCGGAGTGCCGTCAGGTTTATTTGTGCGCCAATAAATTGGCATTAGTGTACGTGATAGAGGAGCACTCCCGCTACGAGATACCTTGTAGCACTCACTAACAACTGGCACACTTATACATACACTGACGAAATAAACTGCGTACGTATTACATTTTGCAAGTTGACAGATATTATATTTAGAAACAACTTTTAGGCTTGCACAACGACTTACTAAATACAATTAGTTCTAAACATATTTCAAATATTCTAAACGTATTTCAGTTAATTGTTTTAAGTTGATAGAGATTTAATGATGTTTTAATTATGTTTAGTCGATGTGCCAGCGGGCCTTAGATAGATAATTTACAAAATAGTTAAGGCAAGATATAAAAAGTACTAGGAAGCAGTCCAATAACCCAACTAAGAATTATCTCTTAGTTGGCTCATTATGAAACTAACTCTAATACTTAAACTGCCTCGTTGGTCAAGTAGTGGCAAGCGCGACTGCTGATCTTGAGGTCTTGGGTTCGATCCCCAGGTCGGGCAAAGTGTTATTGGGTTTTTCCGTGTGGAATTCCTCAATAGCAGCCCGGAGTTTGGATTTGTGCCCGGCTGATGGCAATAGGCTCACCCCCTGTTACTTGGGACTTAAAATTAACGGTGAAATGAGGGGGTTACTAAACTCCTCTGCCCAACCCTTCGGGGAATCCAGGCGTGATGTTATGTCTAATACTTAACCAATGGATTGAAATTTTGTGAGCACCATACAATGTACACGTTAAAAAGTATAACAATGATGTCTTTATTTTTCAAATAAATTAATATTTCTAACGTTGGTGTTTTAGACATAAGATCACTAGTCCGGTCAAATTAGACTAAAAAATAGGGGTGAGGTTACAAAAATTCCCACTTGGCTGAATATTGGTAGGATTGTTCAATACACTATTATAAAGGAAATGTGAAAAGTCCTCATCGATCCGGCACGTGCAAAAAAATTTACTCGGGGTCAAAGGTCACAAAAACGGGTTTTTCGCGATTTTCAGCAAAATGGTAAGTTTTATCATAAAATTAGTTCAGACAAAAATTGTAGATCAGATAATTATCTATAAAAAATGTCTAAATACTTTTTTTCCTAAGAGCCACCGTTTTTGAGATATAACGATTCAAAAAGTTGAAAGAGTTGTAATCGTAAGTACACCAATATTTAGTTCAGTGTGCTGAAGTTTTTAAAAAGAGTAATTCAACTCCACAAGAAGTTATCACCAACGGAATTCACTTTCTTCTCGCTATGTATGGAGCTCCTAAAAAAATTACGTGCTTAGATAAGTTCAGATATGCATGTTCCGTTAAAAATACTCGAAATAAAAAACAAGTGCAGTTAGCATGTCTTCCTCCAACCTCAGCGGCTGCTCATCAACATCTTTTTCGGGTATATTAACAAGTTCAAATGTGGCTTGGTAATCAGTTAGACCCAAAAGACTGGGGTTGGAAGTTGGTCGACAATTCATTAGAGCCAGTTCAAACTTTACTTCCACCTGCACCAGAAAAACTACTAAACACCATTTTTTGCAACTGTAAAAAGGGATGTAGTGCTAAATGTGGTTGCAAAAAAGTTGGACTGTTTTGTTCTGTAGCATGTACAAACTGTCAAGGCCGGTCATGCTCCAATGTTGAATTGCCAACAATTGAAGATTCATTTGATGTTGACGAAGAGACATGCGATGTGTCATTATTGGGACAATTTATTAACACCCAGAATGAAGAAGATAAACAAGAAGAAGAAGAAGAAAGAAGAAGAAGAAGTACAAGAACAAGAGAAAGCAGAAGTTAATGATAATTTAGGTTCAGATGGATAAATTTTCTTTTTTTTTTTTAATTTACACCCCTTTCATCATTTTCAACCCTTGTCAATATCTACAGTTATTCAATAGTTTCAAATTAAACAGAATCATAAAAGATCAGTGGAATGCGCCTACCGGGGAAACCACATTAAACAAAACGCGCTAAGTACACTACCTCAAAGGTGGCGTGGAAACGTGTGCATATTATGACGATTACAACTCTTTCAACTTTTTGAATCGTTATATCTCAAAAACGGTGGCTCTTAGGAAAAAAAGTATTTAGACATTTTTTATAGATAATTATCTGATCTACAATTTTTGTCTGAACTAATTTTATGATAAAACTTACCATTTTGCTGAAAATCGCGAAAAACCCGTTTTTGTGACCTTTGACCCCGAGTAAATTTTTTGCACGTGCCGGATCGATGAGGACTTTTCACATTTCCTTTATAATAGTGTATTGAACAATCCTACCAATATTCAGCCAAGTGGGAATTTTTGTAACCTTGGATGTCTAAATTGACCGGACTACACGTAATTTGAAGATGATTTAAAACACAAAATTTATTGCGTAGCATTTTGCTACGAAGTGGCGCAGTACTCTCAGTTTGTTAATTACTTAGCCTGTGTCTACCAGTTATTGTTAATTACTTAGCCTGCGTCTACCAGTTATTGTCATTCATATAATAATTAAGTTTCAATATGTAATTCAAAAATTACAATTTCAATGTGAAACTAATTGAACACAGAATGAGCCAAGTCGATTACAAGTTAAATCGCGAACTTCAAATATTCAAATGTGTTGAAATATAAAAGTATACAATAGTATATAATAAGGGGGTGAGCACAATGGTCTGCGTCTGTAACGAGCTGGAAGCCTCGTGAATTATTCATGTCGCTCCTTCGCGACAATTTGTTTACTTTCCATATAGAGACGGTGTATACTTTGTGATATTAACATAACTATATGTCTGGGTGGGTACTGCATCAGATTGTGTAAGATGGTTTGATTAAATCTTATGTATTTTTAACCGACTTCGAAAAAGGAAGAGGTTTTCAATTCGACCGTATGTGTTTTTTTAAGTTTTTTCCCCAATATCTTTGCTAATTGTGAACCAATTTTAAAGATATTTACTTTGTTTAAAAGAGTATTCTTTCATGTTGGTGAACATCTGATGAATAACTTCGAAGATAGACCATGGAACTCCGCAATGACGAACAGTACACATAATGTGATTCGGTTACGAGCAGCGTCTTTAGTAGGTCCAACCATGTTTTTAATTAAGGCAAAAAAAAGAAAACCTTTTTTCAAAAAACGAAAAGAAGAATGAAATACCTAATTACCATATTATAAAATTAATAGTTTCAGAAGGCTGTGCCTTCAATTTGGTTCAGCGTGGATTACCTCATGTAAAAGTATAAAATATGTAATGTAAACAGTAGGTAACGCACGTGTCGCCACGGTGACGTATTTATTAATGACCGGGCGGCCTGGTGAGACGCGGGGTTTGCGCGGACTGCGGGCGGGGTGTACGCACCAATAAGTCAAGTGACCGCGTTAACAAGATTCGACATGTTATTTTCGAGAAAACGCGGTGAAAGTAACCAAACTTTGGCCGAACTTTTTATTTTCACCGAATGTTCGATCGTAGTTCGTATTCGGTTCAAACCACGTTCGGCTCATCCCTAGTAAATAGTAATAAATTAAATCTTAAAATAGAATGAATATTAGTATTTAAAATGTATGACTTTTAACTTAAATGAACGAAGGGAAATTAATAACTTTTTCGAACGATTCGTTTGACATCACCAATACTACTATGAAACGGTTTCAATCCAACTAAAGACGAGTAAATTAACAATTATCCATTTCGATTAGTTTTATGTATTGAGCTTCCCCTCTCGCGTAGTGATATCGCTCCCCAACCCATTAGAGTCGGCATCACGAGAGCCACGGTGATGTCACGTGTCGAACGCGCCAGCGATTGAATAATGACTATTTTCCTAGTGGTAGAACGATAAAAATATTCTCGAAACATCTCATACGCTTTTTTAGCGTAAAGTTCATTTCAGACTACGCTATACTATTGTGCTATTAGTACAACAAATAAGGATAAATAGAATAAACCAACAATATATAGTACAGTTAAGTGTGAACGTGTCCATAATTGTAAAAATGTATGGTACGCGATATTGTTGTGCTATGAACTATATGCTATATGCTATTATATTATAGCGTAGTCTGAATAGGGCTTCACTATCTTCTAGTTCTTTTAGAGTTGTCCCGGTTTGTTGCCAACTATCGCTTTCTTGTTTCATTAGTTGTCACATGTAGTTTTAAGGTGCATTAAAAAAGCCTCCACGAGGTACAATAGTTAACTACGTCCGGCGGACTCTGAGCAGTCAGTCCCGCTACTAAATTTGCTGACTGGTTTTTCGCCAGGACGTAAGCTATTCTGGTATAGCTCGTACCGACACCAGAGAAGAAGAAGTAGAAAAATAGAAAACGTGTAGATTTATCGATTAAACAGTTCTTGTCGACGTTTCCTAAGCCGCTCGTTGGGTCGCACTGACAGAGGTCTTACGCGTGGATGTCCAACCTACTGCTTTAACGTACTAACGTATAGCGCGACTGAACTCTCCTACAGTTTGTTTACAATCTCCCGCACTGCGGGGGGCTGCGGGGGGGTTCATTCAATCTCGTCCGGTATAATGTAATTCATAGCCTATTACGTCTAACGTCAGATTTTCATTTCTTAGATACTGAGCTACTTAAGGCCGATTTACACACACATCGGGCTTTAAACCATGTTCAAATTATACATAAACTAGCGACCCGCCCTGGCTTCGCACGGGTGCAATGTAGATACTAATGTGGGGCATATAAACCATCCTCTTGAATCACTATATCTATTGCTGAAAGCAACATTAAAATCCGTAACGTAGTTTAAAAGATCTAAACGGACAGCGGGAGTGACTTTGTTTTATACTATGTAAAGAAGATACATTGAAAAATTTGCCAAAATTCTCCACTTTTCTACAGAATATGTAAATCTAAACAATCAACAATATTATATGATCGTGTTAGTCATAAGTTCACTTATCATAACCTAATATTCTCATCAGCACCATCACATAATAGTCGACGCTGACAAAATGGCGGGTGGCACGCGAATTATCAAATTATACGTCGAACAAGGAGCCCTAATACAGTAAGTGGGGATAGGGCTGCCACGCTCCTGACGTCATGTTGCTAATTGTGTTATGTTGCACGCCCTTGTATTGGGGACCGTAACTAGAATAACTATATACTCACAACGTCCCCCACATATTTGTATTTAATTAGAAAAATATAATTTTAAGATGTATAAGATGATGTACAGTTGATAACGATGTGAATGCATTTAGTTTTTAAGTGATTTGCCTCAAAACAGAACCTTTAACAACATTAGTTAAACCAAACATAATTTGATTCCAATCAAACCAATGATCAAAACGAAGGTGTGTGTCCATTGTATCCGAATGTCTGTCCTGATCTAACAAACGCCAGAATAGTCGCGCTACGCGAATGAAGATGACAAAATATCGAATTAAACATATAAGAACTTCTTTTACTTCAGTCGTCGCAGAATAAACGTCACAATATTAATAAAAAATAAAACAAAATAACAATAACGCTATAAGACTCATCCCTATCGCAAAAGTTAACAAGATTAGAAGCAATTTTCACTACTGACAGCCCTAACTGTTCTAAACAAGCCAAAAATATTGAATCACTTTCCGTAATCTCTATTGCGCTGTAATAAGGTTCATATTCGTTTGTTCGCGGTGCAGTAATGATGTTAAAGGAAAGCCGAGTTTATTGCATTTGACGAGATTACGGCAGATTATATGAGGAGACGAGAGGGCGCCACCGTCGCAACGCGGGAGTCGTCTAATTACATATGGGAAGCTCACTCAAATAAGAATTAGTCAATAGATACTTGACGTAGAGATGTTCTGATAAACTGAGAACAGTTACGCAGAAATCTTCGTTCAATTAAGTGTTGTTTTATAGTGTTCTAATATCATAACATCACGCCTGTATTCCCTGAAGGGTTTGGCAGAGGTGTATAGTAACACCCTAATTTCGCCGTTATGTTTAAGTCCCATGTGATAGGAGGCGAGCCTATTGTCATCACCCGAACACAAATCCAAACTCCGGGCTACTACTGAGGAGTTCCACTCGGAAAAACCCAATAACACTTTGCCCGACCTGGGAATCGAACCCAGGACCTGACGATCAGCAGTTGCGCTTGCCACCACTAGACCAACGAGGCAGTTGTTCTAATATCATCATAACTATTATATCTATTGCCTTATTCACTTTTTATTCGTTGCGTGGAATGAAAAACAACTTAAGTATGCTTTATACCTTCTTTTCTATATATTTTCTGAACCAGGGTGAAGTTATTTACTAATATGACTTCTATTTATAATAATAATAATAAATTTATTTATTCAGACAACAAAATGGTCCACGGGTTAGTATATAAAGGCTTAAAAACTAAGTTAGTGTAATTAAGGCTAAGCAAATGAAAACACAGACAGTTGACACAAACGTCTTGTAAGTGCCAAACAGACAGTTGACACAAACGTCTTGTAAGTGCAACAGACAGTTGACACAAACGTCTTGTAAGTGCCACAGACAGTTGACACAAACGTCTTGTAAGTGCCAAACAGACAGTTGACACAAACGTCTTGTAAGTGCCACAGACAGTTGACACAAACGTCTTGTAAGTGCAACAGACAGTTGACACAAACGTCTTGTAAGTGCAACAGACAGTTGACACAAACGTCTTGTAAGTGCCAAACAGACAGTTGACACAAACGTCTTGTAAGTGCCACAGACAGTTGACACAAACGTCTTGTAAGTGCCACAGACAGTTGACACAAACGTCTTGTAAGTGCCAAACAGACAGTTGACACAAACGTCTTGTAAGTGCCACAGACAGTTGACACAAACGTCTTGTAAGTGCCAAACAGACAGTTGACACAAACGTCTTGTAAGTGCCACAGACAGTTGACACAAACGTCTTGTAAGTGCCAAACAGACAGTTGACACAAACGTCTTGTAAGTGCCACAGGCAGTTGACACAAACGTCTTGTAAGTGCCAAACAGACAGTTGACACAAACGTCTTGTAAGTGCAACAGACAGTTGACACAAACGTCTTGTAAGTGCAACAGACAGTTGACACAAACGTCTTGTAAGTGCCAAACAGACAGTTGACACAAACGTCTTGTAAGTGCCACAGACAGTTGACACAAACGTCTTGTAAGTGCCAAACAGACAGTTGACACAAACGTCTTGTAAGTGCCAAACAGACAGTTGACACAAACGTCTTGTAAGTGCCAAACAGACAGTTGACACAAACGTCTTGTAAGTGCAACAGACAGTTGACACAAACGTCTTGTAAGTGCAACAGACAGTTGACACAAACGTCTTGTAAGTGCAACAGACAGTTGACACAAACGTCTTGTAAGTGCAACAGACAGTTGACACAAACGTCTTGTAAGTGCCAAACAGACAGTTGACACAAACGTCTTGTAAGTGCCACAGACAGTTGACACAAACGTCTTGTAAGTGCCAAACAGACAGTTGACACAAACGTCTTGTAAGCGCCAAACAGACAGTTGACACAAACGTCTTGTAAGTGCCAAACAGACAGTTGACACAAACGTCTTGTAAGTGCAACAGACAGTTGACACAAACGTCTTGTAAGTGCAACAGACAGTTGACACAAACGTCTTGTAAGTGCCAAACAGACAGTTGACACAAACGTCTTGTAAGTGCAACAGACAGTTGACACAAACGTCTTGTAAGTGCCAAACAGACAGTTGACACAAACGTCTTGTAAGTGCCAAACAGACAGTTGACACAAACGTCTTGTAAGTGCCACAGACAGTTGACACAAACGTCTTGTAAGTGCCAAACAGACAGTTGACACAAACGTCTTGTAAGTGCCACAGACGGTTGACACAAACGTCTTGTAAGTGCCACAGACAGTTGACACAAACGTCTTGTAAGTGCAACAGACAGTTGACACAAACGTCTTGTAAGTGCCACAGACAGTTGACACAAACGTCTTGTAAGTGCCACAGACAGTTGACACAAACGTCTTGTAAGTGCCAAACAGACAGTTGACACAAACGTCTTGTAAGTGCCACAGACAGTTGACACAAACGTCTTGTAAGCGCCAAACAGACAGTTGACACAAACGTCTTGTAAGTGCCAAACAGACAGTTGACATAAACGTCTTGTAAGCGCCACAGACAGTTGACACAAACGTCTTGTAAGTGCCACAGACAGTTGACACAAAAGTCTTGGAAGTGCCACAGACAGTTGACACAAACGTCTTGTAAGCGCCAAACAGACAGTTGACACAAACGTCTTGTAAGCGCCAAACAGACAGTTGACACAAACGTCTTGTAAGTGCCACAGACAGTTGACACAAACGTCTTGTAAGTGCAACAGACAGTTGACACAAACGTCTTGTAAGTGCCAAACAGACAGTTGACACAAACGTCTTGTAAGTGCAACAGACAGTTGACACAAACGTCTTGTAAGTGCCAAACAGACAGTTGACACAAACGTCTTGTAAGTGCAACAGACAGTTGACACAAACGTCTTGTAAGTGCCAAACAGACAGTTGACACAAACGTCTTGTAAGTGCCACAGACAGTTGACACAAACGTCTTGTAAGTGCCAAACAGACAGTTGACACAAACGTCTTGTAAGCGCCAAACAGACAGTTGACACAAACGTCTTGTAAGTGCCAAACAGACAGTTGACACAAACGTCTTGTAAGTGCAACAGACAGTTGACACAAACGTCTTGTAAGTGCAACAGACAGTTGACACAAACGTCTTGTAAGTGCCAAACAGACAGTTGACACAAACGTCTTGTAAGTGCAACAGACAGTTGACACAAACGTCTTGTAAGTGCCAAACAGACAGTTGACACAAACGTCTTGTAAGTGCCAAACAGACAGTTGACACAAACGTCTTGTAAGTGCCACAGACAGTTGACACAAACGTCTTGTAAGTGCCAAACAGACAGTTGACACAAACGTCTTGTAAGTGCCACAGACGGTTGACACAAACGTCTTGTAAGTGCCACAGACAGTTGACACAAACGTCTTGTAAGTGCAACAGACAGTTGACACAAACGTCTTGTAAGTGCCACAGACAGTTGACACAAACGTCTTGTAAGTGCCACAGACAGTTGACACAAACGTCTTGTAAGTGCCAAACAGACAGTTGACACAAACGTCTTGTAAGTGCCACAGACAGTTGACACAAACGTCTTGTAAGCGCCAAACAGACAGTTGACACAAACGTCTTGTAAGTGCCAAACAGACAGTTGACATAAACGTCTTGTAAGCGCCACAGACAGTTGACACAAACGTCTTGTAAGTGCCACAGACAGTTGACACAAAAGTCTTGGAAGTGCCACAGACAGTTGACACAAACGTCTTGTAAGCGCCAAACAGACAGTTGACACAAACGTCTTGTAAGCGCCAAACAGACAGTTGACACAAACGTCTTGTAAGTGCCACAGACAGTTGACACAAACGTCTTGTAAGTGCAACAGACAGTTGACACAAACGTCTTGTAAGTGCCAAACAGACAGTTGACACAAACGTCTTGTAAGTGCAACAGACAGTTGACACAAACGTCTTGTAAGTGCCAAACAGACAGTTGACACAAACGTCTTGTAAGCGCCAAACAGACAGTTGACACAAACGTCTTGTAAGTGCAACAGACAGTTGACACAAACGTCTTGTAAGCGCCAAACAGACAGTTGACACAAACGTCTTGTAAGTGCCACAGACAGTTGACACAAACGTCTTGTAAGTGCCACAGACAGTTGACACAAACGTCTTGTAAGTGCCACAGACAGTTGACACAAACGTCTTGTAAGCGCCAAACAGACAGTTGACACAAACGTCTTGTAAGTGCCACAGACAGTTGACACAAACGTCTTGTAAGCGCCAAACAGACAGTTGACACAAACGTCTTGTAAGTGCAACAGACAGTTGACACAAACGTCTTGTAAGCGCCAAACAGACAGTTGACACAAACGTCTTGTAAGTGCCACAGACAGTTGACACAAACGTCTTGTAAGTGCAACAGACAGTTGACACAAACGTCTTGTAAGTGCCACAGACAGTTGACACAAACGTCTTGTAAGTGCCACAGACAGTTGACACAAACGTCTTGTAAGTGCCAAACAGACAGTTGACACAAACGTCTTGTAAGTGCCACAGACAGTTGACACAAACGTCTTGTAAGCGCCAAACAGACAGTTGACACAAACGTCTTGTAAGTGCCAAACAGACAGTTGACATAAACGTCTTGTAAGCGCCACAGACAGTTGACACAAACGTCTTGTAAGTGCCACAGACAGTTGACACAAACGTCTTGTAAGTGCCAAACAGACAGTTGACACAAACGTCTTGTAAGTGCCACAGACAGTTGACACAAACGTCTTGTAAGCGCCAAACAGACAGTTGACACAAACGTCTTGTAAGTGCAACAGACAGTTGACACAAACGTCTTGTAAGCGCCAAACAGACAGTTGACACAAACGTCTTGTAAGTGCCACAGACAGTTGACACAAACGTCTTGTAAGTGCCACAGACAGTTGACACAAACGTCTTGTAAGTGCCACAGACAGTTGACACAAACGTCTTGTAAGCGCCAAACAGACAGTTGACACAAACGTCTTGTAAGTGCAACAGACAGTTGACACAAACGTCTTGTAAGCGCCAAACAGACAGTTGACACAAACGTCTTGTAAGTGCCACAGACAGTTGACACAAACGTCTTGTAAGTGCCACAGACAGTTGACACAAACGTCTTGTAAGTGCCACAGACAGTTGACACAAACGTCTTGTAAGCGCCAAACAGACAGTTGACACAAACGTCTTGTAAGTGCCACAGACAGTTGACACAAACGTCTTGTAAGCGCCTACAAGGACAATCACCCACCACAGCACATCACTCCTGTCTCACCAATACCTGCACCAAGTGATTGACTATAGGCGAGTCAAATTTATCCACTAACATCTTCAGAATGCTGTTAGGACTTGACCACGTTCTCTCTAGCAACGACGCCGTCTTTTTCCTCACCAAACTTTATAATTTACTAAACCAACTTTTATATGAAACCACATTTTCATCCTTGTCCGTAAATCCGTGTATAACTAAGTGTGTGAACTAACAAGTAGACATATTATAAAAGTACATGGAGATCAGATCATCGTCAAACAGGCACATAAGGATAGTGCCTACACACGACACAGGCAGCACTGGTATATAATAATATAGCTCGTGCTATAATAGCTGTAGAGCCGCTCGCGTGTCGCCTCCTCCCCGAGTCACCGAGGTACCGACAGAAACGAAATGCGTCATTAAAAAAAAAAGTTTGAAAAGTTGTCTTTATTTTGCCTGATATCAATTTTGTTGATTTGGGGTGTCCATGTAATTTTAAAATAGGTAAGTAATTGAACAAAAAAATAGAAAATATTTATTTGAAAAGCAAAACACATTATGTATTTAAATCAAGTAGAAATTGAAATAAAAATGTTTTTGCTCATAACGGTATTCATTTTGGATTTTTTAATTCGTGAAATTCATATACAACGTGTTACATAATTCCCCATGAAAAATGTAAATAATCAAGTAGTCTTTTATGGTTGTTGTCATTTAGGTACCTCTCAGAGGAAATTAGGTAAGAAAGTATATAACTTTCTGGGTAGTCTACTCTTTAGTTTTATGTTTTCAGGGTTGAGTTTTAATGATGATTATTTTATGTTTTATCCAAATTCTTTTTTTTTTGTGTCATACTACTGTTTTCAAATATTGCCAATAGACTCAAGGGACAAGGGAACTTTTAACCCCCTTTCGGCTTTAGGGATATTTTTGTAACACGTTGTATAGAGTTGCTTGCTGCCTTTTTGTATTTGAATCCGACAAAAGATTTTTAAATCAAAGCTTTAGCATAGGACGCTACATTTGTTCAATGTACAATACAACGCACTCGTCAAAATTACATACAACTCAACTTGTACATAAAATCAAAACAATTCCCTCGTGTACTATATAATGATGTCTGAATACAGCACCTACAGTACATAAGCAGTCCGTTCTCAATGGCGCGTAGGTGTGCAAACCGCTCGCTCATTGTGTTGTGTTCATGTACTCGCCATTCACTCATTCGCCGCTCGCCACTTGCGCGTAATGATATGCGCTCACTTATGTACGTGATACGTTATGTACCTGTCTGTAATGTGCCCACAAATTGTGTCTTAGTTTTTTTACAGGTTCTATTTGAATGAAATAAAGAGCAAATAATTATTAACTTTATGTAATAGTCGATTGTTTAAAGGATCTTATCTTCTAATATTACTCAAGTTGAATAATATAAACAATAAACGTACGTTCAATGTGTGTAGAGGGCTATGTGCACATTATTTGAAAGACACCTTCAGCATAGGTATAAAGAAAATTAGACATTGTAGTCAGGCTTAGCGGCCGGTACTGTAATATCTTCTGTTAGGTATAGTCAATTAGATTTAAATTACTGAGAGTACTGCCTCGGTGGTCTAGTGGTGGTGAGCGCGACCGCTGATCGTGAGGTCCTAGATTCGATCCCCAGATCGGGTAAATTGTTATTGAGTTTTTCCGTGTGGAGTTCCTCAGTAGCAGCCCGAAGTTTGAATTTGTGCCCGGTTTACGGCAATAGGCTAGACTTAAACATAACGGCGAAATGATGGTGTTACTATACACCTCTGCCCAACCCTTCGGGGAATACAGGCGTGGTGTTATGTTCTGTTATTGAGAGTTATACATATATCAATTTTTATTGCTTTGCCGGTCGGTGCAGCTATTACTATTACTTTGAATGTAACATACATACCTAATCTTTTATCGGAGAGGCCCATGTTGGGCACATTGGAGTTCAATGAGCTACTAGTGATCATTTTAAGACGTATAGATTCGTCGTGCATGCTACTTACATCAATAACCAAACAACAATAAACTGTATTGTGATCATAATCATCATTCGAGTCCATTCCCTGATAAGACGGAGTCAGCTTCCATTCCAACCAGACACGACACAATTTCCATATAAATATTTAACTAGATGACTATCGTATGACGTGTAGTGAAAAACCGAGAAACCTGCAGTAGGAACCGAATTATCTAGAAAGAAAGAAAAAGAAAGAAAAGTTATTTATTCGCGCCAACATGACGCACAAAATAAAATAAAAGTAACAACTCTGAAAAGAAACTTGGGGAAAAATATGCGTCACATCCGCGCAAAACGGCCATCGCTCAGCATAATGCTGTGTCTACAGTCTTTGCTTATTTACAATATCCGGTTTAAGAATTATAGATGAACAATGTGTTTTTATAACTTAAAAAAAATATTATGAAATACCTCATAAGAGGTATCAGGAAAATCTTTACTTAGTATAAAACAAAGTCGCTCCCGCTGTCTGTACGGTTAGATCTTTTAAACTATGCAACGGATTTTAATGCAGTTTTCAGCAATAGATAGAGTGATTCAAGAGGAAGGTTTATATGCTCCACATTAGTATCTACATTGCGCCCGTGTGAAGCCGGGGCGGGTCGCTAGTAATACAAAAGTAAGAGTCGTATGAGTCGAATATCATGTCGATAAAACTAGCATAAAAAAACACATAAGTAATACTATAATAATGAAGGAAAGCTGCCCGGTATAACATGTAGGTTTTATCATACGTAACAAGATGATATCCATCCGATGTTAATTTAATAGTCCTACAGACCTCCCGCGACAATCCGTGACTGTATTCTATATTGTATCTTAAAAGTTAGTCAATGGTATCGATTCTGTTGCGCACTTTGACAGGACCAAACTAAATTAAGGGTGTTTGTCTCTTTCTGTTTCAATAGAAAAAGAAAGTGACAGTTGCGTTTAGTCTAGTTTAGTACTGTCAAAATGTGCTACAGAATCGACACCATTGTCTTGAAAGATTAAAATTCTCTAAAGGAATTCTGCGTGTTAGGCCCATGATCGGCGTAAACTTTTTAAAAGAGTACTCCTAACATATGAAAAATAACTTAGAAAAGAGATACGTCAACACTAGGGACAGGAATAGGTAAAGCTTTATTAAAAACTTTAAAATTGCATATGAATTATAAATGTAGGTACTAATTTGTTACTTATCAGTAACTTATTTATTAAAGATACGACTCTTCTTAATTGGTCATAACAGTTCATTGTAATACCAAGTCATGATCTGCGTTAATACACAGCAAATTTAAATATGACGCTAGACCACGTTGGCGTCAAGCCAGCGTCCCCACCAACGATTCCACCACGCGGACTTAGAGGTTAATCCACCTCTAAGGCTGACTTTCCACCAGAGATGTGCTAGCGAGCTGAGCGAGGAGCAAGGAAAAATTCTATCAATAGTATTATTTCATTTTCCTGACCTCGCACAGAGCAGCAATCCTATTAAATCCTATTATTGGTCGTTTTTTCCTCGCTCATCGCTCCGCTCCCTAGCACAGCTCTGGTAGAAAGCCAGCCTAATCGTCTGCTTGATGTGCATCATGGCTTATCCTGCAGGAAAGATAAATACATTATAAGTATGATGTAGAGACAGCCAGATTGGTATATTTTAGTCATTACTGCCATAGTGTTATGTCGTACGGCATTTTGCTGTGGGGAAATGCTGCCGACATTCAAACTATCTTTGTTTGGCAGAAGAGAACTATTCGAGCAATTTATAACCTTAGTTTTAGGCATTCATTGAGGGATAAAATTAAAGAAATTAATATAATGACGGTCGCATCTCAATATATTTATGAAAATTTGATTCATATAAAGAAACATATCAATTTGTCGTCAACGTCAAGAAACGTCAATACTAGAAATAAAAATAATCTTATCCTACCAATTACTAGGCTCTAAAAAATTAGTAGGTAGGTAACTCATTTAGGTGTCAAACTTTTACAACAAAATTCCAAGCAATATTCAAGACTAGTCTTAATAAATTTTAGTCCTCTTTAAATCAGACTGTAAAAAAAAGGTTTCTATAAAGTTAAAGAGAGATGCTTGGAATTGAGCCGCTCGCTGTTATCACAGACACATCATTGTAATCATTGAAATTATTTTTATAATATTACATAAATACTTTTATTTATTTTTTGACATCTATGATATAGATGTTAATGAAAAGAGTTATCTCTTTTATCAATATTTTATATTTTTATTAAATTGTGAATGTGACTATCATGTAGGCTAGCTTTATACCTACACGAATTTTGTAACTGTTTTGAGTTGTTTTTTTTGTGACCTACGCAATGGCTGACGGATGGCTTGAGCTACGCGATGGCTGATTCATGCGTGCTCAGTTAGGACAGGTCAACTCAAACCTGCTATGGCACTTTCCTCAAAAGGCCATTCCAGGCCATGCCAGTTGGCCTACATTGTTACACTCGCATAGTTTTTATACCACAATGTCTGATCTTTTAAAGACACCTTGATTTCTGAGTTTGTTTTGGCTTTTCATCTCAGAGCTAGTCAGATAGGAAATGCCGGCGCCATCTAGTCTTAAAAAAACATTACATTGACTTGTAAAAGTGCCTGTAACAGATTTAGTTACAGAAATAAAAATGATTTATTATTTAGTAATGATATGCTTAGCTGCTTGCTTGCATGCAAGTAGGTGAACTAGATGTATAGGACAACCTGTCGCTGTCAAAAGACAGGTTTTACCAACTGACAAACTACTGAATTTTATGCCGAAAAGATTTTAAAATTGTTGAACTCTGCCTATTCATTCTAGCTCAACTCAACTGGCAACTCACCTGGCAGCATTTTTCGTGTAGTTCTAAAATCAACACCAGTTGGCGCCACTGCGAATATAGACCTATTAAAACTTTGTTTTGTACAGTCAGTGACAGGAGTCGCTGAATGAACACAATTAAATTACAATATTAGGTAAATTGTAATATAACTAGCTTTACAACGTACTATAAATTACTGTCTAATGTATTAAACATTTTGATTGAGTATTTGATATAAAACTTAACTGTTTAATAAGTGCTGTGTCTATTTAGTCATAGTTTAGATGAACAGAACCTTTTTAATTTTGACTCGGTTTACCGCATTCACAGTCCACGGGAGGCCACGAGCATCTATCCAATGAATCGCCAAGTTACCAAAGCTTGCCACACAGCTTAATGTTGTGTAAGGGTGTAGGTTTAACTAAACAGCCTTTCACGGTCCACTGCCGGTAATAGTCACCTCGCAAAGTGAGGCCACAATAACAACTCAGTTGGTTTACTTCAAAGTGAGACCACAATAACAACACAGTTGGTTTACTTCAAAGTGAGGCCACAATAACAACACAGTTGGTTTACTTCAAAGTGAGGCAACAATAACAACTCAGTTGGTTTACTTCAAAGTGAGGCCACAATAACAACACAGTTGGTTTACTTCAAAGTGAGGCCACAATAACAACACAGTTGGTTTACTTCAAAGTGAGGCCACAATAACAACTCAGTTGGTTTACTTCAAAGTGAGGCCACAATAACAACATAGTTGGTTTACTTCAAAGTGAGGCAACAATAACAACTCAGTTGGTTTACTTCAAAGTGAGGCCACAATAACAACACAGTTGGTTTACTTGAAAGTGAGGCAACAATAACAACTCAGTTGGTTTACTTCAAAGTGAGGCCACAATAACAACACAGTTGGTTTACTTCAAAGTGAGGCAACAATAACAACTCAGTTGGTTTACTTCAAAGTGAGGCCACAATAACAACACAGTTGGTTTACTTCAAAGTGAGGCCACAATAACAACACAGTTGGTTTACTTCAAAGTGAGGCCACAATAACAACTCAGTTGGTTTACTTCAAAGTGAGGCCACAATAACAACATAGTTGGTTTACTTCAAAGTGAGGCAACAATAACAACTCAGTTGGTTTACTTCAAAGTGAGGCCACAATAACAACTCAGTTGGTTTACTTCAAAGTGAGGCCACAATAACAACATAGTTGGTTTACTTCAAAGTGAGGCAACAATAACAACTCAGTTGGTTTACTTCAAAGTGAGGCCACAATAACAACACAGTTGGTTTACTTGAAAGTGAGGCAACAATAACAACTCAGTTGGTTTACTTCAAAGTGAGGCCACAATAACAACACAGTTGGTTTACTTCAAAGTGAGGCAACAATAACAACTCAGTTGGTTTACTTCAAAGTGAGGCCACAATAACCACTCAGTTGGTTTACTTCAAAGTGAGGCCACAAAACAACTCAGTTGGTTTACTTCAAAGTGAGGCCACAATAACAACTCAGTTGGTTTACTTCAAAGTGAGGCAGCAATAACAACTCAGTTGGTTTACTTCAAAGTGAGGCCACAATAACAACACAGTTGTTTTACTTCAAAGTGAGGCAACAATAACAACTCAGTTGGTTTACTTCAAAGTGAGGCCACAATAACCACTCAGTTGGTTTACTTCAAAGTGAGGCCACAAAACAACTCGGTTTACTTCAAAGTGAGGCCACAATAACAACTCAGTTGGTTTACTTCAAAGTGAGGCAACAATAACAACACAGTTGGTTTACTTCAAAGTGAGGCCACAATAACAACTCAGTTGGTTTACTTCAAAGTGAGGCCACAATAACAACTCAGTTGGTTTACTACCATCAATCATCTCTATCTATTGCAGTCCAATGTTGGACATAAATTTGCCTCTTAAATTTGCAGTAATCAATTTGATCCATACTAATACATACATTCATACATACATACCAACCGTCGGTCCCGGGTGTCATACGAATACCTATGACAGTCGTTACGGAAAGTCAGAAGCCCGAAAGTCTGACAACTGGTCTAACCTTAGGATATCGGCATTGCCCAGTAACTGGGTTGCGGAGGTCTAATAGCAGTCGCTCCGTGCAAAATACTGGTATTCTACCGCATCTGGTTGGACTGGAAGCTGACCCCAACATAGTTGGGTAAAGGCTAGGAAGAACAACAACAACTTGATCCATACTAATTATAGATAGACCAAACTCAACACCAAATTAACCGTGGAACAATCAAGAGAAGCATTGTTTGACCTAAGTACATGATATAACTACAAACTGAACTCTCTTCCTGAGTAGTCCTAGCTGATCGTTACCTACACGTATGTATTTCTCATTCAAACTCGATTTAAAATATTATTAACTATAAGGGGGATGACATCATAATTACTATATTTTTAGGCGAGTTACATCTCCGTATACCAGTAGGTTTTCAACGTGTACTACAGTGTCAATTTTTGCTTTGACTGGAACATTATCAATAGTTCTTTAAACTTCTAATACATTTGTTTTCCGTTCATCTTGATTGAGTCCACTGCTTCATTGTAAACTGTGACTGTAACTTAACGTCGTGTGTCCCTGTTAGATCGTTTTTCTACAGGAGGCAAGCCTCCGTCGCTGTATCGTTACAATTATTTTAGATATTGAGAGAATTAGTGAACGGCGATTAAAAAAGGAATTTATAAGGCGGATGTCAGTGGAAACGCCGGTAGAGGACGTCCAAGGACATACATCGATGTTATTGGTAATGTTCTTTACAAAGGACAGGTGCGTAGTACTCTCAACCAGCGTACGTGTATGACAAGATGTATGAATGTGTATGTAAGGGTCGTAGCATGTGGTGTTCTATAGTTTCTGCCTACCCCCATGGGAAAAAGGTGTGAGTTTATGTATGTATGTGTATGCATTTTAGATGGCTACAGTTCTGTTACTTATCGGTAAGAAAATCAAACATGAAATCACAAGGACTGGTACTATGCCGGGTGCATTAAAGAACTAATTGCGTCAGTTCTCGACTCTTTCTATTACTCATTAAAGAACTAATTGCGTCAGTTCTCGACTCTTTCTATTACTCATTAAAGAACTAATTGCGTCAGTTCTCGACTCTTTCTATTACTCATTAAAGAACTAATTGCGTCAGTTCTCGACTCTTTCTATTACTCATTAAAGAACTAATTGCGTCAGTTCTCGACTCTTTCTATTACTCATTAAAGAACTAATTGCGTCAGTTCTCGACTCTTTCTATTACTCATTAAAGAACTAATTGCGTCAGTTCTCGACTCTTTCTATTACTCATTAAAGAACTAATTGCGTCAGTTCTCGACTCTTTCTATTACTCATTAAAGAACTAATTGCGTCAGTTCTCGACTCTTTCTATTACTCATTAAAGAACTAATTGCGTCAGTTCTCGACTCTTTCTATTACTCATTAAAGAACTAATTGCGTCAGTTCTCGACTCTTTCTATTACTCATTAAAGAACTAATTGCGTCAGTTCTCGACTCTTTCTATTACTCATTAAAGAACTAATTGCGTCAGTTCTCGACTCTTTCTATTACTCATTAAAGAACTAATTGCGTCAGTTCTCGACTCTTTCTATTACTCATTAAAGAACTAATTGCGTCAGTTCTCGACTCTTTCTATTACTCATTAAAGAACTAATTGCGTCAGTTCTCGACTCTTTCTATTACTCAATTGAATTTTGCTACACTTTTATTCGATTTTATTAAATCACCATAACCTAGTCGTTAGCAATTAATTAATAAATCATGCATCAGTATTCAGCAACTGATTCACAAAGAAATGGGTGACAAAATCGATATCTATGAGATACCCAACAATATAAATATCAATGTCTGCGTTTCATCTACTTTATATTCTATTCTTATCTCGAGATCTAACTCACTGAACACGTCAAGAAATGATACAAGTTTATGGTTAGAAGATGCATCACAAAACTACTTAAAAATTGCGTTTGTTTTAAAATCATACATAACTTATATTCCAAAGGAAGACTGTTGCTATCTAGTCCAGACTTTACCAATGTCAATATTAGCTTATTTCTGATAATTGGCGAGCTCATTAAGTTTTTCAGGCCAGAAGTTAAACTTACAGACACTGACAGAATAATCGAAATACAATATGATCGGGATCCGTAACTGTGTGTAGTTCCCCTGGCCAATGCGACAAAATAAATGAACCATGTTCATTAAGTGAATACTCTTATTCTCTTTTGTTCTGTCTTCGTTAGTTCAAGAGTGTTTATCATCATCATACTTATCAGCCCACAAACGTCCACCGTTTTTACATGGGCCTGCCAAGTAATATAATACAACCATCTTCAGTTTAAAGAGATTTATTTCTTAAAGAACATTACAGTTCACTTAAAAATAAACTTAAACTAATTTACCATAAGTACCCCCTTTATTATAAATTGCGTTATATGTTTACAATATAGTTGTTTGGGAAAGGGGATGTAAAGTAAGTAGTCTCTGTGACTTCAAAATGTTGAAGTCACAAAGAAGTACATCTTAATATCTATTTAGGTACTAGTGGCCATCCTAGCTTCGCACGGGTGGACATTTTTCTCGTTTTTGTAACATTTTTACAAAACCATGTATGCTCCGCTCCTTCCTCGATAAATGGACTATCCAACACAAAAATATTTTTTCAATTCCAACCAGTAAGTTCCTGAGATTAGCGCGTCCAAACAAACAAACAAGCTCTTCAGCTTTATAATATTAGTATAGATCTAAATAACATCCAGGGGAATACAGTCGTGAAATATAACTTACTTTATACAAAATATAACTTACTTTATACAAAATACATATCGATAATATTCGCTGTTTACGCACAAATCGTGTTTAAAATTTATCTCAAACATTTGCAATATCTTTTTTTTGCAAAATATCCTTACTATACAGTGATCCAGTTTCGAATTAAAAAATATGTATATTGTGGTGAACTTAAAACACGCTGGTTAAGATTAACTGGAAGAATGAGTAATGGTTAAGGAGGTGTTATTGTGGTAACCTATTTTTATAGCAGAAACCATTTTCCTGTTGACTAAAAATAATAATAATGCTTTTCAGGATAACACAAACCAGATAGAATATTTAGAATACTTTAAAGTGACCAAAATTGTTTTCAAAGAATGAAAATGCGATAAGTAGCTTCCAGACAATTATAAAAAATATGAGCGTTTTAAATATAAACGAGCTGTAATACCTAACTACTAACTGCAGTTAATTAATTAAGTTTTAAGTGTTCTTAAAACAGGATTGTCATCCTATTATTTTTCGAACTCCCTGTCACTATGTATATACAATTCTGGGAATAAACTCTTTATATTTCGCTTCCGTTAATGTCCTACTTATTTTACGAATATCATCTTAAAAATCACAAAACTAAAATAAAAAGTAATACGAGAGATGCCTAAAATTATTTTCAAATGAGAACAGAACGAGTACATAGGTATTTGGAGGCGAGTACATAAGTAAGCAAGATTAAAAGCAGCCCACTGCTTTCAGACGAGGGCCGCGGACTACGCGATATTATAATCGAAAGAGCCCGCATTACCGCCGGGAGGCAACACCCTAGTCACGCCCTCTCTGTCACACTCACTGCCCCACATAAAGCTGTCCTGCTCGCACGCGGTGCAAAAAGAAATCATTTATAGCAAGAAAGGTGTAGTATATCATTAACTTAAATAATTATGTAGGCGAACTCGCGGGAACTCCACAGTCGCTAAAGTTTCGCGTCGCGTTAGACTTACCAGCATCATGGTATATATGTAGCTAGTTGTAACGTTAACGCGCGCGTTCGACTTGTTGCTGGGTTGCGAGGTAAGGTTGTGTGGATAGTTTCATGATTACAGTTTCGCATAATGGAGTGCGGAGTGAAGTGACTCCGCGGCTTTAATCATTGGGGAAATATTCCGCGCCCGCGACTTAAAGCGCGAATTATTATTTTTTCTCGGTTCCTTGTTCAACCTTTATGTTGGCGGAAATACTTAAGTATTACATAATAAAACGCGATAAGTACATGACAATTAAAATTAATGTACGCTTTTTAATATACAAAAGCTTCTCCTGAGCTCTTGAAGCGTACAAAATGTTATGTAAATGAGTGAAATGAGATCTATGAAGTCCCAAAAAGGATTTTGTAATTTATTGCAACGAACTTTTATCTACATTTATTTTTCCCAAACGTTTGCTTATAAGTACATTTAATTAATACATTTCTAATTACAAGCAGAAAGCTCATCGTCATTATTGAGTCGAATAAAATTCTTAAAAACCATATTTATCATAATACCATAATAGTATTGGATGATGCAGTAACCTAAGAGCATCATTCTCATCGAACACCAGTTTATTCAATTATAAAGGTAGGAGATACTATAATCGGATTTAACTACAATCATATAGTTCCCAAAAAACGCTCGCCAAATATACGTGAACCTTAGTCCAGCAATGGCGTGCACGTGTCTCAGATACTTTTTGTATCCAGGATCCCATCGCAGTCAACAATGTGCACAGGCCTCTCCGAAATTACGCTACAACACTCGGTCTTCCGCGGTCCGCTTTCTATGACAAACACATGATTTCCCTAAGGGCCTGCGCCAACAGGCGTCACGGCATGGGAAAAGGTTTTTCAAGGTCAAATAATTTTAAACCTTATTGTAATATCCATTAGGACTAGTATTTACCCCACTGCGAGATGCTTCGGCATGCCGCGGTACGGCCCTAATTTAGCTGTTTGAAATAGTGCAGCATCCCTGACTTTGTTTTATTTTCATAAAGAAACAGTGAGCATTATCCGACAACGGCCCTGTAAACAAACTGATGTGAGGACGTATCCATGAAGTGAGCTATCAGTCTCCTGTTTTCTCTTCTCAATGGAACAAACGATTGCGTGGCGGGCGAATGTTTAGTTGGACCATAGTGTTGTGACCATTAGTCAGTCAGATACAGCGCTACCGTTTACTAGTCGTCCAGGATGTGCCGCCGAAAGCCTCCTATCGTGCACCACCACAGTGTTACGTTTTTGTAGTATAAAACACTACGTAGGTACACTAGCAAATAACTTTCAAAAATTATCAAAGCTAGTAAGTACTTTTTACTTGTTTACACTGAAAGCGTCACGTTAGCAATATTTTCTAATTTAACTTGCTTCAACAACTCGCAAAACCATGTTGACACGACCTGCGCACAAGTCAGTCTTAGTGGACGGCTATCAAGTTGACCTAATTGTATAGAATAAAATAAAACACACAAATACATTAAACATCTATTGATAACGTGGCATGGTTTATATTAGCTAGCGAAGGCAGGCAAGGTCTTATTCGCTCAGGGCAGTCGATTTTGGTTTTCTTCAAAACAATAAATAAAGTCACTTTATTACCCATCATATTGTTTAGTCGGCGATATTTATATTTGTATGGTCTATGGAACTTACTATTAACTATATTTTCGTGCTATGATGTTATTTATATGTACTTACTTATTTAGTTTTTAATAATTGTTAAATGCACGATACATGAGAGGTTACAAACCCTCTCATGTATCGTGCAGTTAATCATTCAATCATACACAAATCATACTTACCCACACTTTTAACAATAAAAGTGTGGGTAAGTATGATTTGTGTATGTTGGCTGGACATCAGCAATACATAATTTAACAATCAATCAAGTCATTTATGTACGATATAGACATAATTTTGACAATCTACATTCACGAATAATTAAATAACATTTAGGGTCGAGTCTAAGGCCGCCGTGGGTCACTATGTGCACAACTCTTTTACATTAACCTACTCAGAAGTTCATTACCCTTAACCTATTCATATTAGATAATACCTACTAACTTTATCTAACTACGTCTAGGTAAAGCTCGTATTATCCAATTGGAGTTGGTTCAAGTTCGAAATACGCAATTTTATTTGTTAAATTCTGACTTTATCCAAAGACTTTGGATAGTAGTACTAGTTTTATCTGTATATACAATTATCTTCATCCCCCACCTAGCATTAACCCTAATTATGTTTTATTCTTCGGCTTTGCCCCCTTTGACCGTATTCGCACCTGATGGTAAGCGCAAACAGGGTCTAAGATGCAGCAGACGGTCCAAGTAACAAAGATGGGATTCCTCTATACCCCTCTGGCTCTCACATACACATGACGGAAAGCAGTAAACTGCTTCGCAGTCACTTTAATGTAAGGATAGTTTTCAGTTAGGCTAACCGTACAGATTGTACCACCAAGCGTGCTAGGTTTTGTTAAATCTTACTACGCACGTCTGTTCCTAGCGTGCGGTGAGGAAGTTTTACATTGTACCCCGTCTCCATACGGGATTTATTAATATTGAAGAATTTTCATTGAACTAGTACCTATAGATTTATTTTTCAATTTACATAATGAACACACCTATTGACTGAGTGACATCAAGGAACGTCTGTCTTACTCCTTACCCTCGTACACCCAAGCCCGTGCCGCCTTGGTCCCTGAATTACCATATCAACAAACTGTCGATCAAGCGACCCTTCAGGACCCATCCCCCGCGCCTCCCCTGTACTGTACCCCGCAGACCTCCCCGCTGCTTCTTGTTAACGAGATACATTTGCTGATTGATAAAATAGAATAGAATAGAATATACTTTATTGTACACCAAAATTGTAACACAGCTCTTATACAATAACAAACATTAAAGGGTACAATGGCGGTCTTATCGCTGATAGCGATATCTACCAGACAACCTTTGGATGAACAGGAAGTCAATGAATAAGATAGAGGGGTAGTCCATGGTGTACTGCTGCAAAATATATACTACACACCATACATAGACATAATACTTACATATAGGTATATATATATATATACATTTATAAATATTGTAATATATATATATATATGATATTATATAATTATGTGATAGGGAAAACAAGGTAGATTGATGATGAGGTACTAATTTATGAGGAATTAGAAACGTGTTGAGAGAAGAAATGATCTTTAACTAATATAATAGACGTTAAAATGAAAGAAATAATACTAACAGCTTTTGTTCAATGATTTTTGGAAAAACCTAAAAAAGACGTTAATCCCATAAAATAAGCTTGTCGAATTCGTATGGCTTTTTTTAGATAATTTCAAATGTCAAAACTAAAATTGTTACTTTTATTTAATGATAGTAAAAAGCAGTCAAGAGCATGCTAGTGTACTTTTATTTAATGATAGTAAAAAGCAGTCAAGAGCATGCTAGTGTACTTTTATTTAATGATAGTAAAAAGCAGTGAAGAGCATGCTAGTGTACTTTTATTTAATGATAGTAAAAAGCAGTGAAGAGCATGCTAGTGTACTTTTATTTAATGATAGTAAAAAGCAGTCAAGAGCATGCTAGTGTACTTTTAATAACCCTGAATAGTAATTTTACCTGTTCATGCGATGTCACTGTTGTTAACTTTGTAGGTACTATACTATCATGTCTAGTTCATCTACCGTTTGAGAACATTTTATAAACGTGATTTTTAAGGCAAAAGATAAGATACTAAATAAACAAGAATACAATATGTAACTTAATCTTGACACAAATAATTCTAAGAAAAAAATTATGTACCTATTACATAAAATTGAAAATCTCGCGACAAGCTTTTATATCATATAAATTAATTAATTGTATAATGTAATAAATAGATGGGCTTGATTTAATTTTAAGTTTATTTTCTTCTTTTTAGAACATTTAAATAAAAGCTTGTTTTTAAAAATGTTTTTTTTCGTATTAATTTATTTTAGAAATAATTGAGCCGTCTACTTTTATTTTAATAATATACACCGAAGACTTGACCATAAGTGATAT
Source organism: Amphipyra berbera (assembly GCA_910594945.2). NCBI lineage: Eukaryota > Metazoa > Arthropoda > Insecta > Lepidoptera > Noctuidae > Amphipyra > Amphipyra berbera. The sequence continues at coordinate 20,524,775 of OU343133.1, forward strand.
TTGTACAGTAGCTCCGTGTTATATGGCGAGCCTGGTCGTTAGTGCCGTGCTGATAAAATACGAAACTCCAGGCTACCAACCACAAATTCCTTACAGAAAATATTCGAAACCCTGGCCGGTCTGAGCCTCACTCGGCAGATGCGCATACAAAGATGACATCAATAAGGTAAGACCGTCATATTAGCAGAGTTTTCTGACAGTTCATGTCAAACCCCCCCCCCATAGCCATAACCCTATCCAAATAACTTTTTAAACTTTATGTGGACTATTCTGGCAGAATAGTTCACAAAATGTTTAAAACTTTATTTAGATATAAACCTGATGTTGAGCACAGACAGGGTCTAAGATGGGGCAGACGAATCCATGTAACAGAGATATGGAGGGATGCCCCTACACCCCTCTGGCTCTCACTCACACACGACGGAACACTGTAAACTGCTTTGCTTCAATGTAAGGGTGGTAGCTAGACCATATAGATCCTACCACCAAGCAAATGTTTACAACATCATAATTCTGTTTCATAAAGAGTTTATTGCTTATTTGTATAATGAATATTTTACTTTGAATGATTCATCACTCAGTCATGAGCACTTGAAGTGGAAAATTGCCTCTTAACGGATTGAAATATTATGTAGAGTTTGTTTAACTAAGAATAACGCAATAAATAGGTTAAATTTATGTTTAGATTGTTATTTAAATAGAAAACATTGAGTGATTTCTTCAAAATATATGGTTATTACCTTGCCTGAATTAAGTACCTTATATTTCAATGAGATAGAAAAACCGACATTGTTCCTTCATAGCTTTATAAAGCTTTAAAATTTCCGATAAAAATTGTTAAGATATAATTAGTAATTTAAAAAAATAAAATAAAAATAAACTTATTTATTTTCTCTCGCAATAGGTTAGACACACAACAGTTTTAGATATAAAACTATATCAAATCACATTGTGAGAGCTAGCGCATGTTGTAGGTTTGAAAAACCTGTATTACAGGTCACACTCAGTGGCTGCATAAAAATTTGGCCTCATGTGATCATGGTACTTACATGTAAGAAGTACTAAATAATTCAAACAGTTAAAAGAAAGAAAAAGATAAATCAGAAAAGAAATACAAAAAAAAACATTTTAACAAAAAAAAACCGACTTTAAAAAAAACGAAAAAAGAATAAAATAGTTACCATTTTATATAAGTAACAGATTCAGAAATCGGTGCTAAACCACGCTGAACCAAATTGAAGGCATCGACTTCTGAAACTGTTAATTTTATAATATGGTAATTACTTTACTCTTTTTTTCGTTTTTTTTAAGTCTGTTTTATTTTTGTTATAATGATTTTTATTTTTTTCATTTTAGTGGCCTTAATTAAAACATTGTTGGACCTAGGTACTAAAGACGTTGCTCGTAACATAACCACATCATCACATTATGCGTCATTGAGGAGTTCCATTGTCTATCTCCGACGTTATTCATCAGATCTTCACCAAATTTAAATGTGACCATTCCGAAAGAATATTCTTTCAAACAAAAAAATATTTTTTCAAATCGGTTCATAAATGAAGATGTAGTGAGGTAACAAAAATTTAAAAAAAAAGTTGGATTTTTAGGAGCAAAATAAGCATACAATATCATAACAAAGATCTGGAAAAGTGATTAATGAGCCAGAATTGTGATTTAAATAAACTAAATAATTAGGTGAAGCAATTTCTCTGTATCGTCATAGCTAAGAGTTTTCAAGAATTTAGTCACTTTTCGTTTGCGACTGAGTTTGTGTAATGGATATATATTATGATTGTTGTTTATAATATTATATAGATAACCCCAAGGTAACAGTAGAATTTGTGTAATGGAGATATATTATTATTGTTGTTTATAATATTATATAGATAACCCCAAGGTAACAGTAGAATTTGTGGGACAGACTTGAATGGAACGGTATTGTTCGGCACACAGTAGGTACCCTTTCGTCGTTTATCTTTCATTAGATCCGAATCATAGTACAGCTGTGAATGCTTTTTGAGGACTGCGTGCAGGACGAACGTGTGTCTTATGGACAATATATCCCGCTTTTCGTACAAGTTGACTGTAGGAAAGCGGAAGGAGAAGCCAACAGCAACCTTAAATATAGCACGTTGGGCTCTTTCCGCCTCAATCAGGTGTATTTTAGCAGCACCTCCTCAGATGATGGAGTAGCCAACAAGCGACTGACACAAGGCACAGTAGACCATCTTGATGGTGCGCAGGTCGGCAACGTAACGTAACTTAAATATGTGGTTTGAAGCTATAAGACATGACATGAAAAATGCCGGCTCCATTGGCGTATACAAGGTTAGTCGGAAAGTGAGTACTAAGCCGCCACTTAATGTATCACTGATGATTTTTTTATAGAAAGTGTTAAAATTTCAAAATTCGATTTAATAAAATACATGCAAAATTATTTTTATTTTAGTTTTTTTTTTAAATTCTTCATCTTTACTTTAATTACGAATTCAGAAAATGGAGGGTCTAATCTGTGGCCCCAAATATGACCTACAATGTAAACACAGTTGATCATAGCTGAGGATAGATATAATTTAGCGTATTTTTTATGAAATCTTTGAACAGCTATTTCTCTTATACTAATGACTTTTGGGGAAAGTTGTAGAACAAAAGTTATCCATTGTAGCGACCCATACTCGCTATCGCAACCGCTTCCGAGTCGGTTATTATGGGTACCTTAACACGCTTTCTGCTTATTACCCCTTTCCGACTAACCTTGTATAGTGGCTAATGGATTATCTTGTGCGTTAGAGGGCGTGGTTTTGATTCCCGCACGGAATAAATATTTGTATGGTCTACAGATAGTTGTCCCGGGTGCTGGTCCATGTGTGATTTTTGTCTGTAGACGCTTCTACGACACAGAATGAATCCTAGTGTGGGAAAACGGTGGTTGGGCTGATACATGGGTCTCTAAAAACCGATATTTATTATTCTTAACAAGTGAACCGGTGATCGCAGGACCCATTCACATTCGTGCCGCAATATAGCATTTCATTGCCAATATTAAATCAATATCCTTTGAAATATGTCTCCATCTTAAAAAATTGGAGAAGAAAAATGATAACTTCTTTAACTGCTTTTAACTCTCGTTAGCTTGATTCTTTGTATTAAAAAAGTGTTTGTTAAAATGGTGCTCAATTGTAAAGATTTTCTCATCCGTAAATAAAAATTTTCTGTGACTTCCCTTTGCGTACCGCTTCAGTAGTTGTTTCGATTTTACCACCCTATTCTTATTTAAATTATCAGTTAAAAAATGACCAGTGCGTCTCTTATAGGCTGCACGTCCTAAGTCATCTTTTAAAATACGCGACATGGTTCTGGATGCTATCTTCATCTCCCGAGATAAAATCTTTTGCTTTCGGACAGGATTTCTTCGAATTCTTTCCCTTACTGCTTTGACCACCTTTTTCGTACGAACACTACGTGGACGGCCAGATCTTTTTCTGTCACAAACAGAGAAGGTCTCATTGTACCTATTAATAGCCCGGGACACAAACATTTGACTAATACCAAGCGTATGGAGAGTTTTAAAAATTGCATTTGGCTCCATACCAACATTGTGTAATGCAATCACAGCGATTCGGTTCTCTTTATCACCCCCCTCCATATTAATATCGCAAAATATTGTACAATGTATTGGCGCCAAAATTAGAAAAGTCAATGAACAATCGTATAAAAATGACAGATTCCAAATTCAAATATATATATCTTTCTTATTTTTAATTGTAACAGTATTTATGGCCAGACTAGGTATACTCGTAATGTGGCCCAAACTGAAATAGATAATAATTTACAACGCTCATGAAGTTAGGATATCAATTAGGTAGGTATATTCTATTAAACTAAGAACACTACAGTATAATGTAACTAATAACAAACAATAATATTATAATGTAATAGGTATATTTTGTAAATATGATCAGTTTCCATGTGATCAGTGTAATAACATCTCTACGGGAGCCAAAAATTACGTATCTAAACGTCTGCATAAAATCCGTAAGAGTTCTATAAGGGATTTCGTTTTTCTTGTCAAATATGGTAGAGCCCTAGATTCCCTATTAATTAAATATTTAATAAATACATGGAAAAGATTTTTGACACGCTGGCAACTGAATTTAACTGTCAATGTTTAGTTACAGTACAAGTTTCGTCAATTTGCCATTTCACAGAAGAGTTGGCCGAACAGTAATTTGATTGGATGGAATTGAAAATTAAAAGATTATAAAACCAAGGATTATACCCTCATGCTGAACATTGAAGCTCGTAGTGACAGGTGCCAAAGAACAACCGTAACTTATCTGCGGTAATAAATAAAAACGATCTGCAAATTATGGTTGCATTGTCAAACTTGGAACCCTTATGATTTGGTTATAGTACTATTAAACTGGGTGTAGTGTATCCTACTATTTGAATTATCCAATGCAATCAGGAGAAAGTCCAATCCGGTTGAAGTTTTTTTAAACCGTTCGCACCGACACGCACTTATCTTTTTCTCAATAAAGGATGTAAAATTCAAGTCTAAAGTTAGAAAGAGTTTTTTAAGGGAGATGTGTCTAAGTGCCATCCACGAATGACCCAACACAAAACTACACAGTTCAGGTTGAAATATTTTTTATATAAATAATAATTTTCGTATTTACAAAGTCCCTTTTTTAGTTTCGTTGTAGCATTTCTATATTCTTGATATTCCTGTTAAAGTTAACTAGAAAGAATTACAAAAACTGCCTCGTTGGTCTAGTGGTGGCAAGCGCGACTGCTGATCGTGTGGTCCTGGGTTCCATCCCCAGGTCTGGCAAAGTGTTATTGGGTTTTTCAGTGTGGAATTCCTCAGTAGCAGCTCCGTTATTTATTCATGTGGTAACATCCCGGAGTTTGGATTTGTGCCCGGTTGATAGTAATAGGCTCGCCCCCTATCACATGGGACTTAAACATAATGGCGAAATGAAGGTGTTACTATACACCTCTGCCCAACCTTTCGGGGAATACAGGCGCGATGTTATGTTTTGTTAAATATAAAAAGTTGAGTCCGTCAACTTCTATGGCAACATTTGTAACTAGCAACGAAAATATAATCTTTGCAGCAATATCTAAAATAAAGATATCGTATTAGTACTTTTTTTGAGTTTTTTAAATATACAACATGTTACAAAAATACCCCTAAAGCCGAAAGGCCGTTAAAAGATCCCTTGTAAGGAGTCTATTGGCAATATTTGAAAACCGTAGTATGACCCAAAAAAAAAGAATTTTGATAAAACATAAAATAATCATCGTTGAAACGCATCCCTGAAAACATATAACTAAAGAGTACACTACCCAGAAAGTTATTTACATTCTTACCTAATTTCCTCTGAGAGGTAAACGACAACAACCATAAAAGGCTACTTGATTATTTACATTTTTCATGGGGAATTATGTAACACGTTGTAGAGACCTTATACTAAAACTCTATCAAATCTTAAAGGCAATTAGAGAAAAATAATAAATGTCATAAATATTATCATGTCAAAAATGACATGGTAGCTAAATGAGGAACTCTCGGTATCTAGCAATCTACCTTCTATTATGTTTTGTTATGGGAACCATCAGCAGGAAGAAAGGCACCATGGACTACATTCACCGGTTTACATAGATACCTCAAACGTTTTAAGAGATACACCGGTTTACGTAGATACCTCAACGATTTTAAGAGATACACCGGTTTACGTAGATACCTCAAACGTTTTAAGAGATACACCGGTTTACGTAGATACCTCAAACGTTTTAAGAGATACACCGGTTTACGTAGATACCTCAAACGTTTTAAGAGATACACCGGTTTACGTAGATACCTCAACGATTTTAAGAGATACACCGGTTTACGTAGATACCTCAACGATTTTAAGAGATACACCGGTTTACGTAGATACCTCAAACGTTTGAAGCTTTTATTGGTCTGAAGCATAAGAAAAAGAAGAAGCAGGAAACAGTCGGCTGCAAAACGAAACACAACAGTATTAATTATTAAATAAAAAATACAGAATACTAGTCAATAATATAATAAAAAAAGGCGATGACGTGTGTCTTACAGGTGCGCCGCATAGGTGTGTCTTACAGGTCGCCGCACAGGTGTTCTTCAGCATAATGACGGACAAGTATTATTAACGACCGTGCGGATCACATGATTTGCGAAGTTAACCAACACTTGTCACGTTCAGTCCTTGGTTGGGTGACCATTCGATAAACATCGAGACCCCTCCGTGCCTCGGAGAGCACATTAAGCCGTCGGTCTCAAGGGTCATACGAATACCTATGACAGTCGTTACGGGTAGTCAGAAGCCCGAAAGTCTGACAACTGGTCTAACTTTAGGATATCGGCATTGCCCAGTAACTGGGTTGTGGAGGTCTGATAGCAGTCACTCTATGTAAAATAATGGTTTACAGCCGCATCTGACCCCAACACAATTGGGAAAAGCTAGGCAGAACGAATGACAAGACAACTAGTGCCTGACGCTGGTTTTCAACAGAACCTTGTAAGTTGTAAGTAACTCACGAATGTGTCAGTTGAAATTCAATAAGATGGCTCTGAGCCGCATAATTAATACTACGGACTAATACCTATTCCGTGATCAACACCCAGTTAACAAGAGCATATTCGTAATCCAATGCAAAGAACGATCGCGAGGTTATAATAACGCCATATTATTGTCGCCAGCACCTGGCTTGCCAAACGCATTGGGGATCACAGTTTATTGTTATCAGTGCAAACGAGAGTGCTGCCCATCGCCAGGACATCATAACTTGGTCACCTATTACGACACTCATAGAGATAGAGAGTTGGTGATCTATACTTAGCCGGGAACAACATGGCCATACATAGTGCTCGTCTACCTACCTGGCTAGCCCGACTCATAGTTATGAACGGGATATAGCTTATTATCAAAATGCATTTATTTTGTACCTTTACATACCTAAAAAATAAACAATACAAGGTTACTTTGAAATAACTGGTGAACATTCACACGAGTTACTAGGTAGGTATCATTATCAGAACACATTCAAATAAAAAACACCAAATATTTAGTTAATTAAATAAAAAGATACCTATCAATTCAATCGAATCAGTTTCCTCCTTTTGCTAACAATCTACTATTACCTATTAATTGATCCTTTACCTATGTCTATTTGATAATTAATTTACCTCAAATGTCGATGCTGTAAAAAAATATAAAATATGCTCCAGCATGAATAATGATGTGATTTCCCCACACAAAATTAATGCAAAACGGATCGTCGGATTCCAAATAGAACTCGAAAGGACTTCATTAGGCGCAAAAATCTTGTCGCAGCCGTCGGAGGCGCGGCGCCGAGGCACGGTGGCATCGGGCGCGGGCGGCGGAGCTGCGTGCGCGAATTATGCAATTTCATTTCAATTTGCGACCGCAAAGATTTCGCGAGGGCCGGAGCCCCGCGGAAGTGAGGCCGGCCCGCGGCGGTGCGGGGCGGAGGAGGGGGGGGTGAGCTGACACGGGAGGTGGCTATTAAGGCGGCTGCACACACGACGGGCGGCAGTTTTTTCGCCACCCTCCGTAAGACTCCGCGCGACATTACACCCTAACACCACTACTTAGAATCGAATCGGCCGCGAGGGCGTGTTGATTAAATTATTTCTCCATTATTTGATTCGCCACCTCTTTCAATATGGCGGCAAAAAAATCACCGTGACGTGGGGAGATCGGAGTGCGCCACAATAACATGTTCTCACCCACCACACGGGGAAACAATTAATTAGCGAAATGTCAATTGTGGCTAAGTACGTACTTAGTGCTATAGAATTTAATGGAGGTGGATGTGTGAAGTGTGGAGTGGTGCCCTTCTCGTTACAGTTTGTGATAGAAAAATTACAAATCGTAGTACTCGTGAGTGATGAGCCTGTCAATATTTATGCGTGTTGGTGGAATCAGAACTTTATTAACTTTGTTAACCAGCACATAGTATTAAATCAGACTATAACTGGTTAAGCTGCAATAGTGTAGCTTGGAGTTGGATCAATAAGAATCCATCGTATAAAACATGACTAATAAAAATAGAAAAACAAGAATGGAGGTCTCTTATATTTAGTGTACACCATAGCTAACAACAATAACAGAAGCGCCACATCTCTTCTTCTATTATCGCAACAAACTGCCATGCAATAGCAACAAGTTGCTAAAGTGAATAACATTACACATACATTGGTAACACACCTAAATACAATAAATTCATAAGTTTTTATTTAGAATAGATCAATTACATCCGCGGAATACACAAGATTCCGTGGTTACATCATTGTAAAACCTCAACACTATAGGTGCATGGTTTCAAATCGTAGGTTTTATGGAGAAGAACCGATACGAAACTACATGAGTACTCTTTTAAAATAATAATAGTCGATTAGGACTTGGGTAAACGTGAGAAACATTGGTATTCCTTATAGTAACAGAAGTAAAATTGCAGACAATCCACAAACTGGTAGGTACGGCCGACACAAACCTTTAGAATCAATTAATTTTATAACAAGAGAAATAAAAACGTTACATTATAGCTAAGTATGGAATACCATACTCAAGAGGAACAACTTAAGGTAGAGTCCTGGGACCTGTGTCTACACCTAGCGAGACCCCTCTCATAACAAAGCACAGATGGTTAAGGGAATTAGTTGTTCCATCGAAAAAACCCAAAAATTGTGTGTGTATATTTTTTTTTATATACGTGACTTTGAAGTTTAGAATTGCTGTCTGTAAAGTTTAACCTAAACCATTACCGTTTTGGTCAGATCTTCACCTGCAGGAACGGTGAAAAGTACCTTATCAGTTGGACAAACTATTTATTTATTTTTATTATTTGTAGAAAGTTAACTAAGGACCTACTAAATTATGTGGCTTATTAAATTACTTACACCTAAAATTAAATTGCTGACAGCACAAGCACAATAACAACAAGACTTCAATAAAGCACTGCTACTTGAAACTATCTAGGTACCTACATATTACAAGTTAGAGTCACCAGCTCATCTATAAACTATCTAGGTACCTACATATTACAAGTTAGAGTCACCAGCTCATCTATAAACTATCTAGGTACCTACATATTACAAGTTAGAGTCTCCAGCTCATCTATAAACTTTGCTGTACCTTCAAAGGAATTGTTAAAAAAATATAATTTATATTTTGTGGCTGTTTGCGGTTTAACTAGAGAATTAATGTTGAACCAACTAAACTGACGGGGGCTCCGCCGCCGCCCGTTAAGATAAAGTACACCGAAATCATCAAGGATACCTACCCATAGTCGGGCAATATTAAGGAGATGCACGCCGTTGGAAAGTATAGCATTTATCCCATGTGGAGACCGGTTAGAATATAAAACTTCCTCACCGCACGCTGGGAATAGACACTTGTTGTAAGATTCAACAAAACCCAGCACGCTTGTTAGTAGGATCTATACGGTCCGCCTGACTAGCTACCACCTGAACATTAAAGTCCAGCGCCAAGTAATTTACTGTGTTCCGTCGTGTGTATGTGAGAGCCAGAAGGGTTAGGGGAATCCCTCTATATCTGTTCCTTGGATTTGTGTGCTCCATCTTAGAACCAGTCTGCGCTTACCATCAGGTGAGACTAGGACCAAAAGCGACCAAATCGAGAATAAAAATAAAAAAACCGTCGCGAGACTGAAGAAATGTTACCAATAGATAAGATATTATTTAGCGATAAAATAGGTGAACTAACCCAAATTGCCTGTTTGTGACTGCCTGCAACAGTTACGAGTCATCAAACCGCCAAATAACCGGGCCTGGGCTAGCTAGGAATTCGCTAGGCATAATCAAGTTCAATTTTATTTGTACCATAGAACTTTCTTTTTCTTTCTTATTGAAAAATAGACAACACAATAGTAAGTAATACAATACGACATGAAATACCTAAAACATTGAGCTATAATCGACTAATAGTTCTACTAAAATATTGTATTGTCCCAATAATAGGAAGTGACAGACAGCGAGCCATCAGCTAAACAAACGAACCAACACCAGATACTATAGTGTGGTGGATGCGGAAGACATGCGGGGACGGGGGCGGGGGCGGGGGACGGTTGTTTGGACAGCGGCACAATAGCGGCGGATACGAACGCGAAAACGAACCTTTATAAGCGCGATAAAGGAACTTAAACGTCTTTAAAAGCATTGAGTCGAGGTGTCGCGTCCCGCCGCGCCCCTAATGACGTAAATCGAGCCCGCACTCTTTTGTTTTGTTTCCGATAACCGCCGCAATCCGCTCCTTATTGGGTTACCGCCTTTAATCATTGACGCGCCGAGCTCTGTAACCGAGCTGTGCCCCTAACGACGAGCAAGGCGCAATCAATACGCACCTCCCGCCGCCCGCGCCGGCACCAGCCCGCCACCGGCCGGAGACGATTGTGTAATCAATACTCCTTTGATTCAACCAAATAAAAAAAATGAGTAATTGAATCCTACTCTGAAGATTGTACAAACTAGATGACTTGTGTACTGAGGGGTCGTTTGAGGTGATAAATTAGAAAGACTGCGGATTTCTACCGACGTGGGGTCTTATTACTCCACTGGAGTAAAGCAATTTGATAATATGACAAAAAGATTTAGAAATTCTGTAATGATCTACTAAACCGAAAATGGCGCAAATTATTAAACAGAAGATGAAAGTTTTAATGATACCACTGAAATTAAGATAACGAATAATGAGACATTGAGGATAAAAAGTCAGTTATAATAATACTTCGGCCATTTCTGTTAGCCCTTTTTATAGGCTGCACTACAAAGCAAAAGTTGACCAATAGGTATAGTTTAACGGAGTGGGACTCACACTAGTCGGTACAGTCGTTAAATTAGCCCAATTGTATCTTATTTGCAAGTGGTGATAACCCAGCGGTTGACCGATGAACGCTTGCCTTCCATGCAAGTCGGTCCGAGTTCAGTCGCGACCCGCACTCAGGGCCGCAATTAACCATAGGCTAGCATAGCATAAACTGCAGCCTAGGGGTCCGCACGACAAACGGACACGCTAAACTAAATTCTCAATTTTTTATGGCACCGATTGGCATCTACCTTGCTACTTACGAGTGGCTTCATTATCGAGGAGCTCAGCAGTACCGGGTTCGGTTGTTACATAGACGGTGTCTGCGTCAATAACATCAGTTACGCGGACGACATGGCGCTGTTGAGCGCGTCGATTTGTGGCTTAAGAAAATTGGTTGCTCAGTGTGAGGAGTACGCGAGAACATATGGCTTGATGTACCTACAATTGTAAAAAGTCGGAGAACATGATCTTTGAGGCCAGTGGTAAAAGCCGTGGTAACGTACCACCTTTATTACTCAACCGCATACCGTTGCAGAGTCTACCAATTTAAGTACCTCGGTCATATATTGACCCCTGATCTCAAAGAAGATGCCGATGTTGAGCGAGTGCGCAGGGCGTTGTCGGTTAGGGCGAACATGCTGGCCAGCAGGTTTTCACGTTGCTCACTCGCTGTAAAAATCACTCTCTTCCGAGCCTACTGTACGACCTACTACACGTGCAGCTTATGAGCTAGACATACTCAAAAATCGTACAGCGCACTCCGAATTCAGTTCAATAATGCGTTAAGGGTGCTGGTCGGGCTGCCCCGCTTCTGTAGCGCATCGGGAATGTTCGCAGACGCACATGTGGATTGCTTCTACGCAACAATGCGTAAGAGGTGCGCTTCCTTGGTGAGCAGGGTGCGGGCCAGCTCTAACAGTATCCTAAACATGATCGCAAGCAGATTGGATTGCGTATACGTGGGTCGCTGTTGCGCCATCTCTCATGGGAAGAGGCGGTGAGTCATGATGATGTATAAAATGTATATCCCATAATAACATAGTTTTTAAGTATCGCTATCCCATTGAGTCCTGGTCACTTGAGTAAGTAAATATTTTTCTATTCCATTCTTCTATTTCATTAACGACCCCTGTTTTATAAACTGCTAAGGGCCTCACACTTTTTTGTCGCCACTGAATTTGTTTTTATCCGACTTCTTCAAAATGGAAGAGGTTCTCAATTCGCCTGTATATAAAATGTGTCCCAGTATGTAGTATTATTACTACATATATAGATTTATTTCCTAGATGGTAAGAAATTGACGACACGTTTGGTGCAGTGGCTGAGCGATTGGCTTCTGCGCTACGGGTCATGGGTTCGATTCCCACACGGATCAAATATTTATATGGCCTACAGATAGTTGTTTCGGGTCTGGGCGTTTATGCATGTGAAAATTTGTGTCTGTAATCGCACCCACGATACAGGAGAAATACTAGTATAGGGCAACTATATCGACACCTCCCACGCATTAGGTCGTAATTATGTCAAAATTTGTGATTTTTCAGGAGAGAGATTCTTAACTTCATCTTTGTCTTGATCAGCCGCAAACGATAGTGTGGGATTAATTTTAGAATATAGCAATGATTGAAGGTTAAAGGGGATAATGAGGCCTTTTGATTGAATTAAAAACTAATATTTTCGTAAAAATAGGCAAAAATAAAAAGTTACGACCTTATTCTTGTTGTCGCAAAGTCGTATCTATTTGTTACGACCTTATACTATTAAAAAGCACAACGAATACAGCACGAATAAGGTCGTATGTCAGACATAAGACTTTATGCTGCGTACAGATTTTTTAAATACGATAATATCGACCTCGCATAAAATCGCAACTTTCATGTTTCGACGTTTTGCGTCGGACGTATTTCAAATTATTAACTTACGAAAATAGTGATGGAAATCATTATATATTTAAAAACAATTTACTAACACGATTAGGATAAACATGCAAATCATGATAGTAAATTAAAGTAAGAAATAAATTTACCATTTTGTCAATGTTCATTAGCCGTTATTTTCATGTTCGAATCATTTTGGTTATTTAAAACTAATTTTAAATCTTTGATGACCGTACACTACTCATAGTACTAGTATCTAATAAAAACAAAACAGTAAAGTACAAAACACACACAGTTTCTTGTTTCTTTTAGATTTTCAAACTCCAAAGTGATATTTTGTACTGTTTACATCTTACGACGTCGGTACTTGCCGTGATTAGCCGGTGCGCGGTCCAATAGTTCAACGTAAATTGTCGCAACTGTTGGCACGACCATATGCGCGGGAATTTAAACATGATAAGACTATTACCGGGTAAAAATCTTGGTATTTAATGTAAATATGAAAATATTGTTTTCAAGGATGTGTAGTATTTCTATAATAATGAACTGTAGTACTAAAATCTCATTTTACCAAAAAAAACGTGTTACGACTTTATGCGTGAGAGGTATCGTATAAAAAAAAAGTACTATCGAACTGTGGGTCACGAACTCGCGACACTCCGTACAACTCGCTACTTGAACGTTAAAAATAATTACGAAATTGGAGACCGTATTTCCAAAGTTATTCTTTTCAAATGTAAAAAACGTTACAAGATTGACTCATTTGTTACACATTCCATGCACATTCCACAATGTTTTACAAAATGAGTTTTGATGTTTCACATCTGCTAGGCGTCCCGCCGCGCCGGTTCCACGACGGCTTAATTTTTTTGTCTCTTAAACATTACTAGTATTTTTCTGTTTTCGTCTTTTACTGCTTTAATAATACCGGTATTTCACCGATATTTTTCCCCTTAGTTAATACCATTTATTTTTAATTACATACCGATTTTCTCTTCTTCAACTTCTTAAATATTACCGGAAGTTTCCTCTTTAATATTAATGATTTCTTCCCTTTTAAATATTACAGTTATTTACCTGCTTTTTTTAATATTACCTGTTTCATGTCCGGTGCCATGTCTGGCTACATAACGCGACTCGTCATAGAACGAAAATATCGCGGCAATAGAAGACTGGCGACGTCGAACAATATCTGTCGACGGCTCACGATGTCGCGAGTGAAAAATAGTAGAATATATGTTCTAATACCACGGAAGTACTATGCGTGCCAACTAAGAATAGGATCGCGCTTGCTACAACTTCACACGATAGCTGTCAAATTAGTACAGTCAGCAAAAAAAACTATGAAATAAAAAAATGTTATATTTTAGTCAAATCTTGAGCTTCAATTTATCCTAAGTTATCTGCTTTGTGTAAATAAATTTCAGGATTATCTACAGAACTTGGCACCCATTTAGATCTCAATTCTTTTGTCGGCGAAGTCGACAACCACGCATATTCTTATTATTGAACTTGGCTCCCATTTTCACATTTATTTTTTTGATGGGATATCATTACTTTTTGTAAAGAAATTATTATTATTCATCATTCAAAAGTAATCTGTAAAACGTTTATGCTGTATAGTTTTCTTTTTTGTGCTATTTTCTACATTTTCTTGAACGTTAGAAATACAAAGTCCCCCTTTATTTTTTTTATCATTTGCCTGTTAAGTCAAAATCTAAATCTAAATCAAAAAATTTTATTTTACATCGACCAATACAGGTGCTTATGAAAAGTCGAATCTAGATGCACGGTTCCAATTAGTCGTTTCCTATGGAGAAGAGCCGGCAAGAAACTTCATGGTTACTCTTTTAAAAATAATATCTTTAACAATTTCAGTGGATACAGTAGGTACAATGATTTAGGATAGTGAGAGAACAATGAAGTCCTGACCACAGACCAATGAGTAATGAAATACTTACTAAAAGACTTGAGTACAAAAAATTTACAAAAATAAATAAAAAAACAATATGAATAATAGTAATTTACAAATTTATAGATGCAGGTCCACAAAGTTCTCACATTTACAAAAGGGAAATAAACTATATAAATCAATTGACATAATTAAATGTCATCAAAACCTAGCTAGAAAATCATTGTAAAATAAGATAAAGATAATATCTTGGGAGTAATGATAGCATTAAAAAAATAAAAATAAATAATCATAATTGAGGATTGTTAATAGACACACACATTATGCTGTTAATGGGGTTCCAGGGAAGCCACATGTGCAAGAACTAATGCCAAACATCCCTGTCGTCACCGTAGTCCTTAGTCTTGTAGTATGCTTTTTGAGTGAGGACACGTTTAATATGGGTTTTTAATTTTGCCTCGGTAAGATCTGTAACAGATTTCGGCAGCTTATTATAAAAACGTACGCCATTACCTAAAAATGACTTACGATCTTTACTTAATCTAAATTTAGGTACCACAATTTTATGTTTATGCCGGGTGTTTTTATCATGAAAATCGCTCCTAACATTAAACAAATGCAAGTCAGAAAACAGTGAATTGCGATTTGAAATATTTTTCAAAAATGGATTTTTTTACCTACCGCCTTGCGAAATTATAATAGCAACAATCTTTTTTATTCGTAGGAGAATGGGTTTTATAATTCCACGATGAAAGATCGCTTTTATCGTTTTGAATACCAGATTATTTGATTCAAGTGGGAAATAAAAATATACTTTATTTTACAAAACAGAGCAATCCGTGCGATTTATAACCTGGGTTCCCGCGAGTCCCTTAGAAACGTGTTTAAATTAATAGCATACTAACTTTGCCGTCACTCTACATCATGGAAAATATATTGTTCGAAAAAGGACATGTTATGAAATGGGCTTAAAATAATTTTATTTTTGAACCGCTTACATGTGTGGTTTTTCTGATAGGGAAAACTGACTAGGACGTGCTTACAATTTTTTTTTTTTTAAAGCACCATTATTTAAATAGAAAACATTTAAAATCCTGATATTTTTTTTTTGTTAAAAAACTAATAAACTGATAAAAAAAACTTAGAAAGAAAAATAATATATATCATTTTTGAAAGCATAATATTTATCCTAATATTAAAATAATATTAAACGGCTTAAATTAAAATAAAATTAATGAATTAACTTAATGGTTTGGATGTATGGCATTGATTCCCTTGTCTCAATAGAATAAAAGAAAATATTTACTGTATGTCAGCAAGGTTGTCACTTGTTATTGTTATTGTCAGTAATGTCATCAATGTCTAATCATGTCAAAGTTGTCACACAAAATCGCTATCTATTGTTGTTAAAAGCCAGGTCAAATAAAAAAAAACTCAAAACAATGGTACATAGTCATAAACACAGGAACCACAGTCACAATAACAGACAACAGTTGAATAAGTTGAATTGAATTTGACTTTTTGACAATGAATGACGTTTACAATGACAATAAATGTCATCCAATAGAAGTGTTGCCAGAATTAATAATTATGGGTTAACAACTGTGGGCTGCAACTTTATTTTTTTATTCTAATTATTTAAATTAAAAAAACAATAAAAGGGTGCTTTTAAAAAAAAATAAAAAATATATACGAAAGCTCCATATTTTATGTACTTTCATAAAAAAATATCTCTTCTCTGTTCACAGCCAAAGCCCAGTTTCCATACAAAAATATAACATGTCCATTATAACTTATTGCTGAATTATGTATTATATTCAATTTCTGAACGAACGTTGAGGTTTGATTGGTGGACAGACTCCTTGTCAAAATTAGACGTCAGACGTCACTGACCACTGTCAGTCAGTGTCAATAATCAAAATTAATAACCTCATTTCTGTTCACCAATTATTTTGAAATAAACAGTGAAAAATATGTTGAAATCATTAGTAAGCAAGCTCAACATAGCTCAGTTATCATGCGGGTTTCACACCAGCGCCTGCATGAATGAAGTGCAGCTGCTAAGTCGGCTGAGAGTGGTCGATAACTCTGAGATCGGCAAGCGAGCTATGGCTGAAGGCAAACCTCCCAAAGTGATTTGCGTTTATAATAAGAAACGTACGTATGCACTTTAAAGTAACCAATCCTGATGGGCGTAGCCAGGATTTTGTCCAAGGTGGGGCAAACTCAGTCAGACAGTAAATATTTGTCTTTCAATAAATCTGGAAGTGCAAAATGAGATTATGGGGCAATTAGCCCCATAACCTTATTTTTAAGGTCGAAATAAGTATATACGAGTCAGGCATTGGTCTGCCTATTTTTGGTAATTGTTCTGTGGACATGGGTGGCAAATTGACTGAATCTAGACCATTTACCTATTCTTTCCTGTGCCAGGGGGGGCAAGCGCCCCATCTGCCCCACTTTAATTTAAATAACATTTATTCATAAAATCTACTTTAATTTACACAAATTCATTAGTGTTATCTTTATTTTTCAGATGTGGGCTACATTGGTGACAGAGTATTAGTAGCAATTAAAGGTCAAAAGAAGAAGGGCATCTTAGTGGGTATGAAGCAGACACAAAGCGTCAAAGTCCCTAAGTTTGACAGCAACAATGTTGTGCTAATAGATGACAATGGCACTCCTCTGGGCAACCGCATTCATGTGCCCATCCCCACCATACTGCGTACTATACTCAAAGAGAAGACGCACTCTAAGGGAGCAGACTACACCAAGTTATTAGCAATAGCAACAAGATTTGTCTAAATATTGTAGTTAAATAAGTAGGTAATTGTAGGTTTAATAAATTGTTAATTAACTTTAAAGAATATCTTATTTTGCTATGTACTGGTTTTGTGTCCAACTGTATTTAAATCAGTGGAACTAAGACATGCAACTATGGAATCTTAACCTTTTGGACGCCATTGTCACATATGACTAATGAAAGCTTGACCTGTATACCATGTCACAAATATGTGACAAAAACAATGGGATTATAGTTACCTTGGCGTGGTGGGTACACAGATGCGTTTATGATTTGGCATTCAAAAGGTTATAATAGATATATCTCAAAAAAAACTGTTATCATTCACATAGGTATAGGGTTACTAGATGTGTTGGAAAAAAATCTGGAAGACTTTATTTTTATAAACTGATAAATTTACTGTACGTCACAAAAAACCTTTTAGTGTGTCTGGTTTACCAAGATTTGACTTGGCAGGACAGACAAAGAAAACCGGACATCTGGCAACCCTGCATAGGTACCCATCGCAAGCGCGACTGCTGAGCATGGGGTCCTGGGTTCGATCCCCAGGTCGGGCTGCGTTTTTGGGTTTTTCCATTACGAAATTCTCACTAGCAGCATGGAGTCTAGATTTATGTCCGGTTAATGACAATAGGCTCGCCCCCCTATTACATGGGACTAAGAAACATAACTGGCGAAACGAGGGTGTACTAAAACACCTCTGCTGATTCCCTTTGGGGAATACAAGGCGTGATGTTATGTTAACTAGGGATGATAACAGTAGGAAACAAATAAAAATTACCACAATCATTGAAATTTGAAAATTTAATAAAACTTATGTTCAGTTTCATTTAGAATAGACTTAATTAGACACGCTACCTACCGATGGAGATGAGCAGACGACACGACATCAACAATTACAGTGTTACTCATAATTATCATCTTCCTAGATAAGGTCATAGCGTAGTCGCGGATCCGCGGCCAAGCGACGCGGCGCACGGCTCGCGAGCGTCGACACTCGCCACGAGTACTGCGAGCGGCTGAAGGGGCTGATGACTGATCCTTCATAAGTTCGTTTTCTCTAATGACTTGTAAACAGTTAAAATTTCACCAAGATCTCAAATCGCGTGAAGAACATCCTAGCGACGATTACATTAAATCAACATTATTGCATTAGTTTTATTCAGTAACTCGACGCGAGTGTACGAGTCCGCAAGCGGCCCGTGTGCAGCGCACCGCGGCGCGGTATAAGGTATAAGGCTTTAGAATTGTTATATTGCTAATGTAACATTCAATTTGTTAAAGCTGTGGACGATACTTATGCACAATTACACTCGTCCGTAGAATCACATAAATATAAAGACTATCAACAAGGCAACACGCGTCACGCGCTGCCACCGCTTACAACGAGTAGGTAATCATATCATCTGTATAATAATGCACAACAGCTGTGACTAGATATTAAGATTCACGTGCGTTCACTGCTACTAAAGTATCGTGAGGTGCCGCCGACAACTCGGTAACATATAAAACAATCAATTATCTAATTATAAACAACACACGACTATAAGAAGTAACTATGCTAAATAATTAAAATCTTCATGATAGATAACTATGTATATTTCGACTGAACAGACAGTCTCGAACGGATTAACGAACAAACACTCCTACATACAATATATTACAAAAAATCGATATATATATAACACACTAAAGTTAGGTACTTGAATACATAAATATTTGTACATTCACTGTTAGTGGGACCGAGCTAGGCTGGTACTGGTAACACTGGGACACACGAAGGGAACGTTCGGCACACGGTCGGGAGGTCATTTGAGGGCGGCGAGGATCTGCGGACAGGACGGGTAGGTAAAGTGCACTGGGACCAGGTGAGACAAGCTGGGACCAGGTGAGGCAAGCCGGGACCAGGTGAGGCAAGCTGGACCGCTAGAGATATCGCCGGCATGCTGCATCGAACACTGACTAGTACACATACCTACTGAGTGCTAATGCGAACGAGCACGCCCAACGACCGCGCACACATTGCGCATGTCGATGTGTAAATCGCAGATTGGGATGCGACAACTCTACGCCATAGGAAGCGTTGGGATCATCCAAACCCAACGTTTGTTCCTTCCTGCACCCTACAAATTGGGTGAGGTCCAAATAAGGAGTGCCCCTACATTAGAGTCCATATTTAGGTATGTGTACCGCTCCGTGCTCCCGATGCAGATGGAGGCGCGCGCCACTCGCCCTACCGCTCGCGGCGCACGCCTCGCACAGTTTGTGCGCACCTCAACATGCTTAACATTGTAAATTCCCCTTTTCGAGGGACAATTTCTCTGACAGCTTTCTTGAGGTAAGCGGAAGTTGTAATGAGGTGAGCGAGGTGGAAGTTCTACTGAATACATACATTGCCTTCGACTCTTACTTTATAATCGAGTGTTATTGATACAGATACTTCTAAACAGCTAATATCGTAAAACTTTAATTGTATAAAATTCGGATAAGGCGATAAGATCAGTGTATATAGTAAGAAGTACACGACGATCATTATGTGAGCTTCGCATCCACTGAAACTCGTGTGAACGACAAAACGAGATATTCTCAGAGTCTTAACTACTCATCCTTTAACGTATCGTGAAACTTTTAAAATAATTATCTTCAGCTATTCGGACGAATGCACGAAGCAGTTTATTAGATTTAAAAAACTACTGTCATTTTTTTTATTAATTCTAGGAGGACCATTTCCGTATACCTTGTCTTCCACCATTTTTTTTTCTCTTTCGCTATTTAATTGTCAGCCGCAGGCACTCTACTACTTGTGATTTCCCATGAATACATTTACCGCGTTCAATTCACACATCATTTTAATGTCAATTAGTTGACACTGGTTTCAGTGGACAATAAGCCTATATTTTATGACTCCAACAAGTATAAACCATAGAGTAGATAGATTAAACCTTAAAGTTAAAACATTTTCGTGCTGCGCGGCTGTCACGAGTGTCGAGTGACGTCACATGTCGCGACACACTAATAATAGTCACACAATACAGGGTGTAAACAAAATCATGTAATTCCTTCAAACCTCGTGAGGTACTGCTGACATAGATTAACCCTGCAAGGGATACTTATGGAATCAATAAAAAAAATACAAGAGGTAATCATGTGTTCTTAACGTGAGGCATTTTAGCGGTCATTTAATTCGGGGCCCTAAAATACCTCACGTTAATATCCCATGTTTACTTTTTGTATTTTTTTTTATTGAATCCAGAACTATCCCGTGCAGGTTAATCTATGTCAGCAGTACCTACATCACGAGGTTTGAAGGAATGACATGATTTTGTTTACAGCCTGTATACTCACTACACAGATTGTGTATTGGCACATAGATTGGAACCGGGTCTAGAGTGACAGAGTAAGCAGACTCTCAGTGTGTCATCCTTGTCAGAAGTATTACTGAAGCGGTTTTAATCCTGATATAATTCTATCACAAAAAACTTGAATCCAAAGAACACACTTAATAATCCACTTCAACTAAACAATAAACTAGTTTTAGTCCAGGTAACTACTGGGCACGCGAGCACCTAGTACTACCTCGCTGTTTTAGTCCAGGTAACTACTGGGCACGCGAGCACCTAGTACTACCTCGCTGTTTTAGTCCAGGTAACTACTGGGCACGCGAGCACCTAGTACTACCTCGCTGTTTTAGTCCAGGTAACTACTGGGCACGCGAGCACCTAGTACTACCTCGCTGTTTTAGTCCAGGTAACTACTGGGCACGCGAGCACCTAGTACTACCTCGCTGTTTTAGTCCAGGTAACTACTGGGCACGCGAGCACCTAGTACTACCTCGCTGTTTTAGTCCAGGTAACTACTGGGCACGCGAGCACCTAGTACTACCTCGCTGTTTTAGTCCAGGTAACTACTGGGCACGCGAGCACCTAGTACTACCTCGCTGTTTTAGTCCAGGTAACTACTGGGCACGCGAGCACCTAGTACTACCTCGCTGTTTTAGTCCAGGTAACTACTGGGCACGCGAGCACCTAGTACTACCTCGCTGTTTTCCAGTACCTTGGATATTTATCTTTTAACCCCCAACAAAAAAAGAGGGGTGTTTGTTTGAAGCCTATGTCTGTCTGTGGCAACGAAGCTCTCAAACGGGTGAACCGATTTCAATTAGGTTTTCTTTGTTTGAAAGTTGGTTCTATGGATCTGATGGTCTGAGAATAAATGATTTTATTTTATTATTTTAATCCAGGTGGTTATAGGTTATGTTTTATGAAAATCATTTCAGCCGTTTCAAAATGGTCAGCTCTTTTCATAGTTGGTGTGAGAATTTCAGGCAAACTATGGGTATTTATTCCACTTCCTATCGTCCGATTGACTTGAAATTTCTAACATTATATGCAAACCTAGTGACAATACAATATTAGGGTACCATTGAGCTGATCTTATTGAGGGTTTGGATCCAAAGTTTGTTCACACTATTTACTTCAAAATAGTAATAATTAGGCAGACCCACCGGTTTTTCCTCATGACTTATTTTGACAAGGACTTGGAAGGTGGCTCAGGGTGGTGATCGGCCCTCCACGGTGACTATTTGTAGACCCATCGTGTTTGAGCTCGTATGACTCGTTATAAAAAGAACTTTCTCACCGCATTAATAATAATTGCTAACAAGGATAGACAGCCACATTACAATAAGGGGTGTTAAAATTTTAGAGTTATCCTATATTTGCATGTTCGAGAGCGATTGGGGCCAGCCCTCTACGAGTCTGGATGTGTTGCCGCGGCGTGTGACGTCACATCTGTTCAATGCAGCGCTAGTTCTACACTTCCACTGGTACTACTGCAAGGCTACTGATATGCCAGTTCAGCTTAAACAATACTTTCTCCAGTAAATCAAACTGCCGTCTATGAATCCTCTACCGAAACTACCGTGTGATGGACTCGCAAACTCCGTCCAAATAAAATACTAAATAACAAAATAAACTAAAATTACTGCAACAAAAAACTACAATAAAAAATCTACGTCCGATTCGACTACGATAAAGATCGTCTAATGATGTATAACTATAATATAATGTATGTATATCTTAAAGTTAAATAGATTTTTAAAATGTATTACGATAGATCTAGCGCGGGTCGGTCGCGCCGCTTGTTGCCTCGCCCGCGGGGTGACGTCACGTCACACATGACATTTTATAAATTATTAAAAAGAAAAAAAAATTGTAATACCTATTGAAGATCGTATTTTTATAATAGGCGAACAACACCACACACGCACGGATACCAAACTAAATAAATAAAAGCGTTTAAAACAAGCGCTGCCGCGATTGTTTGGATTTGTCTGAGATTACCTGCACGCGGCATCAATAACGTGGGACAACGTATTAG
The DNA here is from genome assembly GCA_910594945.2 of Amphipyra berbera. Taxonomy (NCBI): domain Eukaryota; kingdom Metazoa; phylum Arthropoda; class Insecta; order Lepidoptera; family Noctuidae; genus Amphipyra; species Amphipyra berbera. The sequence goes on from OU343133.1 coordinate 20,547,626, forward strand.
TGCGCTTTGCTTGCTGTATATTTTCTGTACGTATTTCGTTGAGAATCTGTCTCGTATGGCGAGAGCACGCCAGTACAGTATCAGCGTGGTCCCCGTCGGGTGCAGTTATGGCGAGAGCACGCTAGTACAGTATCAGCGTGGTCCCCGTCGGGTGCAGTTATGGGGAGAGCACGCCAGTACAGTATCAGCGTGGTCCCCGTCGGGTGCAGTTATGGGGAGAGCACGCCAGTACAGTATCAGCGTGGTCCCCGTCGGGTGCAGTTATGGCGAGAGCACGCCAGTACAGTATCAGCGTGGTCCCCGTCGGGTGCAGTTATGGCGAGAGCACGCCAGTACAGTATCAGCGTGGTCCCCGTCGGGTGCAGTTATGGCGAGAGCACGCCAGTACAGTATCAGCGTGGTCCCCGTCGGGTGCAGTTATGGCGAGAGCACGCCAGTACAGTATCAGCGTGGTCCCCGTCGGGTGCAGTTATGGCGAGAGCACGCCAGTACAGTATCAGCGTGGTCCCCGTCGGGTGCAGTTATGGCGAGAGCACGCCAGTACAGTATCAGCGTGGTCCCCGTCGGGTGCAGTTATCGCGCGCTATAATTAGCTCGTGCCGACATCCTCGTTAACGAACAAACCGCGTCCTGCTATGATTATTCGATAATAAATATGTATTAATAGCGATTCTATCAACTTTGTGGATGGATAAACGTTTCTTCTCGTGAACGGTTTTTACGTTGATGTCACAGTTAAGTGCTAACGTTATCGCCTCTATATAATCCTACTATGTAGGTAATAGATTTGGCTAGGCGCGTTGATTGTGTTTACGACGGCCAATTACACATAAATGTTGAGCTAATGACACCTATTATATCCACGAGAAAAACACAGGTCACCTGCGACCGTGTCCGAACCGGAAGACATTACGACACACGTAACTATGATTCTATACAACGATAAAAAAATAACTATGATAATTCATGAATATACGGTATAAGAATAACAAGGCGCCGTATATAATGTGATGACTTTGTAGTCGATCTTAGAAAAGGGAACCGTAAGTAAATACGGCACGATTCGTCCACATGCGATGTGACATTATTTTGACAGCGCAGTACGAGTACGGCCTAGCTACGCGTCGCGTCGCTTCTCATAAACATCAGTCGCCGCGATCGCGTGTGTCTTACGTACGTTCGTCCAACGCAGCGCGATTTTTCTGAGACGCGATGCCCAGCTAGGGCTAAAGGAAGAGACTACAACATATTGATGACGGTATGTCTGTAACTACTAGTGTGATGCCGACGGGCGGGGCTAGGCGCGGAGAGAAGCCTCGCGAGGCGACCGACTCGCAATTTGAATAGTGTTCTAGCTAGTGTTCAGAGCGGGGCGGCGACGTCTACACGTCTACCACCATCTTCTTGTGTATGTCGGTGTTGCCCACCACGTTGCAGAACTCCTCGAAGGATATCTTGCCGTCCTCGTCCTTGTCGGCGAACAGGATGGTCTTGTCCACGATCTGCTGCAGCTGTGTGTCCTTCAGGTTGTTGCCCACCATCATCTTCAGCACCTGCGGACACGAATGCTTTCATTGTATAGTAACTGTCACACACCATAACATAACTAATAAAGAATAGACCGCGCTCTCTTTATGTCCGTGGTTTTTGTAACAGGTGACTAAAAACAACAGCAGTCCCCTTTGCGTAATGATGATGAAAAAGATAATACTATTGCGGCCCCACAGAAAATGAAGAGGTGTTCAATTGTTTACTCGTAACCACATGGCATGTTTTAGCAGAATCTAGCTGGCTTGGTCAAACTTTGGTCCCAAGTAGTTGAAGTAGTGTTGTTGTTACCTCTGCATTATACAAATGTAGGTGTTCATTCGTACAGAGATAACCAAAGATATTAGCTTCTTATTTCTGTGGAGATAACAAAACAACACAGAACTTAGTACACTTGTGTTACTAATCTAAAGCAAATGATGTGCGTGTGAGTGTGTGTGTGTGTGTGTGTGTGTGTGTGTGTGAAGTGAGGCCTTCATTAAAGTTAACTATTTTATGAAGGTTGTAATATGACTCATTAGCACTGCAGTAAATAAAAGTTGTATGCTTTAGATGTTGATATAGTGTACCTGAAAGAGTTCTCCGTTAGAGATGAACCCGTCATTATCCATGTCATAGATGCGGAAGGCAAACCTCAGCTTGGACAGCTTATCGCCCTTCACGCTGAACTGCGACACTCCTTGGATGAACTCCTTGAAGTCCACCTGGAACGCACACACGCAGTATGAACCTACACGCCTAACAGCTGAACATGCACCTCCGCGCCACCGGCAAACCGAATGAAGTTGGGAAGATGATCACTGTTGCAATGCAAGTGTATGCTGCTTCCCATCTATGCGATCTGATACAATAGCAGCTTCTTAAAGCTGGCCGACATGCGGTCACTACAGCGGAACTTGATGTCACAGTCACACTAAATCTAGTGCTTTTGAAACTTTTGAGCGCACATGTACGCAACGAGATGCGCGCCTCTACAAATATTATGTAACCTGTTGCTGCACACGTGCTGCACTCTGGTGTGACCGAGCTTTAGGATACATATGGGAATATTTGCAGTATTGTTAGCCTGGGTTAGCCGATCTTATCCACTGTTATTGTCAATCTAACTTCTTGGTGGAATATATAAATAGAAAACAAAAACATGGTATTAGCGGCGGCGTACCTATTTCGGAAGTATCAATCCACAAATGAATGTGCCTCCCACAATGTCGTTAGTTCTGAGCCTTTTGTTGTTTCACTAATTTGATGGCTCCCCAAATTCTCTTCAAATTGAATCTCTGCTGCATTATTTTCTTATGTACCTGTCGGCGGAGGATCGCGTAATCCGTATTTTCGTGAACACGCGCAGTTTTTCAAGAAAATTCAGAATAGAGACACAGCTAACCTAACCACGTCGTCGAAATACTTATTAGTATTACTAACTTCCTAAGCAATTTCTGGTATAAACTTGTGGTTTATATCATACTGAACACATTTGAAATGATAATTATAACACTCGTCAATCAAAGCGCTTGCCATAAAATATACAGGATACCTATATTATGTAAATGTAATCTTTATAAGCGCGATACGTTCACGATTCCATGAATCAGCGTTATCGATCATCGATATCAGCATTCATAAATGTAGTAATGCAGTATTTGTTTATCAACAAATTATTATAATATCACTCGTTCCGGTCACGCCAGTTAAACCTAATATTGCTAATATCCCGCTTCTTTTTGACCGGGCTTGGCAAACACCACACTGTCGTGCGTCTAGATCAGCCATACTCAACCTTTTTTTTATAGGGTCCACAAACACGTTTCAGTCATGGTGTCGAGGGCTGCAAGCAAAAATTATTTAGGTCTTAATTAAAACGTAATTCCAAGTTAACGATGTAGTTACTTTATTAATGAAAAAATAAGTTTTTACAAAGATGTTTATATGTTTTAATGCCGCAGGTTGAGTATAGCTGGTCTAGATCATAGGTCCCCAAACTTTTTTGTTTCGTAGACCACTTGCCAAGTATTTCGGCTTTGGGTAGACCTTCTGCTTAGCTAATATTGCATTTTTGCAAATTAATCGACTTCAAATGTGTGTTTGACTGATTTCTAACTGTAGTGAGGTTAGAGCGATTTTATACATTTAGAGATCCCTCGACAGTATCTACAATAGTACTGTCGTCGTCGGTCTGTTCGTTACGTTTTCAGTTAAAAACTAAGCAACAAAATATCATCTGTGGGTGTGTATGTGGGTTATTCCATTAACGCAAAGTCAAAATTAAAGTCACGACCTGCTTAAATGAGATCCACTATGCGGACCCCCGTTTACATCTCACGAACCCCCAATTATTTTTTTCACTCACATGTTCGCCTTGTAGGTCGCCGTCAACCTCTGGGGGTCGATATAGACTACTTTGGGTATCACTGGCTTAAACGATCGAACCGAAGATCAAACTTTGTCAAACTTCAAGTTTGAGAACAGAAGTTTGATACTTGTGCGTTGTGTTGTCGTCTTGTTTTTAACAAAACACTATTATTTTTAGTTATATATTTCTTTGTACTAATTTTACAAAATCTTAACATTGACACTATTAAAACGTAACGTAGTTTCGGTTGTCTCCTTGTCGTTACGTGACGTTATCTTAGGTTCCTCCATGATGCCAAGGCGACGACTGAGATCTTGTTTGACAAACACCACCGCTCACCTTCAAACTTGTTTGTCAAACACGCCGTCAATCAAGATTTCCATCAAACGCGTCAAACACAGAATTTTTGACAAACGCTTCAAAGCTGCATACTATCAAATAATTTGCCTAACACGTAAAATTTGATCGGTTACAGCAGGGGTTCCCAAACTTTGTTGTCTCGTAGACACTTGCCATATTTTTCTGTTTTAGGTAAACCCCCTACCCCTAAAACTACTATCGTCGTCGTTCTGTTTTATACATTTCAGGTAAAAACTAAGCAACAAATCATCTGTGAACAGGGTGTCCCGTAACTTAGCGTCAAGCCGGGAACAAATTATAGGTCAGTTTATGACTATTCAGTAAAAAATATAAAGAAACATTTAGTTTGTATTCTTTTTTTATAAAACTCATTTAATAATTAGATTTGTGAGGTAAAATCTTCGATCAATAATAGTACTAGATTAAGGATCAGGAACAAAAATAAGTCGCTGAAGTGGCCACGTTTGCACACATTTATATTTCTTACTACGAAATATAGAAAAACGTTTAATAATATTAACAACTTCAGTTTATTATAAACCTTAACACTCAAACATAAAGTTTAATTACGATTGCAAAATATTTATATTTAAGTCCATCTGTCATCAGAGAAAAGTAAAAACAAAAAAAATTTGAATATCACTTGAAAATAAAAAGTCGTTTTTAAATAAGTACAAAAATATTTATTCTAAATTGAAACTTAAAATCCAAGCAATTAGGTTTAAACCATTATGTAGCCAATTTCGTGCTTACTCTATTTTGGAACTAGACGTAGTTCTTGGTATTATATTTCAAATTCAGAAACTTAGAACACAGTCCTCAGAACACAGTAAGTACAGAAAGACAGAGTTGCAGAATACATTTTTAGACGAAAGTTATATTAGACCGATTTAAAAAAAATAGTAGTACAAAAATAGTACAACAGTTAATTTGCTATTAATTATGAGCGGGTTGGCTTATTGTAATCAAACCGTGTAATGAAATGGGTGTGTTTACTTATGTACGCGATTTAGAAGTTCATCATCATTTTCCTGCCGTTATCCCACACTAGGTGGGATCGGCACAATATTTATTTCGTAAATCCATGTTGTTAGAGGTTTTGGCTTATTGTTTTATGACCGGCCACCTGCTTGACATCAACCCTAGTTGCGCGGGTGATCCAATGTGCTTGCTGATATTATGCACTGGGTCCCAAAATGATATGCTTGTCAATCTTATTGTCGACAACTAGCAGACTATGTTCTTCTTGGTGGAGTATATTTGAAGTTCCTCGACCCAATCATTCAGTTTTGCTAGGGACTTTGGTTTTGACATATTGTAAACTAATACGGTATAGCACTGTGAGCGTCTCTGTAAGAACTTGACGTCAATGTTCTGTATCGCTCCTGTCCCGCTGTACGCGATTTAGAAGTTATAAAAAAAATATTTGTATTAAATCAATTTGATTGAAATGAAATTATTTTTTTCATTTAATTTCAATTGCAAATAAGAGTGTATGGTAAACAATCATGAAAGTGCGTGCGAGTTGGATTCTTTAAATATTGTATCCGGACAATCGTAATGTGTCTGTTTAAACGGAATGTATGTTTAATTACCTTTAAACAGATTCAGCTTGTTATAAAGCTATCTTTTAGAATCAATTTTTATTTGAGCGGTTTCTTTTTTACAAATATAATGTTAACTTACATCAGTGAATTTTTCTATAATTAGTTTCATGAAGCTTATTTTATGGTTGTGTTCGTTTCGCCCAGAAAACACATCTTTTTAAATTTATACGTTTAAATACACAGCGAAATGGGTCGCAAAGAAATCTAGAAACAAAAATAACATTTAAAATAACAACACTACTCCATGCACTCCCTGTTTCAGAACAGTCGATGTTTGTTAGAATAGTTGGCGAGTTGTCACAAACATTGGTCAAACAATCATAATATTTGCTAATTGATTTATATTTACTATTTAATTCTGTTTTTATTTTATGAAAAACACTTAATGATATAAACTTATCAAAAAAAAGATATTCCTTTCAAAAACCTTGGTGTTACGGTGGTTGTTTACACAATTTTTGAACACGCAATGCGGCATTTTGACGTCTTAACGTTGGTTATCATTGGAACATACTAATTTGAAATAAGAGCACAAAAATATTTGTGCTCTTATTTTTCGGGCCGTTTTTGAAGCGCTTATCGGGAATCTAGTTCTATTCTTGATCGAAGGGTAAAATTTCATTTTTTGTAACTTTGAAAGTCGAACATAATTAAACTAAATTTTTTTTAATATTTTTTCTGAACACACGTAATCGGCCTTATTATTTGTAAAACGGCTTGACGTTGAGTTACGGGACACCCTGTATATGTTATTCCATTAATGGAAAGTTAAAATTAAAGTCACGACCTGCTTAAAAGAGATCCAATATCGTGGATCCCCATTTACATCTCACGGACCCCCAATTATTTTTAACCGACTTCCAAAAAGGAGGAGGTTCTATGTTCGTCTGTGTTTTTTTTGTGTATGTTCATCGATATTTTCGCCAATTGTGAACCGATTTAAAAAAATATTTTTTAGTTCGAAAGGGTATACTCCCGGGGTGGTCCCATTATCATCAAGTCAGGATCTGATGATGGAATCTCAAGGAAATCGAGGAAAAACGAACTAACTAACAATGTAATAAAATCTTAGAAGTCAATTTTGACCCACTTCCCGGTTTCCGATTGAGCTGAAATTTTGCATACATAGGTACGTAAGTTTAGTAACAATGCAATAATCTGGTACTATTGAGTTGATCTGATGATTGTGTAAGGAGGTGGGTAGTGGAACTCCTCAACGGCGAACAGCAAAGACACGAAATTTTGTAAATGGAGTTAACTATAATAATATAGTCTGTTCTAAACTCCATCATGACATGGTTGCTGCACCCAGGGTTGACTTCCGGCGAAGGAACTCCTCAACGGTGAATAGTACAGACACAAAATTTTGTAAATGGATTTAACCATAATAGCCTGTTCTAAATTCCATCATGACATGGCTGATGCACCCAGGGTTGACTTCCGGCGAGGGAACTCCTCAACAGTGAATAGGACAGACATGATTTTTTATTGTTCATGCATTTATTTAACTGAAACTTGTTTTGCACTAAAAAGGGTAACATAAATTATTAAAAAAAAAATTAAACCAACTAGAAAACCATAAATAGGCTAGACTCAAAAGCGAAAAATAAATTAATATAATTATTATAAGCGCTACCCAGTCATCTATTTGAAGTCGGTGCCAGTCAAGTTTAATAGGTAGTAGATAGATAAATTGTAAAAAATTAAATAAAATATTTTTTTTAAATATGGACCCCTTGTAGGTCCTCGTCGACCCCTGGGGGTCGATATAGACCACTTTGGGTATCACTGGTTTACAGGGCACTTAAACGATCAAATGTCAACAGAGTCAAACAGGTTGGTTGCCTCCGAATTAATATTTATATAATTACATACATCTCTAACACTGCTAGGATAAGCTTAGAGGTACTATTACGTACATAAAGTTCTGTTCATAACATAAACAAGGAAAAAGCTCTCAAAATACGTAGGTACCTAGCTAAATATGCGAGCACTGCAGTGCTCCGCCAAGTCGACCAAGTCTCCTAACATTTTCTTTATTAATTATTTTCTAGTAACATAATATTATGGAAGTGTTTACCTCTCCGTTTCCATCGGCGTCGAATATATCGATGACGCGCTGCACGAGCGGGTTCTGCTGCAGTTCAGGCAACGACATAAACTCGTCGATGGACAGTGCGCCAGAATTGTCCAAGTCCAGCTTACGGAAGCGCTTGCCCAGTCGCCGGATCTCATCTGCGTCGACTGTGCACACACAAATACTTTCAGCGTAACCGTGCTACAGAGTGTAGCGTCGGATCCATGTCGTCACACTTGCTAGTCTTACTACGTGTATGTACACATTGGTAACCAAGTCTACTTATTTCAGTCTGTGTGTCATTTGGATCGTCACATTTTATTGCGATCCTACATTAAAGCATTAGGTGTGCTGTCTGCTTTACATACACATAAAATTAACTATAGTTCTAAACACCCAGAGAAAATATTTAAGACTTCTCCCTTTGCAGCTAAAGTTTGAAGAGCATTCCTGTTTGATCTAAGACATAAACGATACTACTATATCGGTACCTAACAAGACTAACATTATACAAAAAACCGATTGTGTAACGGAGTCGAGGTCTTGTTGACCCCGCCCTACAACGATACTCTACATCCTAGGTAATTTTAAATACGTAGCGTTTAATGCATGCAACGCGACATAGGTACCTACTTAATATTGTGAACCAGATGCATTAAATACAACAATTAACATCGTCTAAGTACTCATAACATTATAAGTAATTTAATAGCACGAACACCTATACATTTACTATGCATGTACTTCCAACAAAAGATTAAAGTAGGTACTTATAAATGTACACAACTCGGAAACGGTCTGTCCTCATGTACAATTCATTAAGTACAGACAACTGTATGCACTAATGAGGTAGTTTACAAGCTCACTCAGAAACTCGGAACGCAGTTAACCGAGCTCGTTTGTTATGAAAAAAATGCCAAGTTCATGAATATTCTAACGATGTCTCCGGCTCCCGCCTTATCGCACAATGCGTCATTTCATACAATGTACACAGACATTTGCATAGACTCAACAATTTATACAGTCAGCGACGAAGAAAACGCAAACGTTTGACAAGCCGCGTAGCCGCCCGGATCAACTCATACATCACAAACACTACATTCACTTTATTGTATTGTATGGGAAGAAATGCAAATAAAAATACGTGAGCGCACACGGACTATTTTTTATCGAGCTTCGTTGTTGGCTGTACCATTCTATAAATAACATACAAAGCAATACTAAGGATGCGCAATGATTTCACATTCGTTTGCAATTTACAGTCATATTTACTCAAATCTATACATTAAAATTTTATTAATTCACGACCATCGAATTCATCAAAAAACAGGTGTAGTCACAGTTGTGTGACAAACACACGGCGACTCGAATCAAGGACAACGCGACAGTACTTAGTTGTCGATTATTGTGATATTATTATCAGTAAAAGTTTAGTAAGCACCCTAATATAAATATCCTGTGCGAAAAGTAGACTTGTTATATAATTCCCCGTGTATATGTCACACCGGCCGGCAGCAGTACGACTACGACCGCACGGCCCTGCGCCACCGAGCGGGAGTCGCCTCCCAGACACACAACATTGACTAACACAAGCCACGAAAAAGGTCAGCGTATCTTATGGCAATGCATAACAGACAGAGTATACTCTGAGCACGAAATCGTTAATGTTTTAGCAATCTGCGACCAAGCATTAGACAAAAGGTCGCTGAACACGTAGCGAAGCGAAGCGTGGCCGGTGGCCAGGCGGGAGTTTATTTAAGTCTACGACGAAGGCAGCTTGTCGTCCAGCGGGTCGCACATTAACAGCTAACTCAAGCGTTTAGTATTGGCATTCTGATTTTATTACACGAAAGCACACCGTTCACTGTGCGACCTGCCTTGTAATATCGATCACGTCAGTTTGGAATTGTCCACAAGTCACTAAAGGGAAAATGGTCTATTTTGTTACACTAGGTATCCATTTCAACCAACAGACTTTATAATGCTATTTATAGGTACAATACTTACTTAAAAGTTTTGAATAATTTAGTTAAAAACTTGCAAAGACTTGGTTCATTCATCATTAACAAATGTAGCATGAACTAAGTATATAAGGACTTCAGTGGCTTGTGGAAGTAGTCCTATTGTTACCCATTGGTACCGTAAAAACCCGTTTTCAGTTACATCGCCTCTTAACTAGTGATAACTCATAAGCACCTGGGTGAAAATGTAAGATCATGATGTGCAGTTCAAAATATGTCAATGCAAATGTGGGTGGATCCACGACCTGCCAAGGGGGCAGTTAATATGTGAGTGAATCCAATCCCATACCCCTGGCACCCTAGCCGCAAGAGGAACGTAATGTGGCTCTAGTCTGTGCAATTTGGACACCTTGTGTTTCATGATGTGGGATCCGAAGGGAACTCCCCAAATAAAATAAAAAACAATGAACAAAACACCAGAGCTGTATTATACTATCATTTAATTTAGTTATTACAACTGGTTTCAGCTAGTCAAAACTAGTTAAAACAAAAGCGTTCAGTCAAACTATTTTCACTATTTACAATGCATTTTAACTGAAATCAGGTTTTAACAATATCATTTCCGTAGCTGACCTCTCTCTCCTGCTTGCACCTTAGTACATAGTAGCATACTAACATCCAGAGCTCAAAAATATCTAACTAGAGGCTGGCTGTGACGCGGATGCACTAACAAAACATAACTATGGATCTCATGTAGAAACTCATCCAGAACAATTTTTAAAACGATTGCTTTACATCAAGCTGGAGGAATTAAGCAAAAAAACAGCTCATAGTTCCTGTTTAGTATATTTAATAAATACTTTTTAGAAAGCTGAAAACGTAACAAATAATAGAAGAGTTAAAGCAAAATAGAAAAAAAAAAAGGAATTGAATATTTTATAAAATCTTTATTATAAGTACTTGGTTCTTAAATTACTTAAACTGACCAAGTGTTATTTTAATTAAATAATTGCTACAACCAAATCAAATATAAAAGCCTTGAACAAGTCTGTTGACATTAATTAACAGTTCAAGGAAGTAGACAGTGGTCATAATTATAGCAGCGGCTGCCTTCAACTTCCAACCAATAAAACATGACAGTACACAAAAATTGTTCTGGACGCTAATGTGTGTGCGTGCGGTACTCTAACATGTAGATGAACATCGGAGGCGAGTGACACTACGACACTCACAGTTCTCCACCTTAAAATCAATGCAGTTTACACGCGCTGAAAACAAACCTCTTGTTATGCTTTATTTGCACACCCTACATGGTACTGATACATTAGTACGGACACTAGTGGTCCTCACTTGTCGGCAGTTGGGGGGTGAGCACATGTGTAGATGTGTTAGCCACACATACATGTTAGTATACATAGAAAGCATCTCATTGATTACTATGATTTAAGTAAAACAGATACCAAAATTAACTTTGTCATCAAATTGTGATTTTATTGTCAAATTGATTATTTATTGTCAAATAATATTTAAGCTACTTAAAAATATCTCTATAACACTTTAGGCAAGAACTAAGCAGTTAATATCATATTAGTGTTAAATGAAAAGATAAAAGAGTAGAATCAGAAAGAAGAGATATCATAGAAGTATAGTAAGTGCAATACTCACAGTTTGAACATAATTCCATGGGAATAGAATTCTCGTTACCCTGGAAGGATAAACATTAGCACAGGGTTATTGCCTTATTATAAATGTTATTTTTTTGTCCACTCCTACATACACAGAAGAAAATACGTCATATAAAATAGAAATAGAACATCCGAGGGTATCCGAACAGTTGTCCCTCCATAAGCGCCGGCCTCAGTGTCGGGAATTAGGAAGGACCCTATGTCCCAAAAACCTTTAATTTCCATCTACTCGATGTTACGCGCACTAAACAATAATGTCTATACTAACCATTTTGTTTGGTTTTAAATTAGCTCCGACTTAATATCAAAAACAGTCGTCGACTATCGTAAATTTTGCACAAATTCTAATCAGTCGCAAATGAAAACTCACTGCACCTTCGCACCATCGATCTAAATAAACGCACAGATAACAAATTATAATTTATGCTGCAGCTCACAGACTACTAAGGGGATCAGCTACAGATCTAACAAAAGTCTACATCCTAAATACAACGCCCCGAAAATCTTTGAACAAAACATTGTTTATAATATAATAAATGGTCATAAACGAATGAATATTGTTGATATATGCATAATTATCAACAATATTATAATCATTCGGTTGATTAACTTTATACTATTTTCATATTATAGTCAAAATAACGTAGTATTATATTGTATACTCAGTTTATGTCTCGTAGGCTGAGCATCCACCAGAGCTGTGCTAAGCCGCGTAGCGAGGAATGTGTTTTGTAAGCAGAAGCACCAATAGAATCATTTCATTTACCTAGTTTCGCTCTGCGTAGCTCTGGTGGATATGGGCTTAGCGGAGCGAGGTTTTTGTTCATACAAAACAAGCGATAAATGCGAGCGAGGGATGTGTTGCGAGGAATGTATTGATAAGAATGTGTGCGAGGATTTGAAAATATACGCCTAACAGTCAGTCATTATATGGTGTTTGGAAGAGGTAGATTCGAAAAGAATCCGCTACCTATCCTCGCACCGCGCACTTGTACACATTAACATATTACACATAACCCATTCCACGCACAGCTCTGGGTAGAAAGGGTCACACCGTTTTACATCCTCGCTACACATTTTCGCACCGCACATTTTCCTCGCACAGCTCTGGTGGATGTGTAGCCTAAAACTCTTAAGGGTAAGGATTATAGAAAATATTAATCATGTTGAGCAAATTATTCACGAATTGAACAATCATAATTTTAGATTGTTACTTATTTATTTTTGTTTATGTAGGTAACGAAAAACTGAAAAGTCGAGATTAAAATTTCTATGCTAAACGTATTATGTTTATTGGAAGCTGTGACCGGAATAATTTATTATAATTTTCCTTTTCCTCAAGATGCGTTTTTTTGCGCTGTCAAATTCAATGAAATGTCAATGTCAAAGTCAGCCAGTGTGACCGGTCTAAAGATAAGCAATCTACCACAGATTAATGATATTATTTATGTCTACGAGCAATCTACTGAAAAAATGTGTGGCTAGTACTAAATAAAACTTAAAGAAAAATAGAATTCTACTAAAAATCAACTAACATGTTAGGGTCTAAGCACACTGCCGCAGAACTGAAGCGAAGCGTCTTTTTACTAGCATACTAAATTTTATCTTCACTACGTAATGTACCAATTCCTTGACCGGTAACTGGTTCGCGCACACCGAATTTGTACTTTACTAATGAAGCTAAAGTTATACTTTAAAGTATAAAAGCCGCGTCGCGTCATTTCGACTGTTGTGTCAGTGTGATATTTTTTAGGACTATAAATGAAACGAAAAGTATTATAATGTCAAAATACTTTATTCTAAATCCACGCTATAATCATTATCATTAAATTTATTACATCAAAATACAAATTAATAAAAAAAACGGCAATTTAGTGTAGCCCGCACGCAAACTTCAATAATTACTGCTGTCCGAATATTATAATAATCGGTAATTTTAATTTACAACGTTTAAAATAAAGAATAAAATAAATATTGAAAGCCGGAAAATAACAATTTGTGTTACGTTTACGTTGATAGTACCTACCTACATAGTCGTAGGTAGACGATTTCCCAATTGACAATGTACAAAAACGACTGTGAATACTATTAATTCAGTAGATTAATGAACAGTGGCTACATGTGTGATAGGTACACCACTGCGCAGAAGTATGTTTCTTTCGAGGCCGTTCTTTTCGTAGATTTTATTGGCAATGCAAAAGAAACTCTATGTCTGACACATAAAGTTTGTTTCTAGTTACAATTTGAAACACAGTAAACAAACAATTTGTTTCATTGTTAGATTTTATTCAGGACAAAACTAGCAGAAATCGCGAGTCCTGCATTTGAAAATATACATTCACAGGTACAAATAGAATTAATTTTGTTATTCTGTAGAAAGTGTAAGTATACGACGTTTTATAATTTGAAGATGAGGTAGGTCAACTGACGAGTAAATTCCGCTATTTAACAATAGATGGCGTTATTATCAGTAAATGCGATTATCACCTTAATTAGATTCTAGATAAAGTAGACATTCGTGTAGTAGGCTGATGCTTCTATTAAATTATTAGTGAATTGAAAATTTAAGATCATATTAAATAAAATATATAAAATTGTATTTACCGATGGTAAGAAACACCTTCATTACTATTTATTATTGTTATTTATTACTATTTTTCCTTCTGCTCCTCATACTTACACTCTAAAATAGAACTTAGTTACGAAAAAAAAGGAATTTCACAAGACGGTCGACTCGACGCAGTGTTATAACCACAGAATACATTTACTTTATAACACGACTGTGTGTGTCAATTAAGCGTAACAATGCTACTTCCAATTCCATTTGTTTTTTCTGGTTTGTGGTAAAAATGGAGAGCACACTACGAACAGTAACTGAAACCAGAAAATATGGCCTTGAATATTTACTTCAGAATTCTGTCTCTTTCTCAATTACATATTTAGAAAAAGATCTACCTCTTTAAATATTTCGATTTTCAGTAGGTGTTCATAGTGTGGTCTCCATCTTTACCTACACTTTCATGACTTATACCAATTTAGTATAAAAAAAACCAAAAACGGTCACACTGAGTCAGCTACGTCAGTCCCTCCCGCCCCGCTTTCTTCCCCCCACCCTCTCTTTCTTTCAGAAGTTCCAACCATGGCGGCCGGGGTAGGTTAAAATTTATCGTGAAAAATCTTGATAATCGAAACGTTATTTAATTAGTTTCCATCAAAGGAACACAATTTTCAACCGTATAGTTATGTGATATATTTATTTTTATAGGTACTTTACACCTATCCAGAAAACTTCCGTGCTTACAAGGCGTTGATCGCCGCACAGTACTCCGGAGCCGATGTGAAAGTGGCTCCTAGTTTTGTGTTCGGTGAAACAAACAAGTCTGCAGAATTCTTGAAAAAGTTCCCAGCTGGTAAAGTGAGTGCTTTTCTGATCATGTTCGTGATAATTTCCGGTGCCGTTTCGACATTCGTATTTTGTGAGGGTGACGTGTAAATTTTGCGTTTTATTGTAGGTGCCAGCGTACGAAAGTGCTGACGGAAAGGTCTTACTGTCCGAGAGCAATGCTATCGCCTACTATGGTAAGTGTGCAAACAGTAACATATCATTTATTACCATAAACAGCTGCTCGCATAATATATAACCTACAAAAACTATCTTGTACGGACCGGCTTTTACGCCAGAAATATTAAGTGCTGAATGGGCAAACTGCCAGGCATTACTTTTGGCCAAATTATTACGATTCTGCTTTCAATTAATATAGCAAAGCAATAGTGCTAATAAATATTTCTTATTTACTGGATACAATACTATTTAATTTTAGTTTAATTAAGTATATTAACTTGTTCTTTAAAATAATCTGTGGTTAGCTACGTAAACTTTCTGTCAATAATTACGATTCACAAATAAGTGTACCACTTTTTATTTTCGCATAGTTAAGCCCGTAACCAAGAAGGAAACTCTTAGGATGTCATTGACCTCCATACCCATGTACATGAAAACTACCTACCTAATGTATAAGCGGTTAGAGTATAGCCAAGGGTGTGCAAGGCGATTGGGACGATTTTTTCATATATGTCTTGACTTTTTCTGTCCCTGAAATGTATGTTTCTATCATGTAAAAAGGGCTAAAATGAATCTCTTGTACTTTTTTAATATGCATTATGTATTTTATTGTTACATTTGCTCCATTCCCAGTTCAACTGTATATGATCAAAGTGTGATGTATAAGCAAAGTCTATTTTGCTTGAAAATGATTTATTCAGTTAATATGAATTCAATTTGACATAATGTGTAAGTGTTTTATATTGAACACCTGTGGTCCAGTGTCGAGCGCGGCGCTGCGCGGCTCGGACGCGGCGACACAGGCGCGCGTGTGGCAGTGGGCGGGCTGGGCCGACAGCGAGCTGCTGCCCGCCTCCTGCGCCTGGGTCTTCCCCTACCTCGGCATCATGCAGTTCAACAAACTGGTATACACCCAACTTGACCACTTTATTATTCAAAATCGCCTTCCAAATGATTCATGTGTGCAATAACTCATGAGGTACAAACCTAGCAATGAAAGCATTAGTTGTGTATGTAAGAACAGTACCCTGCTTTTACTTTTGGTGTCCACTTATACAAATATGATGTTCTTGTCTTGTGATGAGAACTTCACTGCCACACTTTAGCCAGCAATTTTATATCTGTTAGTTGCCAATTCCTGAACATCGGTACATAATGTAATTATGTCACAGCTTTCACTTTCTTTTGGCTGAGTAAATAAACCTGTCTTGATTTGCCTTTAAAGTCTTTAAGCTAAAAGAACATGTGCCAATGTTTCATTTGCAATATGAGAAACATAATAAACTTGTATATTGCCAGAATGTAGAGCGTGCAAAGCATGACCTGTTGGCTGCACTGAAGGTACTGGACGCGCACTTGTTGACGCGCACATTCCTGGTCACGGAGAGGATCACACTCGCTGACATTGTCGTCTTCTCTACGCTCATACACGCCTTCCAGGTAAGCCTAATTATGAAAGCAGATTAAACTATAGGGGAACGAGATATTGTGTTCCGCTTACGAAAGGGGAGGATCCTCCTACCAGGCAGGTCTTGCCCAATGGTTAATGTTGGGAATCTGTGTGTCAAACTTTGATATTGCGATGCTGAATAGTTCGCATGTGGCGCGATAGATGCCGCCTCAAAACCAAATTAATGAGTGAAAGTATGTACTTACTATCAATCATGTATAAAATGGTTATAATGTTATTGAATCAACATGTAAATAGCCTAGACTTTATTGGATTTGTACCCAATAAATGGCAAACAGCCAATGAACTATTGATGTACTCACTATATCTGACTATACATTTGAGAAATTACGTTTAACTCTTGACAAAACATGACTCACATTAGAAAAGTTTGCCCTCAGAATGACATCCAAATGAGGTTCCAGTCTGGATACATTTTTATAAATGACTAGCTGTGTCCTCACGGCTCCGCCCGTAGCCTATGTTACTCAGTGATAATGTAGCTTTCTAACGGCAAAAGATTTTTTTTAATTCGGTCCAGTAGTTTTTAAGTTTATTTGTTACATACAAAAATACAAATCTTTCCTCTTTATAATATTAGTATAGTTGTATAGGTTAAACATCATAGTTTCACAACTTTCATTAAGATGTAAAGTTGATTATACACAATATCTAAGAATATATCCTGGATAATAGCATATAGAATACTTTCAGAGATTGACTTTGTTGAATTTTATCTAAATCCATTTTGTCTTTACAGTGTGATTAGCTCCACAGTTTCTTTGGAACTGAGTAGTAATGATAGAACATGTTATTCAGCACGTATTGGACCCTTCTGTCCGCGCGTCGCTCGTCAACGTGCAGCGCTGGTTTGTGACGCTGAGCCAGCAGCCGGCCACGCTAGCGGTAGTGGGACCGCTAGCGCTATGTGCGGCGCCGCCCGTGTACGACCCCAGCAAGTACCAGGACCTCACACACAACAAGAAGGTAATGATAGAACGTGTTACTGAGCATGTTTAGAACTCCTCTGTCTGCATGACCTTAAGATTCTCTTTATAGTCTCTGGACATATTCAAGTCACGAGTGAATCGGTTTGTTCTGGGCAAGCGTGGTCCATGGTAGACCGCATCATCGCTTAACATCTGGCAGGATGGCGGCCAAACGCAGGCCTAGTAACAAATAAAAAAAAAGAATTCTTTTTTTAATCCTCAGTCATTGTACTTGATGGTATTGGAACTACTCTATACAATGTATCCCAGTATAATTACTCACATTAATAAAGGATTCTTTAACATACACATACAAATCAGCATCATCACAAAGCACAGTATGAATTTCATCCGATTATGTTCCAAACTTAGACAACGGAGTAGTAGATTTACCACAAATCTGCAACTACTCTGATGGGCTCTGACCAAAAGTCCTATATCTTTTCCAGCTATTAAAATGAACATTCATTCATTTCCAGAGCTCTGGTGACAAGAAAAAGGAGAAGAAGTCGGAAAAGAAAGAACAGCCCAAGAAGAAGGAGGAGCCTGCACAGGAGCTCGCTGACGAGCTCGACGAGAAGCCCAAAGAGTCTAAGGACCCCTTCGACTTCATGCCAAAAGGGTAACTGCAACACTTGTGTAGTCACATACCGTCTGCACAGTCACTGCTTGTGCCGCGACAGTAGCCAATCGAAATACTCCTAGATTCGTAACATTAGCTCGACCCATACTAGATTTATTAAATAAAAAACTGGATAATGAAACAAGTCATAATTAACAGCCTCATTTTACACTTAACTGCCATTTTATGAATATAATTGTTGATTCCAGAACTTTCAACATGGACGACTTCAAGCGGTGCTACTCCAATGAGGATGAAGCCAAGTCCATCCCCTACTTTTGGGAGAAGTTCGACCCCGAGAACTACTCCATCTGGTACGCAGAGTACAAGTACCCTGAGGAGCTCGCCAAGGTCTTCATGAGCTGCAATCTTATCACAGGTATATTTAACACATTGTTGCCAATTTTTAACAATTTTTTTTATTGGTTTGCTCATTTATGTCGCTACACTATCACAAACGTTTATGATTGGGAGTTTTATTTTCGTAACAAAATTATTCAAAAAATCAACATCAAACATTATTAAAAAATGTAAACAATCAAATTGTCACTGCCAAAGAAATATTCCAATAGTGTAAAACATTTCCTTTTGAAGATTTATTTTTTACTCATATTTACCAGATAAAAACATTGAAAACGCCTGACTATAGCCTACAACTTAATATTTTTCCAAAATAATAAATAAAATATGGTTGGTATGTTATATAAATTTCATACTTACGGATATCTGTTTGGCTCTGTTTAACATTATCAGAAAATTTCAACATTAGTTTTAGTGTCTGTCAACGAACTACCCTTTTTTAATTTTTTGTAATATAGCCCTAGGTTTACAATTTTGAATTCATATTCCATTGTCAGGTATATTTGAGTTGCTACAGGAAGTAACTAAGTCGACTATATTGTTGTCCAGCTCCGACTAGTTGTCCATAATAAAGTGACGCATTGCAGGCATGTACCAGCGGCTGGACAAGATGCGCAAGCAGGCCTTCGCGTCCGTGTGCCTGTTCGGAGAGGACAACAACTCGAGCATCTCGGGCGTGTGGGTGTGGCGCGGGCAGGAGCTGGCCTTCCCGCTGTCGCCCGACTGGCAGGTACTATTGCTAGCGTTATTACGAGCTCGTACCGTTTGACCGCGAGTCTTGCGACTCGTACGACCCGGCACACTTAATAACACCACTGATCGTCCATAGATCGACTACGAATCGTACGACTGGAAGAAGCTGGACCCGGCTAGCCCGGAGACCAAAAAGCTGGTGCAGGAGTACTTCTCGTGGAGCGGCGCCGACGCGAAGGGTCGCAAGTTCAACCAGGGCAAGATCTTCAAGTGAGCGCGGCCGCACGCACTCTATTTATATTGTATAAAGTACTTGCATTTATTTTGTATCGCACCGCTCCGTCTGCCTGACCGAAGACTCGTATCTGTGTAAGCGGCAGTTGAAATAAATTGTTTTTTATTTATGCATGTATTTGTCCTTCCTCTACCTCTTTAACGTTCATCTCGCACGATCTAGGCTAGTTCTCAGGGCTAGGCTGCTAGTAGCTCTAGGCTGACGTTTGCGACTACCCTCTTTATTGAGTCGATTTCGATTTATGTAAATCTATACTAATATTATAAAGACGAAAGATTTGTATTTTTGGATTTTTGTATGTAACGACGAATAAACTTAAAAACTACTGCACCGATTTCAAGAATTCGTTTGCCGTTCGTAAGATACGTTATTACTGAGTATCTTAGGCTACGGGCGGAGCCGTGAGGACACAGCTAGTCTAATAATGCTGCTGGTAGCTGAATGCTGGACAGTCTATAACTACTACGAATACTATGTAATATCGATTTGACTTATGAATTAGTGACCATGACTAGAATATTGTTGAGAAAATGTTTTGAAATCAAAGACTGTCATGGAAAGCAAAATTCATATTTTCACATCTCAGACTTTTGCTTAACTGATAGATTTTTATTTAACATTATTAGGTACATACATTTCTTACATATTATTGCGTTAATGAAATCAACTAACATTACGATAAGTCTCTAAAGTAAAAGTTGCGAGCAAACCGTTGCGGACGCAGTCGCGCAGGTACAAACGAGTGAAGCGGGAGGATATACGTACTGTAGCGAAACATTCAAAAGATACAAGTGAAACATTAACATGTTGTACACAATCATACTAATAGTTATAAATGCATCAGTAGTTGCGCGTGGACTATACACCTTACGTACACTATACAACGCTACGCGTTCGCGCCCAACTGCCAATTCGTCGAGTAGTGAGGAGTACACTACTATGTACAGAAAATGGTGTAACTTGCTAGCCTCCACATTTTTTTTCCAACTTTAATATAACATAGCCACCTTGGTCGGTTCTTACATTATCACAAAATTGTTAAAATAAATTGCAAGTACCAAAAAGCCCAATTTGCAAAAACGTAAGTTAAACGGTACAGTAAAGATATGAAATTATTGCCGCGCTATTCTTTTATGACTGTTATGTATGGCATGTGTAAAATTGAGATTAATTTGGTCATTTTGAAAATATTGTTGGAATCTAGTGAATGGTAGGTGGACAGGTTCACTAAACACTAAACTATACTACGCTAAGGTGCCGTCTCCACGAGCGAGTGTATTGCGACGATAGTTTCGCTGTGTCATCAAATTCAATTGGTAACTATACGAACCAATCGGCAGTTCGGCACACGGCGCAGCGATAGTTTCGATGGCACAGCGAGACTGTCTCAGCGAATACACTCGCTCGTGGAGATGGCGCCTTAAGCGCAGGCCACCCCGCCAGCTGGCGGGCGGGCGAGCTGGTTTTTTCATACTTCGGTTCACATCGTTTGAGTCGCTGAAGTAGCTAGACTCGGTCAAACGTTGCTCGCTCGCCCGCCCGCCAGCTCGCGGTGTGGCCTGCGCTTTAG
Source organism: Amphipyra berbera (assembly GCA_910594945.2). Lineage (NCBI taxonomy): Eukaryota > Metazoa > Arthropoda > Insecta > Lepidoptera > Noctuidae > Amphipyra > Amphipyra berbera. Next base: position 20,568,755 of record OU343133.1, read on the forward strand.
TCATTACAAGCAGATTGGTCAATGTTCTTCTGAACTTACAGACGGCGCCACTTATTATAACTGAAGTAGACATAAAAAAATTAAAAAATCATTGCTTACGCGATGCGAACTAGTCACTACCTACATAAAAGTTGAGCCGCGAATAATGTTTATAACTATAAATTATTGTACATATTAATATATCCGCCATAATCAACCACGTTTTTGAGAAAAAAAATCACATTCACGGGGGCCGCAACCGTGGATGGATAGTGTGAAAGATGATATGGCTAATAAGGGGGCAACTAGTGAGATGTATGGAAGAAGAAGACATACTGCACCGACCCCAAATAAGTTTGGATAAGGGCAGGAGGATGATGAGCGGCCGCAACCACAGCATAAAGATTAATAAAACTTTTAAATTCTCCTTTAGATAAGGCTTGTAAGCGTTTGCTTGCATTTAAAAAGTTTTTCGACTGCAATTACTAGGCCATGACAGGGGGCCACTCAGTATAGTTTAGCGGGCCGCAGGTTGAGTATGGCTGACATAAGTATCTACTTACAGTTATACGTCCTAACATCTGTTAGGGCGTATAACTGTATTGTTTTTATCGGAAATTTAAGGCTGGAACTTACAGAGTAGGGCTGCGAGCTGGCGGCAGTTGTATTTAAAGATTAAAGTAATAAATAGGTACCTAATGCTAATAATACGGAACGGCAACTGGCCGTTAGCCGCAGTGTGACAGCTCGCATACAGTTTCACACATTACAATGCCCCCGGGCCGCAGTTGGTACCTATACGGTTCTCTGGGTTCCAGCCTTAAGCTAGTAAGGGGGATATATAGGCAACGTTTTTCATTCGTGAGTCTTGCTAAATTCCTCAGGAGATAATCGAACAACCTACGTTGTTTTTACTTAGTGAGCTTTTTGGTGTTTGATTTATACTTAATATAGGTACTAAGACTGTTTTTCCTCGACTCACGACTCCGAGCCAACTCCGAGCGCTAAATATATTATGTATGAACGGTTTACTATTACACTAGTAGTGTTGTGTCGTTTCGTGAGTAAACGATTCAGAAAAACATTCCATGACAAATCTAACGTGAAGTAAGTACCTACTTTAATAAGTTAGGTAGATATAGTTCTAATTCATCGAAAAAAGTGATTATGTACATAGAACGTTCATTACATTACAGTAGGAAAGATGGTCACAAGCTTGTCCATATCATTAAAATAGTCCGTATTAAATGCAGTAGGAGTGTATGTTATACATAATGAGCTGCGTGGCATCGGCTCGGCTGTCGGCACACTCGGCACGGACGCGGGTAAGGCAGGTGCGTACACAAACTCCTCGCAAGTCAAACATACGTTACCATCGTACATTAAACATACGACTAAGTACTTCGTAAAAATCACAATGTACATTTCGAACAATTCAATAAACATCAAAAATGCAAAGATCAACGGTGGCTAATAGGAGAGATATAAACGACGCTATAAATATACATATATGTATACCTAATGAACCGGGTAAATTTACATCTCAAAAATGATAACATCTCCTTCCAGTCAATAGAGAATATAATTTATAAAACGTTAAAGTTGTAAATTGTGTGCGGGAGCGCGCGGCGCGGCGTGTCAGTGTGACCGCGACTCCTGCAACATAAAGCAAATACTGCAACCTAAGTAATATTATTTTTCAAGTTTTAGACAAAAGTAAAAATGTAATACTGATCACGTAATCACTATGGGTTAGTATATTTATAAAAAAAATGTATGAAAAAGAGTAACGTAATGTGGCATTTAAAATTGCATTGCACATTTTTGTTTCTTTTACCTATTGAATTATAACAAACTAAATTGATAAATAGGTACAGTGGTGTCGATTCTGTTGTACATTTTGACAGTACTAAACTAGACTAAACGCAACTATCACTTTCTTTTTCTATTGACACAGAAAGAGACAAACACGATGGCGCTTATTACAAAAAGTGGTTTAAACCAAGACTAAGGTAAACCCAGATTTATCAAATCAAATCAAAAAAAAATATTTCACATAAACCAATACAGGTGCTTATGAAACGTCGAATTTAGGTGCACGGTTCCAATTAGTTGTTTCCTATGGAGAAGAGCCGGCAAGAAACTCCATGGTTACTCTTTTAAAAATAATACCTTTAACAATTTCAGTGGATACAGTACAATGATTTAGGATAGTGAGAGAACAATGAGGTCCTGACCACAGACCAATGAGTAATATAGTACTAAAAGACTTGAGTACAAAAACTAACAAACAAAAATAAAATTTAAAAAAAAGTAATATGAATAATATTGTAGTAATTTACAAATTTATAGATGCAGGTCCACAAAGTTCTCACATTTACAAAAGTGAAAAGAAAGCTAAACTATATAAAACAATTGACATAATTAAATGTCATCAAAACTTAGCTAAAAAATCATTGTAAAATAAGATAAAGATATCTTGAGAGTAATGATAGCAATAAAAAAAATATATATATATAATCTTAATTGAGGATAGTTAGTAGACGTACACATATGTTTTTAATGAGGTTCCAGGGAAGCCACATGTGCAAGAACTAATGCCAAACATCCCTGTCGTCAACGTAGTCCTTAGTCTTGTAATATGCTTTTTGAGTGAGGACACGTTTAATATAGGTTTTGAATTTTCCCTCGGTAAGATCAGTTACAGATTTCGGCAGCTTATTATAAAAACGTACGCCATTTCCTAAAAATGACTTACTAGTTTTACTTAATCTAAATTTAGGTACCACAATTTTATGTTTATGCCGTGTGTTTTTATCATGAAAATCGCTCCTGACATTAAACAAATGCAAATTTTTTGTAACATAGGTACAATATATTTTGAAAGATGTAAAGTGACGGCAAAGTTAGTATGCTAATATCTTCAAACACGTTTCGAAGGGACTCGCGGGAACCCAGGTTATAAATCGCATGGATTGCTCTCTTTTGTAAAATAAAAATCGAATCGACGTCAGCTGCTGAGCCCCACAACAGAATGCCGAATATAATATAATATACCCATCCCTTGCTAACGTGAAACGTCATATAACAAAAAGAGATGGAGCTATTTTAAAACCGAGGTTTTTCTTAGTCCATCTTTCGTAATAAGAGGGTCTTAGTTTAGTCCTGTCAGTGCGCAACAGAATCGACACCAATATGCCTCTAGTAGTTTGACACCCTACCTACTGTAACAAGTCTATTATAGACAATTAATTAAATTAAACACAATACATGCATTATTATAGCAGAGTTAGCTTCACCAGTGGTGTAATTGTATATTGATGTACGGAATTGAATTTATGTAACAGTTCGTTTTTTTTTCTCCAAACATTTCGCTAGGAGCTAAATTTCTACATAAAATTGCGAAAAAAACCTCCAATCTGGCAACGCTGCTGAGTACTGCTGAACAATGACCAGTCTACTATTCTTTGGTCATTGTGCTGTACAACGTCGTACCTATGTCATTGTCAAGTCAACAATATTATAGTACCATAGCCGGGCACCGTTAATCAAATAGTTAACTTCGTTAATCGTTAATCCGCTACAAAAAAAGTTAGCTTCGTTAAACGTTAAAGCGTTACATTTCGGAAGAATTAACGCAAGTTAACGTTAATCGTTAATCCGTTAATATGTGTAAAATTGCATCTATATATCGTTACGTTAGTGAACTTATAAAACCTGTTGGTTTAGGTTCTGGAAGTTAACAGGTTAGGAACAAAACAAAATACTTGTATAATTCAAATGTGTAATTTAATCGTCGGGGATAAGGTGCATATTCCCCTTCATGAACATTAACATGTTGAAGTTCTGGTCTGAAAGCGAGGCTCGTTTTGGTGTTAAAATGTGGAAAAAAGACGTTCAACTGCAGCGCTTGAGGGTATAGCAGTATTGTATATCGCATCGGCACTAAGTAATGAAATGATCAAACGAAACAAATCTCTTCGCAGTTTCCTTTTTCACTCGCACGCGCCGGCAAAATATATGTAGTTTTTTTTTGTTTCACTCGCTGCCACGCGCCGCCCGGCACTTGTCGGTGCCCTGCGGTAACTATTTAGGCATTGGATTAACGATTAACGGAATTCTGCATATTAACGGAACTTAACGTGTCCGTTAACATTTTTAAAAGTTAACTTAAAAGTTAATCCGTTAATCAAAATGTTAACTTCGTTAATTAACGGATTAACGAGTTAATGCCCAGCTATGTATAGTACCTATAACATAATAGCAGCCGGGCGGCCCCCATACATTGACGCGGTCACCCGTATTAGGGTGAGGCCACACGAGCGTAATTTTTTGAGCTGTGAGTCGCGTAAAATAAGTCAGCGTAATTTTTTTGAAGGATTTAACAAACTCATTTTGCGTCGCCGTGTGAACGAAACAGGAGTTTTTTATAAAACCGAATGTAGCAGAAATTAAGCGACCGAAATTACGCGACTCACAACTCAAAAAATTACGCTCGTCTGGCTTCACCCTTACCTACGGTTTCGGTCGACAGAATTGCTGATTTATATGTATGTAGGTATATCTTTGATTAAACATATTTAACTACCATCGTGGCGACAGGTCTCGACAACAGCGAGCGTGCGCTCCACGAGTACCCCTTACCCCTTACCCCTCGGTTACACCTAGGTATAAAACATGTATTCTTCATGTATCAGATATTTTTTCGAATAAAATATTACAAATACCTATGCATACTTTAAGTGGCAAATAAGTATGTAGATCTTTAAAACACTTGTTTGAAATATTTTACACGTGATCATTAAGTGTTAAGACTAAGTAATTTCTTTTAAAAAGACCTTTACACAACTTATGTTTACAACTTGTTTTTAGGTGTAAACGAGGGGTTACACTTAAGGGGAACATTTACAAGTCTGTCCTATGACCTGTCGTATTGTAGGGTCTGAGTGTTGGGCCACCAAGGGGACGGATGAAAGGAGAGTGTATGCAGCGGAGATGCGAATGTTGAGATGGATGTGTGGAGTGACATGAATGTATAAGATAAGGAATGAGTGTGTCAGAGGAAGTTTGAAAGTAGCGCCAGTGACTGAAAAGTTGAGGAGTAATAGGTTAGCGTGGTATGGGCATGATATGCGGAGGGAAGAAAGACATGTCGTTAGAAGTGTGTTAAATATGAATGTGGATGGATATGTAAGTAGAGGTAGGCCAAAAAAAGATGGTTGAATTGTATGAAGGATGATATGGGTAAGAAAGGAGTGAGTACTGAGATGACGGCTGACAGAGGTGAATGGAAGAGAAATACATGTTGTGCCGACCTCACCTAGTGTGGGGTAAGGGCAGAGAGATGATGATGATGAACTACCGTCAATCGAAAGTGTTGAACACATTAAATATTAGTATTACGAAGTGTACGCTGCTAGTCCGCTACCGTTAAGGTTCTGACGACACACGTCTGGAAGCGAAGCTACATTAGGTTGAGTGGAGTACCTACTATTATCGTAGACTCCAGACAAGCAGTGTATGGATTTAAGGCAGGATCTAGGTTGTCTTTAAGAAACTATATAGCAGGAAAGGTTACCCCGTCGCCGTGTGAGTCAGGATGCAGGTCGAGGTCGGCGGTGAAGGGCGCTATTTGCAGCCTCAGCTGCACGCGAGCCTCTTCCTCGCCGCACTCCAGCGACGACGAACTGCGGACGTGCAATAACATTTAGTAGGGCTGTGGGGCGTCTCGGTGAGCTTCAAACGTTTGTTTGAATGTCAGTAATTGTACCAAGTACTTAATGGGTCTAGCGAATTATTAGTGCTAGAAAATTTAAAAAACACAATTAGTAGTTAATATTCGGGCGGTCGCTCGCGTATTAGGTACTGCGGGCATTCTTTTTATCGAGTTGCAGAGCTCAAATGGCCGTCGCTCCGTGTTTAATCCTTCTGCTTTTTTCGTGTCAATGATTCAGTCATGGCCGCCTGAACAGCGCTATGTGAGGCCACGTTGACATCGTCGCTAGTGCAGGTGTTGGGGCACAGTGGACACACCAGCAAGTGAATCATTGCCTGACATTGGTCACTGCAGTCACATTCAGCACGACCGAAATCTCTAAACTAACTAAATTCGCACATTTGAATCCTGTTTTATAGATATTAAACCGTATCAGGTTAAACGTTAAGGCTAAAAACCAACTTCATCAAAGTTGAGATACCTAAACCTAGACGGATGATTATGCCGTTTAGTTAAAATGAAGATCCAAAAAAGGTACTTTCCCATCTTTAAATTATATTGGTCCCTTGTGTTTGGCTGTTTATTTTGTCTAGGTAAAGCAAAACTGGTAAAAGTATGTACTTACTAACTCGATTGCACCAACATTGAAACTGACGGTTATGGAGGAGTTAAAATAACCCAGGGTAGTTGAACAACTTGTTAATATTATTCCTACAAATACCAATAAATCATATCACTGTGGAACTGAGCTCTACTATTACCAAACCGATGTTTAGTAGCAGCTTCACCATGCGCGAGGGCAGGCTCTACCCAAGTTACAAAAATGAAAAAAAGAGGACCATGCCCCCGGGCGGCGCCGAGCAAGGGCAACATTTCAAGTCAAGTTTTATTTTGAACCCTTTTACAATCAAACAGCAACAGGGTATCACAGAATGTTCACCGATTTTTTGCTTAGTTGCTAAAATAGGGTTGGAGGCGGTAATGTTAGGATTGCCCCGGGTTCCCGCATTGTCGTTGCGGGGAGGCTTAGTAGCCGTGGCATTGAACCCCACGGTGAAGCGAAGAGGAACCCAAGGAGGGGCCGCTCGTCGGGGCTTGGGTCTGGTAGCCCTCGATGTAGCGGCCAAGTAGGTTGCGGTGTCGCTTCGGCGACATCGCAACTGAGGCGGGCCGCGATGTCGTTGGAACGCATCGCGGCTGAGTGCGGGAGGCCGCGGCGGGAGAGGAGTGCCGGTATTACGGTGCGCCGTTCTCCCTACCTTCCGCGGCCTTGACGGGGCCGCCACCGTCAGATGGCGGACGCGGTGGGGCCGCAGGTGAAGAGGAGTGGCGGTGTGTACCTGGCCGCCCTTTCTATCATCTGCGGCCGAAAAGTGGTAGGCGGCGGGGCCACTAATCTGACCCGTCGCAGGGGGACCAGGGGTGCCCAGACACGGGGTAGTCTGGCACCCATGTACTTGTTTGGTCCCCGGGGTGGTCACGGCGTACCATGTGTTCTGGTGCGCCGGTGATGTGGGGTGCCCCCCGCGCCTCTCAGTAGGTCGTGCGGTGGGGCCCTACAGCGGAGAGGTCCACCAGCAATTGGTGGACCAAGACCTGCCGGGGTTGCGGTGCATGCAATAGCGAATCCCGCGACCCCGGCCTTAGGTCAGAAGGAGGGACACCGTGGTGGTTTTACCCGGTAAAAGTCCGGCACACCCCCCCCTCTGCCCCAGACGGGGGATTTCCCCACGTAAAAAAAAATTGCCCCGGGACCCGGGTGGAAGAATACACGCTACGACACTATGTCTGTCTGTACATCTTTCATGTTATTAGCACCGTAAGAGCATTTAGGGGAGGAAAATTATGTTTACTGCTGCATTAAGAAACAAACCGATATATTAAATGAATAAAAATATTAAACTTACACCTAGCTACCTTGATAGCTTAGTGGACACAAGCGCGACTGCTGAGCATGGTGTCCTGGGTTCGATCCCCAGGTCTGGCAAATTGTTATTGAGTTTTTCCATTAGGAATTTCTCAGTAGCAGCCCGGAGTCTGGATTTTGTGCCCAGTTAATGGCAATAGGCTCGCCCCCTATTACCTGAGACTTGAACATAAATGGCGAAACGAGGGTGTACTAAAACACCTCTGCCGAATCCTTCGGGGAATACAAGGCGTGATGTTAACATTTTTAGAGAGGCGCTGTGAACAACTGTAAAGTCTAAAGCTTTGTAGTGGTGTATGTTGAGAGTGTTGTAAACATGTAATGCATATAGAAGCATATCAGTACCTACACTAGTCAAGACTTTGTTAGTATTGCCACCATTTGGATATTTTTAATCTCAAATTATCTACTTTTCAATTGCATTATTGTCAGTCAAACTAAGTTGTCAGTAATAATTACGATGATGTGCAAAGTTAACAGACCACTACTCACAATAGTACATAAGGATACAAATGTGCTATGTTGGTCATCACAATCGAGGCGGAGGCGAGCGCGATAAGGGAGCCGAGAATGTAATGATCAATGCACACGCGTTTCATACGACGTTTTTCAACACACTTGCGAGGGAAAAACCAAACTTTAGGTATCTAATGCAATAATAGTATAACAAGCTAACTTGGTTATTTTGACAAGTATTTGTGAAAAATGGCGCGTGGATATCTTTTTTCGTGCGCCGTGCCTGTGCTGTGCTGTGACCGAGGATTTAGCTATGCGCGCGCAGGTGTAAGACCAAATTGCAAACAACCTGTTTATTTTTGTTTGTATTTTTGTTTTAAACTATGTTATGCGTTATGCTAGGTCTGTTAATTTGTTGCCAAAAATAATAAATTTAATAAAATTAAATGTTTTATTTAGGGAACGTACCCATACTACGTGACCCAATTTTTACTATTTTTTATCCCCCCCCCCCCCCCCTCGGTGACCACCCGTAGTTTATGCCAATACCCCCCCCCCCCCTCCCCCTCTAGTTGTCACGTAGTAATATATAAATATGGTTTTAAATCAATTTTGCAAACAGAAATATTAAAAAGAAATTGAAAGATACCTATGTGCGACAGTGTTGCCATCTGTGAGTTCAAAAAGCGCTAAACTGCGCGCTATACATATATTTGATATAGCTCGAAAAAACTAGAGATTTCCCTAGAGGATATTGACTACGTAACGAAAACCTAAGACCCCTCCCCGCCCCTGTGACCAAGCGTGGTATTTTAAAGACCCTCTCCCCCCCCTGAACGGGTCACGTAGTATGGGTACGTTCCCTTATCACCTTATAATTAACACAGTTTAATTATTCAAAATAAAGTTTACTATTTTTAGACATAAAATGCTTTTCAAAGATTAAAAAAAAATGGAAAGTAAAATGCACTAGTGCGGTATTGTAAAGTAAAAAGCACGCGTGTTTAATAAGCTGCATTATGGAGCTAAAAGCGGTGCAATAAGAACCACTTTACAAGCAAGTGTGTTGATAAGTATATTATACTAACATCATTAGATACGAACCGCGACTAATGAAACGAATTAAAACATTAAATGACACGAATTGTGTACTACTCGTGAATTTAAGTATTTCTGAATAGTTAAAGGGTCCCTTACATCACCCATTATGGTACAGGTAACTCGTAGGTACCCTCTTAAAAATCATTCAATGGTTCTTGTAATGTCTAGTTAGTAGTTACCCTTTATAACTGTATTATAATTCTCTAGTAATAGAATAGAATTCTTTATTTGTCTGAAATAAGGTATTATAAACAGTTCTTCTTCCTGATCCTGCCCTTATCCCACACTAGGTGGGGTCGGCACAACATGTATTTCATAAATCCATGTTGTTAGAGGTTTTGGCTTATTGTTTTATGACCGGCCACCTGCCTGACGTCAATCCTCCTTGGGAATACTCGTTGCGCCGCGTCGCGCGGGTGATCCAATGTGCTTGCTGATATTATGCACTGGGTCCTAAAATGATATGCTTCGCAGTCTTATTGCCGACAACTAAGCAGGCTGTGTTCTTCTTGGTGGAGTATACTTGCAGTTCCACGATCCACTCATTCAGTTTTGCTAGGGGACTTTGGTTCACCGTTCACGTCCATGACTTTACATTTGTAGTCAACTCCGATTGTAGCTGAGAATGATGGATTGTAGTCTCCCGTTGTGAACACTAGGATTTACCCACACCGCACTCACCGATAAAATAATTCACAAATTATATCAATGTAAAAAGCGAAAAATAAATTTTATAAAATGTCATAAGGTATTATAAACAGTTCTTAAATAATTTTAGATTTCTTCATTTATTTCGCCAACTGTGCTGTTAAACAGGTTAAAGTGAACTTGAGGCTGTTTAATTTGTGCGCAAGTAAAGGCGTTTACACTTCTATCAAGCAGCACATTTGTACAGCTAATGGTAGCTATAGAGCAAGTTTGTATTACTTGGGTGTAACCGCAAACTAGCGCGAGCAGCGTAATAAATACATACCTACTAATGTAGGTAATGCCCACACGTAACCTTTTAGAATAGGGGTTTACTACCAGCAGTGGCCAGATATATGGAGTTACGTCATACCTGACGCGCAAAGGCTGCATGTCGTCCTGCAGCAGCGGCAGCTGGTCGTCGTCGCGCGCATGCGCGTGGCACTCGCAGCGGCACTGGTCGGGCTCCACGTAGCTGAACACGACGCCGGCGCCCCCCGCACCCTCCGCCCCCGCCGCGCTCGCCGCCGCGGCCGGCAACGTCTGAATGCGCTTCGGCTGTTTTCGCCGCTCTGGCACCTCCTCGAAGTCTATCCACTCGGTTTTTGGACGTGAGTCGAAACCTGATTGCGGCGAGTAGAACACATATAATATTAATAGGTAGATACAATAATGCAAATAAAAAGTTAGGCTACGAGATTCGGACTCGAGTGGACTTACTGTCACTTCCGCTGCGGGTGCGAGGTCTGTCGGGGCGCTTAGTCGCCGGCGTGACGGTGCTGGGGCGGCGCGGCAGGCGGATGCGCAGCTTGTCGGGCGGCGCGCCGGGCGGGGCGGGCGGCGGGGCGGGCGGCGGCGCGGGGCGCGGCATGCGGGGCGCGCGCGGCGCGGGCGCGGGCACGGCGGCGCGCGGCCGCGACACGCCTGACACCAGCACGCCGGCGCGCTCGCGCACGGGCACCATGGGCAGCGCCACCGAGCGCTCCTGCGGCAGCGTGGTCGGCACGTACGGCAACTCCTCCTCGAACGACTGCTGCACCACGAGCCCGCGCTGCTCCACCTCGTCGCCGGCGAGAGGCGGCGGCGGGGGCGCCGACTCCGAGCTCGGCTCTGACTCGGAGGAGTCCCGCACGGCCTCCTGCGGCGACGCGGGGCTGGCCGCCGCCGCCGTGCCGCACGCCGACGTGCTCGCCGAGTTACGAGCATCTGGCTCAGTCAAGGGGGTGCCGGCGACGGGCGCGATGAAGTCGCGCGTTGTCGTCGACCGCACCTCATCGCCGTCGACGAAGCTCGGGAAGGAACCTGAGATCTCACTTGTCACGCTCGGTGTCTTCGTGATGCTGAATTGAGTGCTGAACACCTGCTCGCGACTGCCTACATGGGTTGTGAACACGAGTCGCTCCTTGCGCCGTCTCCGGCCTTCGTCGGCGGTCTGCGTGGGCTCAACCCGCTCCAAGTCCGGGAGCGGCACGGTAGCGCAGTCTTGGCTGTCATGTAGCGGTGTGAGAGTAGGAACGGGTACGTCTACGGACGTGCTGCAGTCAGTTTTCTCCTCGACCGATTGGGTCACATCCGGTGGCAATGAGGCTACGACTGGTGGACTTGGCAGACGATCGTCGGACGGTCGCTCCGTGGGAGAGCGAAGTGGTATAATAATACTTCCATCGGGTAGAACAGTTCGATGCATAGGTTTTTGAGTGACAGGTGGCGCAAACTCACGATCGGATACAGGCCGAGATTGCGGGGCGGAGGCTGGGCGAGGGGGCTCGCGATGTGTTATCACCTCTGCCGTGGTCTTGCTGGTCTCTGGCTCACGGCGAGCGCCGCTCGAACCAGGCCGCTCGTCCGGCGGCGTCCGCAATGGAATGTGAATGATCCCATCTTTTGTATCCTCGTAGTACTTGAGTTTATCGCCGCGCTTAATCCGCTCGACGGATTGTGTAGGGACGGTTGCGATCTGCCGCTGCGGCTGGACTACCGGGGAGCCTTCGCGTGAACTCGGGGAGGGCGACGCGGCGCTTTTTCGTGGCGTTCGAAACAGCGACAATACTGACCCTCTAATCTTTCCTGCAGAGGTAGGGGTCGCCGAGCGGTCGCGACTTTTGCTCCGCGACCGACCCTCTGTGAGGCTTCTTTTACGGCGGAGTGCATCTGATGGTGAGTCGGGCGATGCAATAGTTTCGCGTGACTTAAACAGCGAGCAAAAGGAGGATTTGCGCGAAACGGCGACACCGGCGGGGGAGGGAGTGCGACTGTCACGCGGTAGGCGGCGAGAGCCGGGCGAGGGCGACGCGGGCGGCGGCTCTGCGCGCCCCACTAGCTCGGTGGGCCGCACGGCGCGCTCCCCGCGCACCGCCAGCTCTAGCGTGGCGGGTTTGCGCGCCACCTCCGCGCTGACTTCTACGGTAGTCATTTGCGTACTTTCATTCTGCTCTTCCTCGTAGTCGTCGTCGGGTTTTAATTTAATTCGGATGATGTCTTTTGAGCGATTTGCACTCTTATACACTTCAGGTTCGGATGGTTCCCGCCGCACACGAGGTCGCGCGCGCCTTTCCTGCGCTCGGGCACGGTTTTGCGTCTCCTTCTGAAGTTTATCATCGTCGGGTGCAGGAGCTGGTACTGGCACGGGATTCAGTACTGGTGCAGGCACTAGTGAAGGTGTAGGGGAGGGTGTGGTCGCCGGTGCGGCAGGCGGCGCGGGGGTGGGTGCGGGCGGTGGCGGGGCGGGCGCGGGCAGCGGGGAGGGGGGTGGCGCGCGGGCCACAGCGCGCTCCACGGTGGCCTCGGTCCGCACCTCGCGGCGGTCTCGCGCGTCCACCAGCTGCGGCGTGACGCCCGGGGGTGACGTCGCGCTCATCTTTGCAATCTCCAGCAGGCGCTCCTCAACGGCCGCTGCGCATATCTCTGGGTCGGTTTCGATGGGCTTCGGCCCGCAGAAAGACGTCTCGAGCAGCATCCTGTGAGGCGAAGGAGACCGTGAGACGCCCGACACGACTGAAAGGCGACCGACTGATGCGCGGCTCTGGTGGCTGAACGCCGATAGTGCCGAGTGCGCGGAGCACTGCGAACCGACGCTGGAAAGTCGACTAGTGCGACCGGACACCGCCAGTAGTGCTGCCTCCGAACCCTGGCTGTCTTTGCGCGAGTGGCGGCGCGAGGCAGGCTGCGGCGGTGCGGCGGGGCGCGGCTCGCCGGGCGCGCCCTCCAGGAAGGCCAGCTCCTCGGTGGACGAGCGCAGCTCCAGCGCGCCGTCCTCACGGAAGCCGAGCTCGAGCCGCCCGCGGGTCTCGTCGCTGCCGGTGCCCGCAAACAGAGCTAGCTCGGGTGAGCTGTCGCGAGAGTCGTGATGGCTGGAACTAGAGGCACGCGAGATGTCTATACGCGGCGCGGCGGGGGTGTGCAGACTGGCTGGGACGGCTGGCGTAGAGTGCGAACGCGCGCGCTGCTCGGGAGGAGCCAGCGCAGCACTCGCAGTGCTCGCCGGGTCCTCGCGAATCTCTGGCAGACGAAATGTTTGCTTCGTCTCCGGACTCGACTGTAAAAAGGATGAAAATCGTAATAGTCGAGGAGAAAAGAACTTAGAAAGAACCGAGATGCTCGGTCGGTTCCTCCTCGAGACCGGTGGGGACCGGACCGGATCTTTCACTGTTCGCAAGGGACACCGACTGGCCACCTCGGGGAAATAGCGAGTGACAAAGCAGGAAGAGGAAGAACGTGAGATACATACTGGCGGTCTCACCTCGTCAGAGACGTCGTGGTCGAAGGAGGCGATAGGCGCGGGCCCGCGGCGCAGCTGGCGCACGGGCGCGCCGCTGGCCGCCATCAGCCGCGGCCGCCGCCGACCTCACGCGCGACCTACTGCTGCCGCATCGCGCTGCACATATACACAACACTCTTACAGTACACACTTCGCTCCATTCCTTCTCTCTGGTGATGAGAACGTCTGTCTTATCAGATTAATCATTAATAATGTACCTTTGTCCTACAGGGATGTTCTACCTACTTCCTTTAAGGATTTTAGGGAAATGCAAATGATGACTGTTATTTCGGCTATAATGGAGTGGATAATGATGATAACACTATTTTATCAGATGCAACAATAATTATTGTGTTATCATCTTCCTCAATTTTGCTTCATTTACCTACTACTTAATTGCGAATGTACGAATAGTTAATACCAATATTAATTCTTCTAGTACTGAATATAAGTTACTTTGGATTCATTAAATCATATGTATGTAGTGGTAACTGTAGGTCCTTTTCATGGCACATTATATTTCAAAGACGAAGTTCACATTATACATTCGGAATACCCGGAATATAATTTAATCACTACACGTTCCCGGTCGATCTACTATACAGCACCGTGCGGGTGCAACGAAACGTCACGCTGATGGTGCATCGGATGCACCGACAGCGCGGGGCTCCGGGCCGGGAGGCGGGCGCGCCTGGTGGTGCTGGCGCGGTGCGGTGCTCCGTGCTCGTCGCGCACAGCGCCGCGTCACGTCACTCACGTCGCTCGGCGCCAATCGACGCGCGCCGCCGCGCATGCGCCCGCCCCGCGCATGCGCCCGACCGCGCCCTACTTCCCCCGAGTCCGTCACCACTATACTATGCTACTATTGTCGTGTGTATAGTGAACTGTGCGACCCCGCGTGTTCCCCACTACGTCACAATCCGACACCCTTACCTGCCGTGGCCGCCCGGAGCGATCTGTTGCACTCGGCGGCGCGCGGACAGTTACGTAACGACCTTCCGCTACTAGAACTGTTCTTGGTACGAGTCGGCACTTACAGTAACCTTCTGTTGTTAGATCGATTGTTGGTTCCTCAGCCCGCTTATACAATATCATGTAGGTATGCCTACCGTAAACAATGTTTGACATGAATTTTGATGAAATCATGCTATTTGGTGTTATAACCTATATAAAAACCTCTGTGAATTATAGATTTGCGATAATTAATCATCAATATCTCATGTTTTCTAAAGACATCTTGTAATGTCAAAGCATTGTCTCAACCCGTTCACAGCTTTGTGGAGCTGTTTAATCACTGTTAATCTTTCAATTGATTAAGTAGGTAACTGAACTGTGGGACAGCATGTCATGCACAGCGTACCTACCTTCATCTTTAAGTTAAGTCAATCCAAATCTCTGTGACCGCGGACGGATCTATTGGACGGTCCAATAGATCCGTCCGCCGTCACAGAGGTCCAAATTGGACCGCTTATTTCTCTTGTCAAGCGACTTAAGTCCACTTAAGATGATGGCTGGGAGTAAAATTACAGGTAGAAAACCAACCTTATTTTCACACTGTTAAGGTTCATCTGTTTAGCAAAGTATATGAAAATATTAAAACATTTTTTCTTTTCCTGTGCGTAGGTATTCCAAACATTTTCTTATATTTTTTCTCAACCTTCTAAAGTTACATATTACCTATGTATATTATATAATATCTGTTTACTAATGGTATTATATTTATTTATTAAAATCCTTGAATTCTTCAGGAATATGTACCGAAACTAATTCCATTTTCGTTATTTTCGTGGGAATAGGCTACGGGTAATTAATATTAAAAACATTTACCTTTTTTAAACAAAGGAGTAGTAGTGTACCCATAACATCTGGCTTAGTGTCACAGATTGATCGGAAAATTTACTAAAAAACCGCTAATTTATAGCAGTTTTGTAAACTTATCAACAAACTTAATTTTGCGGTCTGTGAAATAAGCTTTGATTGAAAACCATAAAGTTTGCTGTTTAGTTGTAGTCACTGAGAATAACGGCCCTTACATACAGTACCTAACCTATAACAGACAGACTCCGACCGAAGTCTTGTCCTAACGATTCCGTTTTGCATACACCATGTATGTACGGAATCCTAACAAAGTTTCCCATGCATGCTTTGATTACTATGTTTAGTTATCAGTATGCATAGCTTTACCTTCCCTGACGAACTGGAATTCAACCAAAGTCAAAACCAATTCTGCGAAACATTTTCTAGAACACGTGAAAGCGCTCTGCCAGTAGGCTTGTCAATAAAAAATTATCAAAAGAAGCGGTTTCAATCATCAGGAACACTAACAACATCGTGACCTGGAGGCC
Source organism: Amphipyra berbera (assembly GCA_910594945.2). Lineage (NCBI taxonomy): Eukaryota > Metazoa > Arthropoda > Insecta > Lepidoptera > Noctuidae > Amphipyra > Amphipyra berbera. The sequence continues at coordinate 20,584,723 of OU343133.1, forward strand.
TGACTACCATTAACATTTCGCCTAACTATATATATGATGTAGTATAAACTATAGTATCGGTAAAAGTATCGCTAATGTAAGCGAATTTCGAATCGAAACAAAACCAACCAAAAAAACGTAAAAAAAGAATAAAATAATTACCATATTATACATTATAATTAACAATTTCAGAGGTCTTTTAGTAAAAATATTTTTCTTTTTTTTTTCTAGTGGCCTTAATTAAAACACCGTTGAACCTACTTAAGACGCTGCTCGTAACCCAATCATATTATGTGTACCCACTGTTCGTCATTGTGGAGTTCCATTATCTATCTCCGAAGTTCTTCATCAGATCTTCACCTAATTAAAATGGGACCACCACGAAAGAATAGGTACTCTTTCAAACAAAAAATAATCATTTAAATCAGTTCATAATTAGCAAAGTTACCGCGGAACAAACATAGAAAAAAAAAACAGTCGAATTGAGAACTGTCGTATAACATTTTGGTTATTTTTTTGTGACATGCGCAATTTGTATCATACATAGATATGAATAAAGTTTCCAATTTCATTAAATAGTATGCGAAACAAGTATTTCCGATTCAAAATTCACTAACATTAACGTTACGTTTATGTTAGTAACTCGACAGCACTCGTACCTGTTCTTACTGGACACTACTCACACCACAGAATGAGCGTGAGAGCCACCACTAACAACTGTCGTGATTCATTTAAGTATGTTAGTAACTCGACAGCACTCGTGCCGGGCCTACAGGTCTCTTACTGGACACTACTCACACCACAGAATGAGCGTGAGAGCCACTACTAACAACTGTCGTGATTCATTTATGTTAGTAACTCGACAGCACTCGTGCCGGGCCTACAGGTCTCTTACTGGACACTACTCACACCGCAGAATGAGCGTGAGAGCCACCACTAACAACTGTCGTGATTCATTTATGTTAGTAACTCGACAGCACTCGTGCTGGGCCTACAGGTCTCTTACTGGACACTACTCACACCACAGAATGAGCGTGAGAGCCACCACTAACAACTGTCGTGATTCATTTATGTTAGTAACTCGACAGCACTCGTGCCGGGCCTACAGGTCTCTTACTGGACACTACTCACACCACAGAATGAGCGTGAGAGCCACCACTAACAACTGTCGTGATTCATTTATGTTAGTAACTCGACAGCACTCGTGCTGGGCCTACAGGTCTCTTACTGGACACTACTCACACCACAGAATGAGCGTGAGAGCCACCACTAACAACTGTCGTGATTCATTTATGTTAGTAACTCGACAGCACTCGTGCCGGGCCTACAGGTCTCTTACTGGACACTACTCACACCACAGAATGAGCGTGAGAGCCACCACTAACAACTGTCGTGATTCATTTATGTTAGTAACTCGACAGCACTCGTGCTGGGCCTACAGGTCTCTTACTGGACACTACTCACACCGCAGAATGAGCGTGAGAGCCACCACTAACAACTGTCGTGATTCATTTATATATAGGTACTATTCGAGTAAGTGAGGTAATTAATATACCTATCCCACAAGAAGACTTTAGAAACTCATCAAATGTGTATTATAAAATCACCAACTCCCAAGTCTAGTTAATTCGAAGATTGGCTTGCGACTCGTGGAGCTTCAATGATAGGTAATACTGGACTTAGCTCTTTGTAGGTCGCAACATGAACATAGGCGTTCTAAGAAAAGGTCTGAGAAGAACTCTTTCTCTAAATTCTAAATACAACGATTAAGTACCTATTCTGATTGATGTGTTTGGTGACAAATGCTCAATCTCGTAGCGTTTACTACGATTCGTAGTTACTATAATAATATATGATTATGTATTTGTATCCGGTGCGCTACGGTTTTCTACGACACGGCAGCTACGTGTCAAATACGGGCTATAAAATATAATAAAAGGTAAATCGTAATCCGGCACTGGTGACTAGCAGGTACCCTCGTCGTAATGAGTTACAGCTGTGACGCGGCGACGTTTACTCTGTGGAAGCCTGACAGGAAGACGTGGGGGCTTGTAATAAGGAATAACGCTTACGCTCATATTTAAATTTTATTCACAACAGAACATAAGGTTCGCGATGTAGGTCGGTAAGTACTTAAGTACATACAACTCATCTCAACCTTTAATTATAAATCAATGTATATAATATAATATGTTGTATTTGTGTATAACGCAACTAGCAGTTAGGAGTAAGTAGGTACATAAATAAACATTTTATTTAATCTATTATGTAGGGATTAGGTACATACGAGTTGCTCAGGATGGTCTTACAAACGTTATTACATATCTAAGTTTGATTTTTAACTAGTGAGGCGTAAACACGAGATCACAAGAATATACCTACACGATAATGTTCTAACAGCATAACATCTAACTACTTCTGTATACATGTTCAAAGTAAATACCGCGTCTAACTACCTCAAACATCATATTGTACAAGATCCTTTATAATGGAATAATACCTACGTTATAGGTTCATTTATTGTTGCGTTAGTCTAAAACGATACGAGATCAACATGATATTATAATAACACTAAGCCGAAACGTTAGCTCGCTCGTGAATACACATTGCTACGTGAGACAGGTACCTACAGGCGAGCGTAGCGGCACAAGCTTTGTGCGGACTGCTGCACTGCTGCAGTGGTGCGGTCAGCGGTACCAACAAACAAACGCACCGAACACGGGACACTCACTGCCGTATGCACTCGACATTATAACATTATTGCTTACATCTCTAATATACACTTCAACAACAGAGCGCGGCCAGGGCCGGATGAAATCAACGCTGGGTCCCAAGCTTTAAATACATTTCAAGGCCTCATTTTATTTAGGAGTGAAGATAAACACGCCTGCATTTCACTTTCGATTTACCACTGATGCTTGCGGCCTTTTCGAAACTTGTAGCTTAAGTACCTAAGTTCCCTTTGATCAATCCGCTTCTGTGGGGACTAGTCGAGCGTTGCGTTGTAATACGAAGTTACGAACCCGTCGAGCACCTCCGCGGCCGGAAGGTGTTCGGTTGCAGTAAGCTCACTCAACTATATTACGTACGTACAGCGACGGCGACGGTGGGGTTGCGTCCGCAGTCATTCACGACCTCTATCCTAAACCTTTATCACATTATATACAAATTAAGATATGAACCTTATCCGATATACCGCGTTGCTTACCCATACTATACCCACTTTCTTCAGCCCAACGAAGTATGATTTAATATATTTTACTTATAGATATTATGAATACAATTATATGGAATGTACGATGAGATCGTTAAATATACTATATATTTCTTTTATATTTGTATAATACTTTTATAAAATAGTGTCCCAGATAATTTTCATATTCCATAAATTTCATATCGTCCAGTTAACACATACTTCCCGGTCACTTCATATAATATGCCTATTATCTATAGATTCCCTGGTTCCTACAGTGGATTTCGAGGGTGTACGTGTTCAAAATAGCTTTACTAACTATAAGATTCAGCGATTTCTCCTGAAGGAAGAGAGTTGCCGCATAGCGTACGCGTTATCTCATAATCCTGTAGTCAAGAATTCGATCTTGAAGAACATTCATGAGTCCGTTCCGTTTTTTTGTCAGCTTCGTTTCCGACGTCCATCGTAGAGCCGGGCTGGGACTGCTGTGCTCATGGTTTAGTCCGAGTCGGAGTCGGACGAGGGGGGCTGCGGGAGCGCGGGCGCGGCGGGTGGCGGCGCCGGCTCGGCGTTGCGGCCCGCCGACTCGGCGTTGCGGCCCGCCGGCTCGGCGTTGCGGCCCGCCGTGGCCAGCGCGTACGCCGGCGCCGACTGGCCCGACGTGCGCTCGATGCCCACGCTGCAACAAGCGCGCGTACAGTGACTGGCACGCGACACGTGACACGCGTGGTGCACCCTGCACTCGTGTGCATACTTACATGTACTCGTGTCTCGCCAAGTAGCGCACGTACTTCTCGGGCGGGTCGGCGTCGTGCTCTTGCAGCGACACGGAGCGCACGGTCATGTGCGATACCTGCGTGGCCGGCATGGTGAACTCTACGAAGGCGTGGCTGGCCAACTCGGACGGCACCTGGTCGTATGAAGTCAACGCCATGCGACACACCAGGTTGTGAGTCGTGTATGCACCTGAACACAACAAACCATAACGGATATAATTAATATAATATACCTACACATTATGCTATCGGAAATGTATGTAATCCGTCATTATGTAAAATTCTTAGGAAATATATCGGTTGTAAAAATACCCATAGCGAAGCCGAGAGCCACGTATTCTTCCCATCATTACGAAGATTTTTTGGTATTGGGCCATACCTGGGAACCGACTGGTTACGAAGATAATATTGAAGATCAAAGTCGCCATATTTTTGTACGTTTTTCACGAAAATTAAGTTTAAATGTTATTACTAAACATTCTTCTATACAAACATAATCAACATTTTATAAATGTAGGTACAGACTACTGCGCGCGCGTTTCCATTACGCGCTACAATTAAAAGCTGTTTTTTAATACTAAAAAATAAAAGTCGTTTCCCAGCAATCATTTTTGCTGTATGTTACTTAGTTTCATGTACAGTATGCGTAGATATGGCTTCGTTAAGGCTATTTTTACACCCAGTATATATAATGCCTAAAATCGACTGGAAATGTGTGAAATTAATTTTATTATACCTACACATTTCTTATACAGCAATCGGTTTATGTATTAATCGGGATGTTGTGCATATCGGTAGATTACAGCGGGGTAAGCGGAGCGTGGGCAGGAAGATTTTTAATTTTTATTATGTGACCTAATTATTCTAATTACCGACAGTGTGAGCTTTTATAAAAAAAAACCATTTTTATTCGTGTTTTATCTTCGTGCTAGCTTGGTCGCAAAAATAAATAAGTTTTTAAGTTTAAATAATAATAAACAAGTTTTATGAAGATTTTATGTGTTATAATGTGCCAATGAGAGCCCGTATAAAAAAAACCATTTTGATTCTCAGTTTATCTGTTAAATGTTTCATTAATTCACTAAAATTCTACGGTATAATGTTAATTTCTATAAATTTCTTGAATGCAATGCCTAGGACATACAACATTTCCTAGGGAATGTGGTATTAAAGAACCTTTGGCAAATTATTTTAAGCATTACCTAAATTGGAGCGGCATGGCGGCATTGTATACATTTCGTAGGAATTGTAAGTATACGATTCCTAGGTTTTATACATTTCCGGTAACATACCTATACTATACGTAATTATGTTCAACATTTAACCTGAATTGTTTACTGTAGTATACAGGCTGTTTGGTATTCTCTAGTCTCTTGCTAATGATGATGAAATTATCAAAATTCCATTAAACAAAATTGCATTTTAACATTTTAAATACGAAATGTTAAAATGCAACCTAAAAAAAATAGAGACACGAGACGGATTTTACCTTATAAGAGTGAGATAACAGATTTAATAGTTTTGTCAGGTATCATTTAAGCAAAAAATAATTTTAAATCATAATTTTGAATATTACCCTTATGTGACTCGATACAATACACAATACAATACAATACTCTTTATTGTACACAAAACAAACAAGAAACATTACTATAAAAATAGAGATGTACAATGGGCGGTCTTATCGCACTAGGCGATTTCTTCCAGACAACCTTTGGATGTACATGAAGTGCAAGAAAAAAAGAGAGAGGTAGTTCACAGTGTAACAATTAATTAGGAGACATTAAATTATGTACGTTAAATAAACCTAAAAACACAAATAAATAAATATTATAATTATACAATAAATATGAAATAAATATATATATATAAATATATATAGTGTAATGTGTATGTAATACAAAATTTAAACAGACAATAAATAACTACACATAAAGATGCAAAATTAACTATATTGATAGGTAGTGATCCTTGACGAGTCTTTTGAAAGTGACCAAGGATTGCGCACGTCTAACTGTAACTGGCAAAGCATTCCAAAGCCGAACAGCCTGAACTGTGAATGATTTACCAAAGAAGTTGGTAGAATGCATTGGCATTTTTAACGTCAGATTCTCGGATGACCTTAATGATCTCGAGTGTGTGTCATGGAGGAACTCGAAACGTTCTTTAAGGTAGGAGGGAGTAGAAGGATTGTACAAGATATTGTATAGAAGGTGAAGAATATGTGAATTCCGGCGATAGCGTATTGGAAGCCACTTGAGCTTAGTACGAAACTCAGACACATGATCATACTTGCGTAGACCAAATATAAATCGTATACAGAAATTTTGAAGACGCTCAAGCCTATCAAGTTGGCCCTCGGAGAGATCAAGATAGCTGGTGTCGGCATAGTCAAGGATAGGAAGAAGAAGGGATTGTGCAAGCGTAGTTTTGGTGCCAACTGGTAGGAAGTTGCGTAGTCTCCTCAGAGACCCTGCAGACGCGAACATCTTTCGACTGACTTCCTTTATTTGTGGTTCCCAGGATAGGGTCTTATCAATAAATATCCCCAGGTTCTTAACTTTGTCACTAACGGGGACCGTAGTGCCATCGAAAAGAACCGGTGGAAGTTGAATCCAGTTTACTCTTGAAATCATCCTGGGACTACCGACCACAATGACCTGGGTCTTTGAAGGATTAACCTTCAGTCCATACGCATTGCTCCATTCACGAATTAGGTCCAGATCGTGATTGATAGTGTTAACCGCTTCCGACAACTTATCTGGTACAGCCATGGAATAGATTTGGAGATCATCTGCATAAAGATGGTAGGATGAAAGAAGTTCGTTAGAGATAGTATTGATAAATACGGCGAAAAGTAAAGGAGATAAAACGCCGCCCTGTGGCACGCCAGCACATGTAAAGCACCAGGAAGAAAAACTTTCTTCTATGCGAATACGCTGTCGGCGGCCAAACAGGTAACTACGAAACCAATCAATCGCTGTTGGAGATATGTTAAGGGAGCGCAATATTCCAAGCAGGATGTCAAAATCTACGGTGTTAAAGGCGTTGTTGAAATCAAGGAGCGAGAGGATCGTCAGATTTCCGTCCTGCATGGCTGACCTGATATCATCCGTAATATTGATCAAGGCTGTAGCGGTGCTGTGACCAGGACGGAAGCCGGATTGTAAGGGATTGAGGAGATTGTTCTTACAGAGAAAAGAGCTAAGTTGCTGATACGTCAATCGTTCGAGTACCTTAGACAGGAATGGCAAAATGGAAATGGGACGATATTCAGAAAATGATGAAGGATTAGACTTTTTCGGCAGGGGGATAATCTGGGCTTCCTTCCAAGTAGTTGGAAAACAACCGCTGGAAACAGAGGAATTGAGGATGTGACAGATGATGTGATGTGATGTGGTAGAACATTATCTAGGATAGGAAGGATCATATTACGGCTGACACAGTCGCTACCAACAGCATTGGAAGTGATAGCCAAAATACTCTTCTTAACATCACAAGCAGTGAACTGATTAAAGACAAATTCTGAATGGTTTGGGGTTGGAAGACATGAAAGATATTGTAAAGTATTTGCTTTTGTAGTCCTATCACAGCTGGACGAAGAAGAAAAGTGTCGATTGAGTAAATCAATGTTTAAATCTTTGGAGTTAGAATCTTGACGAGATTTCCCAACCCCCAATGTTCTTAGAAATTTCCAAACTTTAGCCGGATCTCCGTTTTCGACAGAGCTATGGATATGTCGGCGTTGTGCATTCCTACACACCTTATTGCAGTGATTCCGTATAGAAACATATTTTTCCAAATTAAAAGCAGAAGGACGACATTTGTACCTGCTTTTTGCCGCTGCTTTTTTTGACATAATGTCTTTTATGTCATTAGTTAACCAGGGTGCCGGAAGATGTTTTACTTTTATTTTGCGAATCGGAGCGTGCATGTCATATAATTGGACAAGGCTCAAAGTAAAAATGTTGACTTGGTCGTCTATTGACTCCGAAGCCAACAATGGACCCCAATCAATGCTGTCGGCATCCCCACGAAGACTATCAAGGTTCATGCCACCAAAACTACGTTGCAGAAGAACTTTTGGCTTTGCCTTAGGAGGACGAATTTTGTATGAGAGAAAAATTAGATCGTGATAAGAAAACTCATCGGCTGAGCACTGACCATGCTTAGCGACGTGATCAGGAGATGAGACAAATATAAGATCAAGTAATGAAGGGACAGAGTTGGGAAAATTATGTGTGGCGTTAAGAGGGAGAATGGATAAGTTCTTAGATTCTACAGCAGAATAAAGAGAAGAGGCACGAGAATCATTTTTGAGAAGGCAAGTGTTAAAATCACCCATAATGATAGTATGACTGTAAGATGGTGTAAGATTTTCTAGAATATTTTCGAGAGAAGAGAAGAAATCTATGCGTAATGAGGGACAATAATAGGCGCCCAGTAACACTTTTGTGTGCCAGAGTTCAATTTCCAAGAAAAGATGCTCGCCCGCATTAGCTGGCGGTGGCTGTGTTGACATACTAACAATAGAAAAAGGAATATGAGCTCGTAGATATATGGCAACACCACCACCTCCACCAACCGTGCGATCATTCCTTACAAGAACGAATCCAGGCAACGAATAGGAAGTGGAGGGGAGACATGGTTTAAGCCATGACTCAGAAACAAGAATAGCATGGATATTCTTACAGTCAAAGTTAACCAGCATATCGGGGAAATGAGCCGGAATACTCTGGGCATTTATATGAACAACATTGAAATTCATAGGTACATCAGAGAACTGGGAATTAAGTGTGTCGGCCAGAGAAGGAACACTAACAAAGCTGTCATCATCACTATCAGCTGAAAAAAAAGTTGTACTATCGCTATCTGACATCTTTAAAATATTATGTCTATATTATAAAAATACACTTATATAATAAAATACAATATATAAATAAAGCAAAAATATATACCTAAAAATTAATTATATCCTAAAAGTATAAAATACACTCAACACACTCGATTCACAATTCTAGCGAATTCACAAAGTTGTTTAAAGATTTTATGGCATGTGGCACATCATTAGCAAGAGGATAGACTAGATCATTTTTGAGGGAGTTGGAAGATCCCGGTCGCTTTTGGTTTTTTTTTGTAACCATGTAAAGTCACAGTTTTAATTTAAGTTTTAAACTTTGCGAGTAAATTAAAAAAATCTAGATGACTAATGTCACTAGTTTTGTATTTAAAAGTACTCTGAATCAATACACATCTAAATAAAATTTCAATTCAGAGTCTAGGCCCTATACTTTTTTTTCAATTTGCATTTTAATGTAAAATTTGGGTCTTTTTTAATAAAACAATAAAAAGTCGATAAAAATAAAATCCACAGGGCATGAGAGGGGTTAAGGGGTCTGAAAGGATAGCAGACCCCTTCAGTCGACCATTTCAATTTGGCACACGATGCACCAAACACACTGTAAATTACGCTTGACTAAAACATCTTATAGTCGGTTTTATATGTAGGTATGTCTTCTTCATCTCCCTGCTTATCTCACACTAGGTGTGGTCGGCACAACATGCATTTCATAAATCCATGTTGTTAGAGGTTTTGGCTTATTGTTTTATGACCGGCCGCCTGCCTGACGTCAACCCTCCTTGGGAATACATGTTGCGCCCTCCCGCGGGTGACCTAATGTGCTTGCTGATATTATGCACTGGGTCCCAAAATTATAATTATGCTTGTCAATCTTATTGCCGCTAACTAAGTAGACTATGTTCTTCTTGGTGGATTATACTTGAAGTTCCTCGACCCACACATTCAGTTTTGCTAGGGACTTTGGTTCTGACACATCGTAAACTAATATGGCACCGTGAGCTTCTCTTTAAAAAGTGGATGTCAATGTTCTGTATCGCTCCTATCCCGCTGTATCCCAAATACCAAGCTTGCAAGACTTTAACACCGTTCACGTTCATGACTTTACATTTGTAGTCAACTCCGATTGTAGCTGGGAATTATGAATTGTAGTCTCCCGTTGTGAACGCTAGGATTATGCCGGATTTATCCACACCGCACTCACCGATAAAATAATTCACAATTACTCAATGTAAAAAATACACGAATAATAAATTTTATATAAAAACGACTTCATAAAAACGATGAAAAGAATAAAATAATTACCATATTATAAAATTAACAATTTTAGAAGTCGGTGCTAATCCACGCTGAACCAAATTGAAGGCACCGACTTCTGAAACTGTTAATTTTATAATATGGTAATTATTTTATTCTTTTCATCGTTTTTTTGAAGTCGGTTTTATTTTTGTTAAAATGTTTTTTTTATTCGTTTTAGTGGCCTTAATTAAAATATGGTTGAACCTACTAAAGACGCTGCTCGTAACATAATCACATCATCACATTATGCGTACTGTTCGTCATTGAGGAGTTCTATTGTCTATCTCCGAAGTTCTTCATCAGATCTTCAGCAAATTTAAATCGGACCAATCTGGAAGTATATCCTTTCAATTGCTTTTTTTTATCTAAATCGGTTTATAAATAGCGGAGTTATGAGGTGACAAACATAAAAAAAAACATACAAACGAATTGAGAACCTCCTCCTTTTTTGGAAGTCGGTTAAAAATAGGTATCATATCGTCAGTGGAAAGGTAAAAAGACTAAAGCGCCAATATACCTACTTTACAGTAGAGAGATTCAAAGTACTTATTTTTTTAAGAATATAAACATAGTTATTTTTCTTTTTATAGTTATATTAAATAGATAATTAAATTATCTATTTAATATAAATAACTTTTTTATTTTATTTAGCCATGATCATCCCACTGCAGGGCAAAGGCCTCCCTACCCTCCTTCCACTTCTCTTGGTTTAAGGTTTTCTGCGGGCAGTCCTTCCAATAGGTGTCTGGTTCGTCCCGCCATCTCCTTCTGGGCCTGCCGCGACCTCGTCTGACATTATGTGGGTTCCACTCCGTGATGAGTTTTGCCCACAGCTCATCCGACATGCGGCAGACGTGACCAGCCCAGTTCCATTTTAAGCTTGCGGCTTTCTTACCAACGTCGGCGATCTGAGTTTTGGAGCGCAGTACACTATTCCTTATACGGTCTGATAACCGGAATTACATACTCTAAGAAAAATAACTATGTTTATTTTCTTTAAAAAATACTTGAATCTCTCTACTGTAAAGTAGGTATATTCGCGCTTTAGTCTTTTTACCTTTCCACTAACGATATATATATGTATGTATAGTGTAGTATTGTGGTGAGTGGAGTGACCTTGTCCCTCCTTGGGCAGCCGGGGCATGCGCCACACGATGGCGCGGTGCTGGTGCTCGTACTTGGCCTGGCCCGACGTGACCTCGATGTATGTATAGTGTAGTATTGTGGTGAGTGGAGTGACCTTGTCCCTCCTTGGGCAGCCGGGGCATGCGCCACACGATGGCGCGGTGCTGGTGCTCGTACTTGGCCTGGCCCGACGTGACCTCGATGTATGTATAGTGTAGTATTGTGGTGAGTGGAGTGACCTTGTCCCTCCTTGGGCAGCCGGGGCATGCGCCACACGATGGCGCGGTGCTGGTGCTCGTACTTGGCCTGGCCCGACGTGACCTCGATGAGCGACTCCTGCAGCGTGTCCACTGCGCCCAGGAAACGCTCGATGCCTTTGATCTTGCCCGTGCGTCTGCCAAATATCATAAGTACTTAATTATTCTTGTCATGGCATACTCACGGGTAAGGTGACCGCGGTAGTTATTCAGTTTACTAATATGAATAGTGAGTACGGGGCAGCGCAGGAATACGTTTGGGGCTCAAGTAGCGGGTATACAATACACTTTATAGTACTAATATACATATTTCCAGTTTATGCTGACCTCTCGATGTACAGAATTTCCGTACAACGAGAGGATAGCTTATACTGGAGACGTATACCTAGCTTGATTTGTCGTAGTGCGTGCAAACCATCATTCTTACACCGATTATTTATAGACTTCAATAAACTTACCTCTGGAGCACAACAAAAAAAAATCATAGGCAACATGTTTTTTTAAATAACTTCATCTGTTTTGTTTAGTTTAACAGTGTAGGTATGCACCTGTGCGCGGATTTGACGGATCCATAACGAAAGTGCTTCTCGACGCGGAACAGGTAGATCCAGCAGTCGGGGATAGGGAAGCGGATGGCGACGTCCTCGCACGGCACCTGCCCCAGCTTGCGCGACGCGAAGCCCGGCACCAGCACGTCCGCGCGCAGCTCCACCTGCGGCACAACAGCCGTGAGGCCACGGGACAAGCGCTCGAGTGCTTCCAGTCATCAGCTTGTACTAACGGAAATTTTGGCTATTTTTCCATAAATAGTGAAGATAAAATTTCGCATGCCATATTTCAATATATAAAATATTATTACCTAATATCGCGTTCGCGTAGCGTGCGTTCACTCTTCATCTGCTAGTTATTATGGCTTTGCAAATCCGACTATTTATATAAAAATAGAACTTGATGGAATGCGTTCTCAAGGCGTGCGGGTGCACGGGGTGCGAATTCCAAATAAGGAAGTAAGCGACTACGCGGCGACATGATTCGCCGAAAATTAGCAGCCATACATTTTTACCCGACTGCGCGACGCAAAGGAGATATGTGGGGTAATGTGTTTATCAGCCTATGTATGTATCAGGGTTGTTGCTGATGCATATTTTTTCACATCAGCGGATACCGATGCTGATGTTTTATCATTGATATCAGCGGATGATGAATGCTGATGGTGATTTTAATTATTTGTTAAAAAAGCAGGGAAAAAGTAGTGACCATTACAAAGTATCTGTAAGTAGTGATTCTGACAACACGATGTCTAGTGATAAAGACCTTATTCCCGGTGACGCACCAGACGGCCTTCAGCTGCAGCGGCAGTTCGCGGTTCTTGGGCGGGCGCACGCGGAACCGCATCAGCTCGATGTAGCACGCGTCCGGCGGCTTGAACCTGACACAAACACACACGCACACTCAACAGACTACGTGGGTGGAGCAGCACAGCAACTGCACAGTACAACCGAATATGGCAACACCAGCGTTTAAAAAATTGTATGGTAAGCAAACGCACGTCGCCACTACTCACTATGAAGCAATAACATTATTGTCGTTCATGATTCTTCCTTTGCACAAATTCATAATTAACATTTTAACATAATCAGCATAGGTAGGTACCTAAATTATGTGTGTGAGCATTCTTGACTAGATCTGATAATCTCGGCTTGAGGGATCAAAAATAACGCAAGTTTTGATCTGTCCAGCGGGATAAGCAGTCCTTAATTGACGTCTGAAAAACTCAATATTTGACCTTACTTACTTATTTCAGAATAAGAGTGTTTACTTAAGGTATCTATTTACTTGATGATCTGCGTGTTAACGAACTCTTCGGGCTGCACGCAGGCGTGGAATTCAGTGTTCTCGACGCGGATCCACTCCTCGGTCACGACGGGGATGATGTCGTGCCGCCCCACCACCTCCTTGCCCTGGCGCCGCAAGTCGTTCACGCCCAGCTCCACGTCCGGCATGCCTGTGCAGGACCAATGTAAACGGACATCACGTCACTTGTATCAAAGCCTTTGGGGTGTTTACTTTAATTTGTTTGTCGTAGCTATGTGCCAGATATCTGTAAAATTTTCAAGTAAGAAAATGATTTGGATATTACCGCTAAGGAAGCCGAGGAAGAACAGTCTGACGCGAGCGATCTGCTTCAGCACGGAGCCCTCCGCGTCCTGCTCCACGTACAGCTCGTCTACCGCCGTGATTTGTACCTGGCCAGAGACGTTCAATAAGTAGTAGTTGTATTTAATCTCTTTGTACCTTACACTTACACACTGTTGATACCAATGTTACGAATAGGAATTGCAATCCCGCGGGATCCCGCATGATTTGAAGATCTGCGGAATTATTGTGTGGATCCGCAAAAACAAATAAGTGCTTTTTTAATATGTTTGTTTGACTTGCATAAAGAAAGCACACACCTGTCCTAATGCCGCTAAAAGGACTCTGTGAGCTGGAACCGTAACCGTACCGACATATCATGCAATAAAAAATCTTAGTATGGATTAGTATCAGACAATGCCCACTAGATTGTTCCGTCACCGACCAACACCGTAACGTGCCATGACCGGACCGGCAAACATTTGATGGCGAGAATATTTAGCAGGTGACGGAACGCTCCGTACTTGACACACGACGTGATGCATTGCGTTGATACTTGATACCGCATATGCTTCGCGTTGTTATCCCTGTCTATCCCTCACATTAAAGTAAGGTGCCAAGCAGTTTACTGTTTCGTCGTGTGTATGTGCGAGGCAGGGGAGTATACGGGAATCCCTCTATATCTCTGTTCCTTGGCTTCGTGTGCTCATTCTGAGACCCTGCTTCCGCTTACCATCAGGTGAGACGAGGGTCAAATGCGACCAAGACAAGAAAAAAAATCAAAAATTCTGATATTAGATAATAATTATTTTCCAAGCTATGAACAAATACACGTGCGCAAAAATGGAGGACGAATATCTAATCATTGAGATATAATGTATTTAGTACATTATACCTCAATGTATCTAATAGATTGTGTTCGTAAATACGAATATTTAGACACTAAAAAATAAAAAAAACAATCGATAAAACGGGCACTGGACGCCTATAGAACGGCTACCGAGTGGGTCTGTTACGGTTATCATACGTGTTGCATACGCGTGTAGAACACGGTTGATCCGCTGATGCGGGCGTACTAGTGTACGAAGCGGTTTTTGTTGTAACTGACATGTTTTTATTACCATCATGGTATGGCACGTTGTAATGGGCAGACTCCTCAAGGCAAGAAAAACTGGTGTGATTCACTGTGATATCACTGATGAGGATTCCATTACCTGCCATGGCTTGAAGTTAAGAGTTGAAAATTGAGGCCGGGAGACTGAGGGGACCCTAACTGGGTAAACCCTAACCTTTGTTTAAAGCTCAATATATCTTTAATCTAATATTAACAAATACTATACAATATTAGCGATAGTAGGGAAATGGGAAGTCAGTTACAGATTTTCACATGTAGGTAATTGCATACATAAACTATTGGCACAGTGTAGGTACCTATTACATACAGTGGTTCAACGGTCATACATTTGACAGGTCTTAAGAAATATCAATATTTGATTACAAATATGTGACAACCCTTTGACAAGTATTAACTTGTCAAAGGGTTGTCACATATTTAATAAAATAATACAAAGGTATGTAACAGCAGTTCAGCCTTCTTATACTGGCATTTCAAACAATATTTAAAAAACCCACAATTTTTGTCGAGCTGTTAAATT